>JAJGRW010000904.1:101924-285682 GCA_025461045.1 Carex parvula | reverse complement strand
AGAACCTCCATAAGGTGGTTCATTGGCTGTTTTCCTTTGTTGTCAGTTGTAGAGCTTCCAATTTTTGCTGCAGTGGGAAATTAAGAAGCTTCTTCCCATGTCCTGCTGCATGTAACACACTATTTTAGTATGCATCACATTTCTTCCTTTGATAAAATGCCACACATAGGGATTTGTTACTATAAACTCAGTTCACAAAGGCATGCATTTGTGAACTCTCATTTATATTTCTTGGCAATAATGTAAATTCTGTCTTTTAAATGACAAATGCAAACCGCAATCTTATTGTAAGTAACAAGAGATTGCATTAATTAATTTAGAATGTTATAATATATGTCGAAATCATTTTTACAACATTAAGAGGTTGAAAGATCAATAAAAAAGATAATTATTCCATCTAAACTGTAGATGGTTGACCTTTAATCTTCTGTCAAACAAATATTATTTTATGCACAAGTATTGATTATGATGCGGAACGAGATCAACGATTTGAAATTTATCATTTGGATAAATGACAAAAATATTTGCATAATGTAACATATATTTAACCATTGCCCATGAGAAGTAATATTTCATGTACATCTATCTGGCATGAAATAACATACCGCTGTGATAGGCAAAGAAGCAGTTGATGTTGCCGACATGCTCAACAAATAATTCTGCACAGAAAAATAATGTCAGTTTATTAATTAACTTGCAGCTGAAATCAGCTATCTACAAGTGACCATTCAAAATCATCTCATAAAAGAGACCTTAGAATATGAAATAGGTACAGAAGTGTAATGTGGATATGTTTGCTAGTTTTGCAGGGGAAAAAACAAACCTAATATTCCCGTATGTTTATTTTTTAATTATTATTTGTTAGTTCTATATATCTGATAATTTATGCAATATTAAAATCAATCATCACTATGTAGGATAGCTTCTGCAATATACTTTTGCAAATCTCATTACCAGTGCAATAATCACTATTTAAATTTTTGTAGAACCTTGAGTAAGATCTAGCTAACACAAAAAATTTCAATTAAATGTTTTATCCTATATATATTGGGAAAACTGCTAGAGAGATAGAATTGTTCGAACTTGACAAACACGTTTCACGAATCATGGCTGCTGAAAAAATATATTATAATCTTAACTATATTTAGTTGGACTGTTAATGAATAATTTAATTACCTTCCTCTTGGTAACTTGATCAAGAAAATTAAGGAGTTTATTATCGAGTTCTTTCAGCTCGTGTGGAGAGTGATTTGGCTTTCTTATGTCACCGACAAACCTATTAGAACAAATTACAGAATTGTATATGGCTATACTTTAAATTCAACCATGTTGCATGTCTTAATTTGAAAATTAAAGGTCAATGTTTTAAAATATATAGTAGGATTCCTTTCTAATAATACAGAAACTTATTTAATTTGAGGTTCTGGTTTTTAGCTATATCTGTTTTTTTTTTTTTTGATGAAAAATGAGGATCTAAGTCCTCATTTGTTATATTGATTAGTAAAAGTTATGCATATATATATATATAGAGTGATGCTACGGTGCTTTGGGAAGTAAAGAAGGTGTTTTACTTCCCGCTCATATCTCAATTTTCAAAGTTCAAATAATCGATCCGAATTTCTCAACATGATCTTCACATTAAATATGTGCTTGGAGACCAAATTTTACATTTTTTGGAAATTTTTTACTATTTTTTTAGAATTTTTGAGAATCAGTGTTTTTTGAATTTTTTATTATTTTTATTTAATGAAAAGCTGTGATTTTCAAAAATTCTAAACAAATAGTAAAAAGTTTCAAAAAAATGTAAAATTTGGTTTCCAAGCACATATCATAGGAAGATTATGTTGAGAATTTTGGATCGACTATTTGAACTTTGAAAATGGAGATATGAGCGGGAAGTAAAACACCCTCTTTACTTTCCAAAGCACCGTAGCATCACTCTATATATATATATATATATGTTCCATCTGCATACTTGCAAAATGAACCATTTTTATTTTCCATTGACAAAACTCTGGTTATAATTGGGAGGGACACCGAGAAGTTACGAGAGTTAATATTATGCTCGAGAAGTTTCACTTGAGAAGGGCTATAATTATCCACTTCTACAAAATAAAAAATCTCTTTAGGATTAGCGGCTAACCTTGTAATTTCTTTCAAGGAATTAAGTTGCTTCCGAAGTCTAATCACCTCTTCACGAATATCCTACAAATTACATAAAGCAACCCTGATTAACACCCACTGACCTTTAATACAAAAATAACAGTAACAATTTGGCAGCGTAAGGACCCATTAGATTAAAGAATTATTTTGCTGTCTAACCCGAATTTACTAATGAAGAAAAACAATATAATATCCCAATTTATGGAGAAAACATAAAACGATGCTTAAGATCTGAGCATGAGCATTTGGAGTTATGACTGAAACACATGCATAATTCATAGCTTAACAGTAAGATGTTCTGTCTTTTTCTTATTTTTTTTATTGTATATCATTTTTCAGGCAACATTTTAATTTGAACGTACGCATGTGATCAAATTTCAACATATATAGTTTTTTACTTCTTTTGAAGGTAATATGGACATTGTTCCTATCGTTTGTAAAATCCAGTTTAGTCAGAAAGAAAAATCCTGTTTAAAAGGGATATACATTTCTAGATCATCCAGTTAATAAATCAAGCAATTAAGCACCAAAATGCTAACCGGAAAGCAGGAAGGGAAAGCGAGTTAATTTGAAAATAGAGAGAGAATTCCAACAACATGTACAAAGGTACTTTACCTCAGTATCCCAACAACTTCTCGGATAATCGGAAGTCGGACTGCTATGCTGGCTATAACATTTAAGAGAGAAAATATATAAGACAAACATTTAAAAATTTGTTTGATGTTAAAAAAGGTACAGAAGTACAATTTAAATTAAACTGAATATTCGAAAAAAATAGATGTTAATAAATCAAAATCAAAATTGTCATGATTAGTTAGTTTTCTTAAGTAATTTGAATATGTGAATTCATTAGTTTTCTCATTGTCTGATGATCAAAATGCATAAATACATACTTGGGTGATTCTCTGGCCATGTCTTGAGTTTTGAGGTTTTCAAGCAATATCATTAGATCCTGCATAGAACAAAAATTTTCATCATATGCAAATGTAGCAAATGGTGTCCGTAATATTGTTTATTTGATAAAAGTTATTAATGGTGTTAATTAGGACTTGTGTTTGGTTCCAAAATATATATTTGCAACAACCGGTGATTCATTTGAATTGTGCTATTAACACTGATTTTTCATCGGAAGGAAACTCTAAAATGCTCTTCTCTCTCTCTCTCTCTCTCTCTCTCTCTCTCTCTCTCTCTCTCTCTCTCTCTCTCTCTCTATCCGGGGACAAGGAAATTGTACGGCCATTACAAAAGCAAATGCGGATTCTCACTATATTGTTTTGAATATTTTTGACACACGCGAGCTCCGCTCCCGAAAAGAAAGAGCGAAAAAAAAGAGAGAGTCCGCAGGCGATTTAAACCCTAGACAGCTGCCTCTTTTTCTCCTCCAACACATCTCTACCTTCAATCCATTCCTCTGTCATCTCTTCTAGGTTTCTCGTTCGACAAAGCGCCTCCTCTCTCT
The DNA here is from genome assembly GCA_025461045.1 of Carex parvula. Lineage (NCBI taxonomy): Eukaryota > Viridiplantae > Streptophyta > Magnoliopsida > Poales > Cyperaceae > Carex > Carex parvula. Next base: position 282,060 of record JAJGRW010000904.1, on the reverse strand, counting down.
CTCGTCTCTACCTTGAGAGGAGAGGAGAATGAGAGAGAGGGGAGGAACCGGAGCCGATCGGAGCCGAGAGCGCGGTATCGTCGGAGTTCGGAGCGTTGAGTCTCTACGCCATCTCGATCGGAGCGCGGGTGAGTAGATCCGGTCGTCGGAGTGCGGCGGCGGTCGAAAAATCGGATCCGGTCGTAGAGAGCGATAGGGAAAGGTAATAGGGTAATTATGAGTGTATATAAGTGAGATTAGAGTTATTTAGAGTAGTTTGGAGGATTTTGTGAGAATAAAAGAGTGGATTTAGGTTTAGAGTCATTTGACTTGTTGTAAGTTCGTTTTTTTATAAATGAAATTGTTAATTGGCACTTAAAGCCACTAACCTTCGAAAAAAAAATGCTCTTCTCCAAGAAATATGTGTTGTTAGAAATTTAGGATCTTCGTTTCCAAAATAATTGCAATTATTGGTAATACGGCTTCGTAGTATCATGCCCTTTATAGCACACTAATGTTTTATAATAAAAAAGATAATTCATAGAAGCTCTAGTTCCAATATAAGTTCTGATAAAACATCAGTAAAGAAATGTATTGAGGTGTGTTGCACTACTGGCTTATCACTAATACAGTTGATCGATGTTTCTGAAATTAGGGTATAGAAGTCACAAAAAAAAGGGAAAACCAACCTCCTTTTTTGGGATTGACGTGCTGGACCTGAAAATAAAACGTTACAAAAGAATATATATAGGAGAAATTAATTGATCATTACAATTCAAAGAAAAACTTTTTAATAAAAGGAAAATTATCATATGAGAGTAACATATATAGGTGAAGTTAGTACCCAGTTTGTTCTTCTGCGCACCTAAGAAATTTTATTAGCACATCCTCAATCCTAATAAATAAAGAAATGTCGGTAGTTAAACATATACAAATAGAAAATGCAATTGATTCGATAAAAATCAAGATTAAATACACTAATTAGTACCTGCGATTAGAAAAACAAGTCAATTTACCAGGAGATAATATAATTAGCACACAATCAATATCGCATAGAACCGAGACCTCATATGCCTTCTTCATGAGACCAGAGCGTCTTTTTGAAAATACAACTTGGCGTGCAGTTGTGTTTTGTATCTTAACTATGGGAACTTTGACTCTCGACATTATGTGTCCTTTCTGAATATCAATGGAGCAAAAATTAGGGTTTTTGAAATGGATTAGAGAAATTTAGAAAATTAAAGGTTGATGAGAAAAAATAAAACGAGGTCTTATATATAGAGTGATTGGAGGTAAATGAGCCGAGCAAATAAATTGTCGCATGCCTAATTTGCTCATGGGAGTGATGGGTTTCTTATCAATTTAGTTATCTCGACTCTCAATTTAGTTATCTAAATTCATACATAATCTATCTATGGGCATCGCGAAATTCATCTAGTATAATTAAAGCATGAGATCCTAACATGTACGGCCCACACGTCAGTAGCCTGACATATCGGTGGCACGGGATCCAAGACGGCCACTTGCTTTTTTTGGATTATATTAGCGGGCTTTAACTGAACTTAGAAATGGGAATTTGTTCAAGCTTTAATTTGCTGATTAATTATAGATGAATTTCTACTGTTTCAATTAATGTGAGATGCATATCGGGTTTTTGATGCATGGGATCGGTACTAGTTCATAGCATTGGGCTGATTGGTCTAACTATAGCACATCAATTCAGATTTTTTTGCTTGATAGATGATTTAATGTGATGCATTGCTTCTCTTTTCCCCATTTCGGGCTTGATACAAACTCTCATATGATAATCTTGGTTATAACGGCTATATTTTCGCCTGAGCATGTTTCTAATCCTTTGTACCCGTTCGGCAACGTGGATTTAGTCTCATTAAGGTTCCTTAGATTCTTTAGTGGGCCGAACGACAATTTCTTAGATAGGTTTAAGATCTTATCCTTAGGGTCTGATCGGAACAATGTGGGTGTTGGAGTTCAATTGATTTTAATTCAGTAGAATTCAATGGAGATGATTTCTAATTGAACTTTGTTGATCGGTATAAAAATAGAGAAGAATTCAATTCTTCTCTATTTTATTTATGAAGAGAGTTCAAATGTATCATGATTTTGTGCTCCAATATGCTCCACATCTTTTATCTCTGTTTTCAAAGTCCGAACAGTCGATCCGAACCGCTCAACATGATCTTCATAATAAAATATTCTTGGAGACCAAATTTTATATTTTTTAGAAATTTTTTTACTATTTTTTTACATAGGTACAATATCACTTTTTCGGATGGTCCAGAATCTCTTTAAAACAGTGATTTTGTACCTATCTAAAAAAATAGTAAAAAAATTTTAAAAAATATAAAATTTGGTCTCCAAGCATATTTTATTATGAAAATCATATTGAGCGGTTCGAATCAACTGTTGGGACTTTGAAAATGAAGATAAAGGATTTAGAGTATATTAGAGCACAAAATCATGGTGCATTTGAACTCTTCTCTTTATTTATTAATTGAAATGTACACATATCATAAAATTCAAAGAGAAATGATTTCATTTGAATAAAAATGACTTTTCTACCCTTAAAGTATATACTTAAAAAAGATTTAAAAAAACAAAGTGACACTAAGAAAAAACGCTGCCATAATAAAAAGAAAAAGCGCTTCCATTTATAGTTCCTTGTCATTTTCACGACCCAGTGATGAATTTATTTCCAATTTATTCACCAATATACACAAGAAAACAGAAATTTTATAAAAAAGTATGATGTTCATATGGATTATATGTAATTTTGCAGTTCCTCCCCTGGGTACTACAACGGCCTCGCCTCCCTCTTCTTCAACACAAACGACGACGCATTCGGCAACCTCTTCAACTTTGGCAACCAAAACGAGTTCCACCTCCTCTCTTCATATTCTTCACCGCATTTATTCCTCAATAACAACTTTATTGTATACCTAATTTATTGATTTTTTAGTTTTTCTTGTTGAGCTTCAGACTGCCGGTATAGTGTATATGCTTACAAAGATTTCATCTAATAGACATAATTAGAAATTAGGTATATGCTTAGTGCGTAATTGTTGATGTTGTTTTACAGGGGCCACTTATTGTTGGAATTTTGACGAGGCATGATTTCATGCCAGAACATATTCTCAGTCCTTTCCCGCATTTATTGTTGTACTGGTCACTCTAAAATGAAATCAGAGGTCAAAGCTTTTGTTATAGCAAACTGTGTTTTATGTCATTATGCATAATGGATGAGAGTTCAGGTTATAGTATATTACAGAAAACTTAAAAGAATCACATATCATAGTGACATAAAAAAACCAAAGCACATGGGACAATTTCTTCTAGCTAACTTGGAAGGCCTACTACATGTGCCAGTAATCTCAATAGCGCAATGCACATGTGGTGTTAGATTCAAATATTAGCAACCATTTCATAAAAGCTAAATAGTACCATTCTGGTTTTTATTATAAGTTGTACCAGTATGGTTGCCGTATCAGTTTTGTTATTGTACAGATCTGGTTTCTGATGCAGTATGAATCTGGTAAAAGTACGAATTTGGTACAGTTTGAATATGGTACAAGTATAAATCTGGTACCGTTTTTATTTGGTATAATCTCATTCTATTACTAAGCAATATCTTTCCATTTCTCGTTCTGACTAATAAGTAATAAGTGCCTCGTAAATATAAGTAATAATATATATACAATCAATAAACTATTTAATTTGCAGCAGTTACAGCAAACACTGATAGAACTTAACAACAAATTAATTCCCCAATTAACAACTACACAAAATATTAGTTCACTTCCTTTTAATGTGCAGAAAATATAATTAGTAAATTAACATAATCCTTAATGAAATTGATTAATCAAATAAAAACAATGATTGTTATAAGAAGAGTTGCCTACCTGAAAGTGTTAGAAATGTACTAACCGGTGAGAATATTTTGAACTGTAATTAATAGTTAATTATGAAATTATAATATGGATTAAGTCTTATTGGGCTGCATCAATATATGGACCCGAAATTCTGATCTCTCTGATCTTATATGATCTGATCCATCCATATGATAGGTCTCTCTGATTAGGTGCGAATTGAATGAGTGTAATATAAGTGGGTGCGATGTATTATATATACATGAAGTATTCAGTTTCGGATAGGACTTAGATCTGTTATGTTTTTCGGATAAGACAGAAATGACAGAGAATATAAAGAGAAAACAGAGAAGTACATTTTTCATTTTTGGTTTTGGATTAGATTGAAAATCTGATCTATCTAAGTTTACACTAGTTCAGAAACCGAGAGAGAAAAGAGAAAGACAAGAGGGGACTGTCAGTCGGCACTAGCACTCTGACTCGCAGTTGTTTTCGAATATGTTCGTGTGGATACCAAGAGAGACGTGGCTGCGGTTGTTGTTGCCTAGATCCTGACACTAGGTGTAAGAACGAAGAAAGTTACTGCTAGGACCTGACAATTCTGCTACGCGTCTAGTGGTAAATTCTATTTATCTTAGAATTAATGTTATACATAGATTCTGACTTTTTGATTTTCGAATAGTTAACAAATAATGAACTGAATCGAATTATTACACTTTTAACCTACCCAAATACCCTCCCGTTTCTTACTTTTCCTCAGGTAATATTAATTTCACCCTTTTTTTCACTGGTCAGAGGGCTCGCAAGAACTCCCTCTTTAATTCTTCTTCCCTTCAGCTCTTGAGGTAATAAGTAGCGATTTTATCTGGAAAATTCAAAATGAACTCTCGCCAAATTTCATCGATTTTCACAGAACTTCGCTAGAGCTAAAATTTCCTTCCAAATCGTCTCAATCGAAATCGGCTCTCGTCACTTCGTGCTATCCGATCATGATTTCAAAATTCGTCAATTCTATTTCTCAATTTAAAAGGGTGAGAGTCCGGCTTTAATTCCTGACCTCCTAGCTTAGAGCCCAAACAAGATTTTATTTTTACCGTTTTACCCCCAATAAGGAGCTCCTTAACGTACGGCTCCTACTTTTTTTTTTTATTGTTTTTATCGTTTCTCTTTTTTTCTTGCCTGAACGGTTCCCAAGATCTCCACTCCAACGTCGGAGGTCGCCAGCGACGAAATAATTTATTCGAGGTCAAAAAAATTTCACGAAATTAATTTCACGCTCTATGTAGACCACTATCAGCGAGAGTAAATGTGACTATTCACGAGGTACAACATAAATTGTTATTTCTGAACGTATTAGTACAAAAATATCCGCAAAGATACTATTGGCAAAAAGCATTTTTATCCTTGTATTTTTGTGACACATTTTTGTATCGATCGTAGTGGTTTGCTCCCGGGTACCTCGGGCAGGGCAGGGCAGAACCCGTCCCGGGCAGCGGGCAGGACGGGTACGGGTACAGCGGGTACCCGGGTACAACGGGCACGGGTAGCCGGTTTTTTTTTTAAAAACTCCGTCCTGCCCGTCTCAAACCCGTGCCCGTCCCGGGTAGACGGGTACAACGGGCACGGGTAGACCTTTTTTTTTCTGTTTTCTGTTTTTTTGTTGTTGCTGTTTTTGCTGTTTTTTTGCTGTTTTCTGATTTGATAATATAAATCTAAATCTAAATTAAATAAAAATTAAATATAAATATAAATTCAAATCTAAATTTATATGCAAATTAAATTAAATCTAAATTGAATATAAATGTAAATCTAAATTGAATATAAATGTAAATCTAAATTAAATTTAAATTGAATCCAAATCTAATTTAAATCTAAATTAAATTAAATAAAAGGAAAAAAAAAACAAGGCATTCAGCCCTCTGCACTCCAGAATTCAGATTCTGCCGAATCAAAAAAAAAAAAGCCTCTGCCGAATTTCAAAAGAAAAAAAACAATCTAAATCTAAATTCAAATATAAATTAATAGGTAAATAAAATATAAATCAAAAATATCTTAAATCAATTAATTTAAAACAATAAACATTTTAAATTGATAATATATTTTGTAAACGTTCAATTTAAATTGATAATATAAATCTAAATCTAAATTAAATAAAAATTAAATATAAATAAAAATTAAAATCTAAATTTAGATGCAAATTAAATTAAATCTAAATTGAATATAAATGTAAATCTAAATTAAATTTAAATTGAATCCAAATCTAATTTTAATCTAAATTAAATTAAATAAAAGGAAAAAAAAAACAAGGCATTTCAGCCCTCTGGACTCCAGAATCCAGACTCTGCCGAATTAAAAAAAAAAAAAAAAAAAAACCTCTGCCGAATTTCAAAAGAAAAAAAATCTAAATCTAAATTCAAATATAAATTAATAGGTTAAATAAAATATAAATCAAAAATATCTTAAATCAATTAATTTAAAACAATAAAACCTATTCAAAAAATTTCTTAAATCAATTACTTTAAAAATAAATATGAATTATTTTAAAACAATAGATTAAAAAATAAAAGTTACCCTCCTCCTTTATTCCGGGCTTGGGACCGGCTATGTAAAATAACATAGGCGGAGTTCTAACTTTTTTTTTTGTTAGTAATTCTTCTTTAAAATGAATAATTTAAGAACTAATTTAAACGTTTAGAAATTATAATTTAAAAAATAATCATAGAGATTAAAAGAGGTTAGAAATGTATACCGAGTACCGACACTACCTATCTAGTAGTGTGGATTCATATATCATTGTTCGCTCTCTTCCGCACCGTCTGAATCCGAATTAGCCGTGGGCCGCTGCACGGTACCGCTTTCTTCAGTGTCGACTCCGGATGATGATTCTTGATGATCTCGATGTTGGTTGCGCTCATCAGCACCAATCCAATCTTTCAAGCACACAAGTCTCTCAAAAACATGTGCACCCAACTTACTACGTTTGTCGGAGAGGATCCTGTTCGCCGAACTAAAACAACTTTCGGAAGGGACGGTTGACACGGGTACGGCAAATACGTCGCGGGCCATCATCGCCAGTGTTGGATAGTTTCTTTGATTCCTCTTCCACCACGTCATGATGTCAAATTCATCTTCTCTTTCGTTTACCCCCGCAAAATAGCTCACTAACTCGTTTGTGGATGTGTGCGGTTGGATCTCCGATTGGAAATCTGCTAACAATCCACCGCTGCTAGTGCTCCTGGAAGTGGAACTATTAAAAAATTAAAAAAAATAGTGGACAAATAATGATAAATAATAAAGATTAAAATAATGTAGATATTTAAATTGTTACCTAGGGCCGGCACGGGACGAAGACGGGTTTTGGTTGTCACCCATTCTTGAGTGGTATATGTTAAACATCTCATCAAACTTCGAAGTCACGAATGCCTCCACTCCGGTGTTGTCTAAATGTAGATTATCTTTGTACCCTGCAACTATTTTGATTGTGAAAAACTTCTTGTATGCCGGGTTGAGGCAGCTTGCGATAATGGCCAGGAGGGGTACATCGTCCCAATATTTTAGAAATTTTTCTTTCATGGCATCTACGATCGGTGTGAGAGTGGAGTAATTGCTTTCAGCTTGTTCCAATTCACGGTACACCTTGGAGATGCTATAGAGATGTTTGATCAACTCAAATGCCGTCGGTGAGTACGAGCAAGATAATTTGACGGTTGCATTAAAAAAGGTTCCTAAGAAATTACTCAGGGTTTGTAATTGGTCCCATTCGTCGAGGCTGGGCTCCAATGTCATTCCCTCGGGGGTGGAGCCTCTCAAAAACTCGGATATGACGGCTTTGTAAGGAAGGCATCGGTTCAGAAACCTATAGGTAGAGTTCCAACGGGTATCTATATCCCAAGGAACTTTCAACTTGCTCAATCCATAGTTTACGCACATCAAACCAAACCGTTGTTTTCTTTCTTGGTTTGAAACAATATGGGACAGACAATCCTTTAATTTATTGATCAAATCTCTTACGGCTTCTGTTTTAAGGCCCGCCTTCACGACGAGGTTAAGTATGTGGCAAGCACACTTTTGGTGAAACATTGCACCATTCATAATCGGGTTTAGTGACCGTTTAAAAATCTCAATGGAAGCTACATTGTTACTAGCATTATCGAATGAAATAGAAAAAATCTTGTTATCCCTATCTCTCTTAAGGTTATACTCTTGTAACACCTCAATAATGGATTTGAAAATTACATGTGCTGAGTGCGGGGAATCTAACACACGAAAACTTAATATCATTTTTTGTAATACCCACTGATCATCGATCCAATGGCCACACAAGAGTACCCAAGGCCATGTTTACCGGCAGTCCATATATCGGAGGTAATTGAGACCTTATTTTGTTGGTATGCAAATATAGCTCGGAGCTCATTTTTTATTTTGGTAAACTGGTTTTTAATTTCACCAACCATCTTTCTATGATGGATCCTCTTGTACATTGGTTGAGCACACCCCCGAATGACTAACCGGGCAAAACTCATACAACCACCCATGCTTATTGGTTGTTCTTTGTGGGTAATGTACCGGGCCAATTCACTAAGCATTTTTGATTCATCGTATTTTGGGTTGGTTCTAGTACCATCCGCGTTCATAAGGGTTTGGATTTGTCTCGGTCCAACATTTTCACATATAACCTCACCCTTCCTTTGGTGCATTTCGACATGTCTTTTAAAGCTGGTCATACCACTACTTTGTTTATACACAAAAAACGGTTTCTTGCAATTTTGTACCTTACATTCAAGGGTTTGCATGTTGCCGTTCTCATCTGTGGAAATCTTGTACCATTTGGCCCACGGCTGATTGTATTCAGGAATTCTTCTAGTCTTCTTTACCACCGGCTGTTCTGGGGGGACACTTGTCGGAGGAAGGATTGGTTCTTCTTCAATTTCAGTGACACTTCTCGACGGAGTACCTTCTATAGGGGGGGTGACTTGACTCGATGCTATAGAAGAAGTGCCTCCATATGCATATGGTGGTGTCGGTTGATGTGTTGCTTGTGGAATATACATGTTTGGATCGTTTGAAGTATAATACGGTTCATACATTTGGGGGGGTTGTTGATAATTTAAATCTAGCGTTTGATCACTTCTTTTATAATTTTGTGGATAATTTTGTGGATAATTTTGTGGATAATTAGGTGGTTGCATAGGTGGAGGTGGAGGTGGGCCAAAAATTTCGTGTGACATTCTCGCACTCAAATCTAAATCCTCATCGTGAGTAGGAGATGTCATCTTTTAAACCTATTCAAAAAAATAAATGTAAATTACTTCACATATTCAAATAACAATCTAAATCTAAATTAAATTAATCTAAATTGAATATAAATGTAAATCTAAATTAAATCTAAATTGAATCCAAATCTAACATAAATCTAAATTAAATTAAAGAAAAGAAAAAGAAAAAGAAAAAAACCAAGGCAAGCCTCTGGTTTCAGCCTCTGCCCTCTGCCGAATTTCAAAAAAAAAAAAAAAGACTCTGCCGAATTCAAAAAATAAAAAATTCTAAATCTAAATTCAAATCTAAATTTAGATGCAAATCAAATTAAATCTAAATTATTCAAATCTAAATTTAGATGTCCAAAAAATAAAGTGCCCTCTGCCCTCTGGGCTCTGGCCTCTGGCCTCTGTCCTCTGTCGGAAACAAAAAAAAAAAAAAGTGCCTCTGCCGAATTCAAAAAAAAAAAAAAACCTAAATCTAAATTCAAATATAAATTTAGATGCAAAACAAATTAAACCTAAATTATTCAAATCTAAATTTAGATGTCCAAAAAATAAATGCCCTCTGCCGAAAAAAAAAAAAAAGTGCCTCTGCCGAATTCAAAAAAAAAAAAAAACCTAAATCTAAATTCAAATCTAAATTTAGATGCAAATCAAATTAAATCTAAATTATTCAAATCTAAATTTAGATGTCCAAAAAAAAAAAGTGCCCTCTGGCCTCTGGCCTCTGCCCTCTGCCGAAAAAAAAGTGCCTCTGCCGAATTTCAAAAAAAAAAAAAATCTAAATCTAAATTCAAATCTAAATTAAATATAAATATAAATTTAAATCTAAATTTAGATGCAAATTAAATTGAATCTAAATTGAATATAAATGTAAATCTAAATTAAAAAAATAACTCTAAGTCTAATTCATAATAATCTAATTCAAATTTTAAAATTCTAAGTCTAATTAAAAAAAAATACAACTTGTTCTAACTTATTTTAAAAATCTATTTTAAAAAAATAACTCTAACAAATTTAACTTATTCAAAAAAATAACTCTACCAAATCCAACATATTCAAGAATCAAATATAAATCTAGCTTATTTATCTAACAAATATAACTTATTTATCTAGCAAAATATAAATCTAACATATTCATATATAAATGTAACATATTCAAAAAATATAAATCTAACATATTTAAAAATAAATCTAGCCTATTTTAAAATAAATCTAGCCTATTTTAAAATAAATCTAACATATTCAAATGATCAAATAACATATTCAAAATTTAAAAAATAAAATATAACATATTCAAAAAATAAAATCTAACCTATTTAAAAATAAAATATAACATCTTCAAAAAATAAAATCTAACCTATTAAAAAAATAAAATCTAACCTATTAAATTTAGATCCGAATTTAAAAAATCAAATATAACCTATTTGAAAAATCTAACCTACTAAAAAAATCCAACCTATTTATAAACAAATCTAACATATTTTTTTAACCTATTAAAAATAAATCCGAATTTCAAAAATAAAATCAAACCTATTCAAAACAAATCTAATTACTTCACATATTCAAAATAAACAAATCTAACATATTTTTTTAACCTATTAAAAATAAATCCGAATTTCAAAAATAAAATCAAACCTATTCAAAACAAATCTAATTACTTCACATATTCAAAATAAACAAATCTAACATATTTTTTTAACCTATTAAAAATAAATCCGAATTTCAAAAATAAAATCAAACCTATTCAAAACAAATCTAATTACTTCACATATTCAAAATAACAAATCTAACATATTTTTTTAACCTATTAAAAATAAATCCGAATTTCAAAAATAAAATCAAACATATTCAAAACAAATCTAATTACTTCACAATTCAAAATAACAAATCTAACATATTTTTTGAACCTATTAAAAATAAATCCGAATTTCAAAAATAAAATCAAACCTATTCAAAACAAATCTAATTACTTCACATCTAACAAATCCAACATAAAATAAATCTAACAAATTTAAGTACTTAACAAATTTAACAAATCTAACGTAAAATAAATCTAACAAATCTAATTACTTAACAAATTTAACAAATCTAAATTAATCTAACATGAAACTAAATTTACTCTACAAAAATAAATTAAACTAAATTTACTCTACAAAAATAAATTAAACTAAATTTACTCTACAAAAATAAATTAATCTAACATGAAATAAATGTAACCTTTAAATCTCGAGGAAAAATCTTGCGGGAGGTGCCGAACTTCGTAATTCCGATACCTTCGTAATTCCGTTTGTGTATTTGTAGAATGAATTAAATTTACAACTATATTTTTTTCAAACAATAAATTTAAAAACTGAAAATAGTAAAATTTTAGATTGAGAGAATGAGATTATGAGAGATTGAGAGATTGAGAGAATGAGAGGGTGTGAAAATATTGAGAAGAGGGGTGAATATATAGAGTTTTGATTGGAGGGAGAATAATATTTGAAATTTAATAAATCCGAAAAAAAAAAACAGAATTGACGGGTGGGACCCACCCGTACGGGACAGAAATGACAGGTGGGACCCACCCGGTTTGACTGATTTGAACCAAAACTGTAGAACGGCTCAATATATTAACAGAGCAGGTTTAGCTTCATGCAGCGCAATAATCATATGCAGTTCTGTACTCCGTGCGCTGCCTGTAGCCAAAACTGCTCTGTTAACTGTCACCAGAGGGGGAAAAAAAATTTGAAATAAAGTTGCTTCGGGTAGCGGGCACGGGCACGGGTACGGGTAGCGGGCACGGGTTACCGGGTGCGGGTAGACCCGGGACGGGTGCGGGTACACGGGTAGCGGGCACGGGTACGGCGGGTACGGGTACACCCGGGTTTGTTTCCAAAAAGAGCCGCCCTGCCCGTTTGAGACCCGTACCCATGTACCCGTTTACCCGGGTATACTCGGGCACGGGTACGGGTACCCCGGGCACCGGGCAGCCCGCGGCGGGCACTGTCAAACCACTAATCGATCGAGATCCCCATTTCAGAGGTCTTAATTTGTTGCCTCGTTTTGTTTAATATTCTTTCTTATTGCATCGGTGGTGTAAAAAAACATTAAAAATTTTACGTGATGGTTTTCTTTGTTCTATTGTCGTTGCTGGTTGTTGATTTTCTACTTTTGTTTAATAACTCTTGTATGAATCTAGATCTACAGTAACCATATTGTTAAAAAAAAGAAGAAGAATTATACACATTTTTTATATTAAAACAGTTTTTGAAAGATATTTGCATACACGATTTTAATATAAAAAAAACTGAGTATGAGTATCTGGCAAAAAAACATTGCAGCCTTTCTTAATTAGAGAACGTACATGGTTCTATAAGCGTGTATAATTTATAGACACATTCATATATGTTGCGCTTGAACACAATTGCAAAACCATGTGTAATTAGTGTGTTTAACCGAGTACAAATGACATATATATTCTATATGTTGAATTATAATGTGGTATATTGTATTGTTTAGTATTGTAAATGTTTTCAAGGTTTGAAAAAAAATATTTAGCTGTGTCCTAATTTTTCTAAATAAAAAATAATTTTCTATAAAAATAATTTTATTTTCAAGATCAATATTTCCTTGAATAGATTATTTTTTGCAAACAAAATCCAGAAAACAATCCTAGTGTATATAGTTAATATATTATGCAACCAAGGATTTGAAAATAACTATTCGTTAATTTGCTAAATTTTCTGTTTGTTTCCTTGCATATATATATATATATATATATATAAACAATTTTAGTCAACTGATTTTTTTTATTTAATTGTCTATTAAACTAAACATGTTCAATTACATCAACTGAGTGCATATATATTATTGTAGCCGAAAATCGGGAGTTTGAGGCATGTTGTTTAATTTATTTTTCCCACCTAGCTCTATGGATATATATGACTGATATCAATATATAAAATTTAGTCCAAGTTTTTGGTTTAACAAAGATGCAATATAATTTTTAAAGTAATACAATAATTCTTTCGTATTTGACAGTATGAATTATTTAATGATAATTATCACATCTTTGTGACGTTTCCAAAAAGAAATATATTATTGCTCAAATGTTTTTAATGCAAAATTTTAGTAAACAAATATTTCTTACTTATGAATTAATTTTTGTTGAATAAATATTTTATTTTCCGTAAACAATTTTGAGGAACAATTCTAATCAAATTTAATTAAGCTTGCAAGATATCTTCGAATATACGACATAATTTGCATGCAGTGAGTATAATCAAATATCTATAATTGACAATTCAAATTCAAACCCAACAAAGATCAATTACTAAGTAATACCCATATTGTATAGCTAGGTAAAAAATTATCTTTAAATATCGAAATTTATTACTTAAAAAAAATTATGTTCTAATTTAATTATTTGACCATTTTCACATTCTAATTATCCATTTTGTCCCAGATCATAAAAAAGTCATCTTAAAGCCATTTGACCAAGTAAATATATTAATTATGATCACAATTGAATACCGCATCACAGATTTCTAGCCTACATTAAACAACCCTTCTTTATTATCTAGGTACGGAAAAAAATCGCTTCTTTTTCAGAAAAGGAAAAAGAAAAGATAGATCGTTTATTTTATATTCTGCAAGACTTTATATGAAAAAAAACAAGTATTCCCCACAACAGTATTATTATTTTTATATTAAATTTGCATGTTGGAAAAAATCATAGAAACTCGGAGTTGGTTTGTTATCATTCCACCGGAAAAGTGATGTATTCATGTTGCAAAAGTCCAAGTTGAGGCCCAAATAAACCGTAGTCTTGCAAAATCAGCACATGTTGGGCCCGTATATATTTGTCAAAAGAGCTATATATGATAGACTGACACCAGAGACCTTTATCTACCGTATCAATTAAGGTTGACTATTCAATATTGTCCAATTTGAACAACTTCTCTTTGTCAAATTTTACTTTTTACTGTTACTCACAATATTTGTGTTACACTAATGAGTTAAGACTTAAGACAATGATCTATATATGTTTCCCCTGTATTATTGGGACACCATGTTATCCCAAAATGTATTCTTCTCAATGAGTTGAAATGTGACTGAGAAGTCATGCTTAGTATTATCAAGGTGACTAAAGAAAAGGGTAATTCCTTCACAGAAAATAAAAGTTACAATCTCGGGTTCTTAAATGTTTCTTCTTGGGCCAATTATCACTAACTGGTATGGCAATTTTGGAGTGGTATTATGACCGACTTGGTGAGACTATTAAGGCTGTTTGGTCATGCCAGTTGCTACTTTCATTTTCTGTATTTTTTTTAATCAAGTCACTTTACTTCTTCTTTTTTGTTCGGACCACCTATTATCACTAGTACAAAAACGTAAAGTATATACGGCATATTATACATGCACGTTTGCTTAAAATTTTCATTAAGTCCGTGTCCAAAGAAAAAAAACGCTCTTTAGAAAATTTGCTCCAAAAATTTGGTCAAATTGTACACGGTTTTACTGTTTACAATCGTATATAAATGTGCTTCAACATTCATGTGTTGTTGTAAACAGTAAAACTGTGTACAATTTGACTAATAATGTACATTGTTTTTTATTAAAAACCGTGTATGAATGTTGGAGGGCATTTTCGGAAGTTCTGGAGCGTATTTTCAGACGGGCGTATATGAGATGCTCCAACAATTTTACACAATTTTACTGTATGGTCCGTGCGTGATGAAAAAAAAACAAACTTTTCCACATGATCGATCTGGGCCTTCCTCCAGTTATAATGCATCTCTCCCTATTTTTTCTAAGTTATTTCTAAAACATCTCTTTGATGAGCCTCAATTATATATACTTTCGGTTAGGGTTTCACCTCCAAAACTGTGCCAAATTCGTATTTTAGCTTATTTTAGTATTAAATGCACCAAAGAACCAACGTATATGAGATGGTACGGGCCGCACAAAAATAAATCCTGAAAAAAATAAATTTTGTAATTAAATCAAGAAGTCTCCAGCCGAGTCAGGGAGTTCTACGGCCTGTACAAGTGATTTATGCGGGCCGCACAAACCAGAAAACTTCAATTATGCGGGCCGCAGGAATTCTGTGCGGCCCGCACAAACACTTTTTCCTTAGTGAATTCCAGCCGACTTCCTATTTTGTGCAGACCGCACAGATTTTAGGAAGGCCGCACGGAGGCCGTATCAATGCCAATCTTGCCTTATTTCGCGATATCTTCTCAGATTTGCTGCCATATTCTAGAGGATTGCTTCCTAAGACACATGAATTGCTATATATTGGTAGGGAGGTAGCAGGATAAGACGACTTTTAACCTAGCTTTTATTATAGACATTTTTCTACATTTTTTCTATCTTCTTCAAGTGAATCAAGATGATTGGAGCGAAGGATTGAAGGTTGCTCGAGCGAACAAAGTGAAGACAAGGGGCAACGAGCAAGAAGATTGGTGTACTCTATCATCTTTCTTGTTTTTCCCAGTTATTTTTATGTTTACTCTTGTATTTCTTTTGAATGTTAGCGCACGCATGAGAGGTTAGATTTCCTCTCTAGGGGCTTAGGCTTTAATCATGAACTTGTGTTAAAATCTACCTTACTTGGATGATTTTCTTTATAATGATTGTTTGCTTGCATGTTTGTTCTTATTTATTTTATTATTCATGTGATTGTGTGATTTGTGTGATTTGTGTTGCTTGTTAATTAGCGTCCCGCTTAAGTTTAATCAACTTGAGATCATTAGGATCAAGAATTGATGGTACCAAATTATGTACATGAATAACCCTAAGATTTGAGATTAGAAATGACCAAATCTAATTCTTAGTCCGTAACCACAATGAACAAAAGTTGAATTGTGGTGAAGGACTTAATCATGAAGCCTCATGTTTAATTGGGACCCCTAAAATTGAACCAAATATCATATCAATGACTTAATCGTGAAGTATTGCTGTTTAGGGATAAACTAGGCTAACCTATACTTATGGTCTAGACCGCTAGGGTGAAGGACTTAATTGTGAAACCCGAATTGTTTAGGCACATCATTAATTCACGAATGTGACACTTTTTTATATTTAAGGCTTAGAAACCCATCATTGCAAACATGAATTTAGAAACCAATTAAGTGTGGATTTAAACCAAATGATTGTATGCCGATAGCCCCTAGACTTCTCTCTATTTGAATCACAAAATTCTCTTTATTTGTTTGTTTAAATTACTTTGTTTAGTTAAACTCTCATTCAGATATTAAACCCAACCAAACCAATTTGCAACAAACCCCCCTATTTACTTTATTGCACGTTTTAGGATTAATTAATTTAGTAAAAAGTAATATTTTTCGTTATCTTTGGATCGATGCCTATTTTACTACAATATAGGTTGTATGCTTGCAACTGACCTATCATTGTGTATTAAGGTTTTATAAATTTTAAAAGTGAAAAAATATATCAAATCGACCTATATTTCAATACCTAAAATACACAACACTCTTCCCTATAAGCTGTGCATGTACTAGTGTGAGAGAAGTACATCTAAACAGGTGAGACTAGGGCGAGGGATAAGGCAAGAGAGGCAATATCTTTATTGAAAAGACAATTTTCAACGAAGAAACTTCAAGCAAGCGTATCTTGGAGTTCGAGTGTCTGATTTCAGCAAATGACTACTTTTCGAAAAACTTGCGAGAAGAAGATATTGATTTTGACCCCATGATAGTTATCAAATTTTCAGAATTGCATAAAAACAAAGGGAGGAGATTCAAAACTTGAGTTGAAGTTTTCGATTAGTTTTTTCATTTCTAATTTCTATTTTTTTTGTCCTTTACCATATTTTTTCTTAGACATCGTTCATATAAATGTATGAAGTCTCAGATATTGGTTTTTTTTTGTTATATTTTAACTTTTTATTAGTTAGAATGTTATTCATGTAACTAATGATATGTGATGTAATTGTAATTGTTGTTTATATATTGGTAAATGTAATGTTTATATTTGAAATTTAGTTTAGTGTTTTTGGTATTTAGATCTAGGGTTTAATTTGAATTCAGATTTAGGGTTTTATGTGATTTTTTTTTAAAAATTCTTGAATTATACACAGTTATTTATTAAAAACCGTGTAGGATGTATATTTGTATACACGGTTTTACTTTAAAAGCCGTGTATGATGAAAAAAAATTTGTCAAAAAAATATGAATTATACACTGTTTTAAATAAAAAAATTATATAAAATTAGTATTTTCATACACGGTTTGGAATGATACTGGTTCCATTCCTCGTTTTTCTAAGTTTTCTTCTCCTTTTTTATTTCATAAGTGTCGCACACATAAATAGGAGGTAAAATCCTACTATATGGATGCTCAAATAAACAAAAGACATACCGAAAAAGAAAGAACATGAAGACAGCTCTTTTGACATAGAATAAAACCAATTATTCATATATGAATTTTGTTACTGAAATTAAATTAATAATAACTCGATCCCAGACATTTATGAGTTATGCAAATCCGATTTGATCTAAGCAAAACTCCTAACATATACTTGCAGATAACAAGCTAGTTACATCAAAGACATATGGTGACCTATCTCATAAATTGACCTATTACGAACCCAATAATCAAGAAGATAAAGAACAGTAACCCTAGTACGAGCCACCATACCTGAGAGGACCCATGATTTGTTGATGATTGCCAAGACCCGTCTTCCTTTGGCATGGATCTGCTGTTACAAGGTGGCAACGGTAACCCGCACAGACCTGAATTATTCTCAAATACATATTCTGGAAATGTAATCAAAGAACCCTCTTCTGGTATGGGCCCACTTAACTGGTTGTTTGACAAATCCAACTCGAACAAGGACAAGGTCGAAAAGGAAGAGGGAATATTGCCTTGTAACATATTATGTGATAAATTGTGTATCATTAAGCTAGCCATGCCTCCTAATCGTGGCAATGGTCCTGTTAGGTTATTATGCTCGAGATACAAGGCGGTCAAAGATTGCATTGCAGAAATCTCAGATGGAATTTGGCCATCGAGCTGATTGTATGACAAATCAAGAAAAACCAGTGATAAGAGCTGATTGTATGCAACTTCTTGGCCAAAACTGCTAATGTGAGCCGGATTACCTCCCATTAAGTTACAACGACTTGTAATCGGCATGCGCATGAGGTCGTTATATCGGATACCATCAAATTCCAGAAAGATAAACATACAGTGGCATAGCTTATTGTCATTAATTCTCTGGGCAAAGTATAGCCAACCATCCATAAGGCCCTTTACAAATTTAGGAGACTGTTTTGCCAAAGCAGGTGGAATGGATCCATTAAGTTGGTTGCTGCTCAAATCTAAAAATGTCAGACCCTTACCGTCACCAAGCCCCTGTGGTATTGACCCAGTGAAGGAATTATTTCTTAGTACTAAAATCACAAGTTTTTCTAGCTTACCAATCCAAATGGGTATTGAACCCGAAAGACGGTTGCTTGCTAGAGAAATCCAGTTGAGGTTTGTGCAATTCGCTAACCTATCTGGTATTGTACCAGTTAGGTTATTGTAGTCCAAGAGTAGGCTTTTAAGTGACTTAAGGGATGAGAGCTCGAAGGGTATCTCACCATTCAAGTTATTTTGCCACATTATAAAATCTTTTAAGTTGAGGAGAGACCCTAGAGAACTGGGTATGGACCCATAAAGCAAGTTCAAGCTCAGATCAAGTGTGATCAGGTTAGTACAGTTGCTTAGGGAATGAGGTATGGACCCGGTAAAATAGTTATCCTGTAAGTATAATAGTTTTAATCTAGATGTACTACCGGTGCACAAAGGTCGTGGTATCAAGCCCGAGAACTTGTTCGCACTAAGATCCAATAACTCAAGACTTGTAAGCTTTGAAATAGATTTTGTTGAAAATATAGAACAATGATCTCAGATTGTATCATCATCATTGATCAAGAATAGAGGGCTAGGATTAAATCAAGGATAAGGGGATTAAACAGTAAAGTACCAACGGTATTGTGAACAGGAAATAGGTAGGGTACCAACGGTAATATTAATGAACCGTTGGTACCATAGTATATATAGAGAATAGAGTTTTGTAAATCATAACAATTTTATGCTCAATAAATTCATCTCCTCAGAATTCATAAAATCAACATGGTATCAGAGCGGTTCTGATAAATAACCCGATAACCCGATAAACCCGATAACTATAATTACCAGTAAAACTGGTAACTTCATAAACCGAAACAGAAATTCACCAATCAAGCAAACATCAAAATGAATCAATGGGGGCAGCAAATCAGTGAAGCTACCAACCCATCGAAGTTGACTCCGACATTACTAAACGGTTTGAATTATCTGTCATGGGCCAAATCAGTAACCATTTCTTCAAGTGGCCGAGATAAAATAGATTTCATCACAGGAGATCAAGAAAAACCGAAACCAGCAAATCCAGAAAAACCAACAGATGCCGAGAAAATCCAAATCCGAAAATGGCAAAAAGAAGATCACACAGTAATGGCTCTCATATATGGGTCCATGGAGCAAAAAATCACAGACCTATTTCTCCAAAGTTGTGATACATCCAAAGAATTGTGGGACGAGCTTAAAGCTTTTTACGGGCAACAAAAAAATCACTCCCATGTCTATCGGCTTCAACTTGAAATCCAACAAGAAAAAAAGGGATCTCGAACCCATTTAGAATACCTTGCTTCTCTCAAAAAGAAGCACGATGAACTCGACGTTTATCGTCCATTCACAACAGACCCGAAAGACCTCAAAAAAAGAAAAGAAGAAGATCGGATTTTCTCGTACCTTGCGGGCCTTGATGCAAATTACGAAGGTATCCGGTCACAAATCATTCGAGCACCCGATCTTCCCTCTTTCTCCGAGGTGGTCAACCAAATACAACGCGAAGACTCGCTGCGAGAGGCTATGGGGGGTCCTCAAGCCAGTCATGGCGAGGGACACGAGCCCCACGGCCATGCCTCACATTTTCCCCAAAATCACCGAAACCCTAACTTCCAAAAGACTCAAAATTGGCAAAATCCAAAGAGTGAGACGTGCTCTCACTGCAAAAAGGAGGGGCATAAGGCCGAGAAATGTTATTTTCTTCACCCCAACCTTCGGCCAAAATGGTGGAGAGATGAACCGAAGAGAGGAGGCGGAGAAAGAGACGGAAAGAAGAAGGGGATCGAAAGAAATGAAGGGGGCGGCTATGCTGCGCAAACCGAAGAAACAAAAAAAAGGAACCAAATCGGTTCGGGTGAACCTGGTCCAACTTCTGGCGGGTCAGGCGCTGCCGGGTCAGGCGGATCAGCGGATCAAATGCAACAACTGACCATGCTGCTGTCTCAAAACAATTCTGGTTCTTCATGTGGTATTTTATCTAACTCAAAGAATTTTAATTTATTCAACCAAATAATTGTTGATAGTGGTGCAACTGATCATATGTTTGGAAATACAAAATTCCTTGAGAACATGAAATCATCTGAAATCGACCGATATGTAACCGTAGCAAATGGTATGAAAGAAAAAATTCTTGGGGTAGGAGAAATTACTTTGAACAACAAAAAAATTAACAATGTTTTATTTTTAAAAAAATTTCCTATAAATATAATTTCAGTAAAAAAGCTAACGCAAGAATTTGATTGTAAAATAATTTTCTCACATGAAAATGTAATCTTTCAGGACCGGGTAACCGGGGACAAGATTGGTGAGGGTGTGCTTAAAAATGGACATTATATTTTGGATATAGAAAATTCAAGAGTTTGTGCTTCGACAAGTTCGATTAATTACGATAGGTGGCACAAGAGACTTGGGCATCCCTCAACACGATTTTAAATAGCGTTTTTAATTTTCCAAATTCTAGTTGTATTAATTGTGATATATGTAAATTAGCTAAGCAAACGAGACTTCCCTTCTCACTTTCCACTAGTAGAAGTGAAGCACCGTTTGACTTAGTCCACTCCGATGTATGGGGTCCGGCCCCAATTAATTCTTATAATGGATTTAAATATTTTGTCATATTTATTGATGATTTTTCGAAAGCTATATGGTTGTATTTACTTAAATCAAAAGACGAGGTATTTATGTGTTTTAGAGAATTTCTATGTCTTGTAGAAACTCAATTCAACACTAGACTTAAAATTTTTAGATCGGATAATGGAACGGAATTTGTAAATAAAAATTTTACAACTCTTTTTAAAGAAAAAAGAATTATACACCAAACAACATGCATAAACACTCCCGAACAAAATGGAGTGTCGGAAAGAAAAAATAGGCATTTATTAGAAATGACACGTGCATTATTATTTCAAAACAACGTTCCAAAAATATTTTGGTCGGATGCAATTCTTTGTGCTACTCATTTAATTAATAGGCTACCTAGTGCTACTTTGAAAAATAAAAGTCCAACCGAAATTCTTTATCAACAAAAAAAGAATCTTGATTATTTAAGAGTTTTTGGGTGCGTATGTTTTGTTCATATTAAAAGGAAAGATAAATTTGATTTTATGTCAAAAAAGGCTATCTTTTTAGGATACTCACCATACAAAAAAGGTTACAAGTGTTATGACCCTATTACAAAAAAAGTATTTATATCTAGAGATGTAATTTTTAATGAAGATGAACCATATTTTAGAAAAGGGGTAGATGATAAACCTTTAGAAAATAATTTAATTCGGCCAATGTCACCTCCCTTAGATGACTTAGATCTTATACAAAATGAGGAGTATGAAATCGAATCCAATAATAATGAAGAAGAAATAAATAATAATAATGATAATGATAATAATAATGAGGAAGACGATAATACTATGGTTAGAAGGTCCATAAGAGTGCGCCAACCATCCACTAAACTCAAGGATTTTATAACTTATACGGCACAATACCCTATACAAGATTTTGTATCATATGCAAACATTTCAACCGATTATCATGCATTTCTTATTTCTATCCAAAAAGAGGTAGAACCAAATACCTACCAAGAGGCAATAACCAAACCGGTATGGTGCAAGGCCATGGAAGATGAACTAATGGCATTAGAAAAAAATGATACTTGGAAAATTGTACAACTACCAAAAAATAAAAAAACAGTAGGGTGTAAATGGGTATACAAAATAAAATACAATAGCGATGGTACCGTAGAACGGTACAAAGCTAGATTGGTGGCCAAAGGGTATACTCAAACCTATGGTATAGATTATAATGAAACATTTGCGCCGGTAGCAAAAATGAATACCGTTAGAATTTTATTTTCTATTGCGGTAAATAATAATTGGAACCTATACCAAATGGATGTCAAAAATGATTTTCTTCAAGGAACACTTGAAGAAGAGGTGTATATGACCCTACCACCCGGCCATAGAATAGAAAACAACTCTAAACTCGTTTGTAGGTTGAATAAATCAATCTATGGATTGAAGCAATCGCCTCGGGCATGGTATGGCAAACTTAGCTCATATTTAAATTTTTGTAGTTTTAAAACTAGTAGTGCCGACCATTCTCTATTTACCAAACAAGAAGGAAAAAATATAACCCTTGTGTTAGTATATGTAGATGACCTAATAATTACCGGAAATAATTTAGAAGAAATTAGAAAAATCAAATCTCAATTAAAAGAAAAATTTGATATCAAGGATTTAGGATATTTAAAATATTTTCTAGGAATAGAAGTAGCTTCTTCAAATAAAGGCCTATTACTTTCTCAAAGGAAATATACCTTGGATTTGTTAAAGGAAACCGGAAAATTAGGTTGTAAACCGGCCTCCACACCTATAGATAACAAATATAAATTAAATACCGAGGATGGTGAACCTTTAGAGGACATAAACCAATTTCAAAGACTTGTAGGAAAATTAATTTATCTTACCGTAACACGTCCGGATATTTCATTTGCCGTAAGCCAAATTAGTAAATTTATGCATTCACCAAGAACACCCCATTTAGAAGCCGTTAATAGAATTTTGAAATATTTAAAAAGAAATCCCGGAAAAGGCATAAAAATGATTAACAATAATTCTAATGAAATATGTGGCTATTCCGATGCAGATTGGGCCGGTAGCTTTGATAGAAAATCTACAACCGGTTTTTGCACATTTGTAGGCGGGAATCTAGTCACATGGAAAAGCAAGAAACAAAATGTCGTGGCTCGATCAAGCGCGGAAGCGGAATACCGAGCTATGGCATCTACCGCAAGTGAACTAATATGGATTAAACAACTACTTAGAGACATGAGCGTCGAATTTGATCAACCTATGAAGATGTATTGTGATAATAATTCCGCTCGACACATCGCGTCAAATCCGGTGTTTCACGAAAGAACCAAGCACATAGAAGTGGATTGTCACTTTATTAGAGAGAAGATTCAAGCAAAAGAAATAGAAATACCATTCGTAAGGAGCAAAGATCAATTAGCGGATATTTTTACGAAAGGATTGGATTCGACACATTTTGAAACGATCACTAGCAAGCTAGGATTGCACGATATATACCTTCCTAGCTTGAGGGGGAGTGTTGAAAATATAGAACAATGATCTCAGATTGTATCATCATCATTAATCAAGAATAGAGGGCTACGATTAAATCAAGGATAAAGGGATTAAACATTAAAGTACCAACGGTACTGTGAACAGGAAAGGTAGGGTACCAACGGTAATATTAATGAACCGTTGGTACCATAGTATATATAGAGAATAGAGTTTTGTAAATCATAACAATTTTATGCTCAATAAATTCATCTCCTCAGAATTCATAAAATCAACAGATTTGGGTAAACTACCATTGAAGTTATTAAATGCCAACTCTAGTACCTGTAGTCTTGGCATGGTAACCATGGAAAAGATGGGAAATACACCAGAAAAATTATTCTTGGAGAGGCTTAGTGTGACGAGATTTGTGCATGCCTCTATGTCAGGTGGGGTGATACCGACAAAATGGTTAGATGAGAGGTTTAGATAAGTTAAATTTAGACAACCTGAGAACGTAACAGCCGGTATATATGGTATCAGTGAGTTGATTGGTAGATAGGTCAAGATATTGCAAAGAGGTGCTATAGGTAATTTGTGGTATGGTGCCTTTAATGGTGTTATTGGAGAGATCTAGATGTTTGAGTAACCTGAGTTTAGAGAATAACCACTGAATATCTTTGTTGGTTGTGATCTTGTTGTTGGAAAGATCAAGCATCTTTAGGTGGGCGAGAACTGGAGTGGAATGATTGAAAGCCTGGCCAATGTAGTTATTGGAGAGGTTGAGCGACTGAAGAGAATGACAGGAGGCTGCCAGAGAAGTTGTATCATAGACAGACCCTCGAAGGTTGTTACTGGATAGGTCCAATTCTTTGAGTCGCATGGTGCAATTTGCAAGGGCTGAGATGGATCCAGTGAGATTGGTAGAACGGAGAGAGAGCGCTTCTAGGTTTTCAAGAGAGAGGATGTGAGCTGAGACTGAATTGAAGTCTGCTTCGAGTGGCAGACCTCCAATGGTCAGAGAGGACACATGGTTTCCTTTACATGTTATGCCTTGAAATTCACACACTCTATTCATTCGGTTCCAGTTGGGTAACAAATTAGGATTTGGAAGAGAATTTTTGAAGGAAATTAGAAGATCAACATCTGTGGCCATGGCTGATAATACGCAGAAAAAGAGAAGATGCAAAAGGCAACACAGTGTAAGTGTAACCATTGTATATATGCTGCACTCCTTTAATTTGTTATGGTTTTCCTCTTGTGGTACATATCCGTTGCAAAGCTTCGATTTAAATAAAGATATATATAGAGAGAGGGCTATTGCTTTCCCTCGTTAGTGTAAACTATACGTAATTAAACTATGGTTCTTAATTTGTTTTGTTGTTAGTATTCGCCGTTCCACGACTTGTATCTCGTGCTACGCGGTAAGAAAAATGATCTTACAGATCACGGCGTGTACAATTCTTACGCGTTGTTAAATTTGTCCATTGATCGATGCTGCGTACGTTTAAGTTCAGAAACTAGTCAGTAGACTCCTATAGACCGTAAAACATAAAAGTATCTGGATTGTTAGTCAAAGAATGAAAGAAAGATTGCAGTCATAACACGCATAGTTGTTGAATATTAATTAAGTCAAGGATCGATAGTATTTGTCCACTCAAAAATTCATATTGGTCGTGTAGTCAATAGTACGTCCATGTAAAGTGGGACCCAACAACCACTTCTTGTTAATAAATTTAGATAGACAAAAAAACAAATATCTCAAGGCAGAGTCCAATTAATTTTGAAATGTTTTTCTGGTATGTGTGAATTACATATATATAAAGTCTTATAATTATATATACACACATTGCTGCTAATTTAGCAAAAATTTATCACCTACGATCCAAGTTACCATACAATTACAGTCAGAACGGAAGAAAACAGAGAGAAAAGAGGCTAAGCTATTCCAAATTTTTTATTTTTTTTGTAGTTTTCAATTTTTGCAAAATTGTTATTAATTGCTCTCCCTCATAAATTAAATTACATAACACTTTTTCATCCTCTCATTTCCGCTTGCAAGAGAAAGAGACAAGTCGGACAATTGAAAGTTTTGTGCCTCATTTTTTCATGTTTGGATTGATATTAGTGTCAGTTACATCTTTTGCGAAGTGAATTGAATGTCACATCCGCTACTTGTGCAAAACCATTTTTTTTGTTTTCTTTAGTTGTTATTTTAAAAAATAAAACGTGCGTTTCTTCGTAAATTGCATAAAAAGGACCGTTCAACAAAGCGTGCATAATTAATTTTATTTTTATTGTTAAAGGGTCCTTCATTCTTTAGTTATTATTTTTAAACATTAAATGCATCTCTTAATTTGTAATAATAGACGAAAATTCATACTGCTGTACTAACATGCAGTTGGTACGCATAAAAAAATTTAGTTAACAAGATAAAATCTGACCCTGCTCCAAAAACTCACCGACCTAGCTAATGATTCGAATTTCGAGCATGATATCTAAAGCCTTGATGACCTAAAAAATTCGACTTTATTGAACCCAACTTGTGACTCAACAATTAATACTTCCAAATCAAACTGACTCGATACGACACGACTTTGGCCGAATCAAATTAAATACCCCGTCTGACCAGACATGACTGGGTCAATTTTTCTTTTTTGCAAAGTCAAATTGACCTCACCAACCTAGCTACTCAAAATCTGGACATAATCTAAAACTGTACGGTTCGTAACGCGGCCCTTCGTATCTCGGTCCCTTCTATGAGCTGGAAAAAAAAAAAAATGTGATCTATCTGTTGTCCGACAATTTAGTTTCAGGAAATATTTTTGATAGGTAAATTTAATTTATTTTGTACCCTTGTGTTTAAAAAGCGGGCCGCCGGCCCACAGAGTAAAAGTCGCATATCTCAAATACTACATTTAGTTTCTCAGCCGAGTCCGAGAGCACCGCAATTGCAATATTATTGATTTTTTTCACTCTAGACCCTCTGACAATGGCAATTTACGAATTGCAGAAAACAGACCCTATAGAAAATCTTTGAAACCAGCCCCTCGCAGATCAACATTTCGTTTAAGAATGCAAAAATATAGCATTGGTACCGCGCGACAGGTATATATATATATATATATCAGTGTCGAGAGGAGCAAATTAATTAATTGAGAGAGAGTTTCGAAGGATTAAAAAACAAGCTCAGGCGAAGAGATTGCCCTTATAGCTAGTCATGATCGATCGATTATCCAATCAGAGCTCACATCAAGCCCGAAATGGGGAAAAGAGAAACAATTAATTAATGCATCCCATAAAATCATTCATCAAGCAAAAAAATCTGAATTCATATATATGCGCGCTCTAGTTAGACTAATCAGCCCAATGGTAAAGAACTAGTACGTACGGTAGTACCGATCACATGCATCTCACATATATTAAAACAGTAGAATTTCATATACTCTCAACAAATTAATTAAGCAAGCTCGTAACAAATTACATTTCTAAGTTGAGGGAAATCCTGTGAATCTGGAATAAGCAAGTGGCCGTTTTATATAGTAAATCTATATAGTAGATTTATTTTGCGATGCCCATAGATAGATTATGCATGAATATAGATGTACTAAATTGATAAGGAATCATCATTCTCGTGTGAAAATTAGACATGCGACAATCTATTTGCTCCGCTCATTTAGCTCTCATCCTCTATATATATATATATATTACCTCCTCTCCCTCTTTTATTTCATCAACCTTTCATTTTCTAAATTTCTCTAATCCATTTCAAAAAACCCAAATTTTTGGTACATGAATATCCAGGAGGGACAGATAATGACCACACAACAAATTGTCTATTTGCTAATAAAATTTCTTAGATGCTCAGAAGTGTATTAACTTATTCACCTATATTCCTCTCATATAATAATTTTCCTTTTATTAAAAAGTTTCTCTTTTAATTGTCATGATCAATCAATTTTCTTCTCTATTCTTATGGAAATTTTTTTTTTAGGTCCAGCACGCCAATTACAAACAAGGAGGTTGGTTTTCCGGCTTTTTTCTGTGTCATTTGTACCTTATTTCAAAAAAATACTTACTGTATTAGTGATAAGCCAGTGCCACACCTCAATTTAATATATCTTAGAAAATGTAGTGTTAATCCAAGAAATCATTCATTACGCCATTTACTCTAAACAACCTGGTGCTGGTGTAGTTATTAAAATTGATTTTGAGAAATCTTATAACAAAATTAACTGGGATTACTTGTTGGAAGTCCTTCACACTAGAAATTTTGGGTCCACTTGGATAGCCTCGATACAACAATGGTGATACAGTTCACAAACCTGCATTACTATTAGTAGTCAACTCACACCATACTTTAAGTACAAAAAAAGAGGGGTTAGACAAGGTGATCCCCTCTCTCCCATTCTGTACATACTGGCTGCTGATACTCTTAGCAAAATGTTTAACAATGGTAGATATCTAAATCTTATCTCTGGTATTGGGCCCCCATGTCATGATCATTCAGCTGGACAACATAAAAAAAGTCTCTTGGACTATGAAAGACTTTGAAGCATTATCTGGTATTAAAATCAACCTTACCAAAACTGAATGTTCCCCATAAACATTGATTCTGATATGATAAATGATGCTGCTGCCCTTTTTGGTTGTAAGGTTGGAAAATTTCCCTTAAAATACTTAGGCTTGCCTTTACACAATAGAAAACTAGCTTACAAAGATTGAGACTTTCTTCTTACCAAACTTGAACAAAATTGCAAAGTTTAGAAAGGGCAATTACTTTCTATTGGGGGTAGATTAACACTGCTCAACTCTGCCCTATCCTTAGTTCCTTTATATGCTTTATCTCTTTTTAGGGTCTCAATTACAGTGCTTAAAAGAATAGATTCTCTGAGGAGAAAATTTTTATGGCAAGGATAATGGTACTAATAAAAAAGGATATGCATTGATTAATTGGCCCACTATCTGTATGGCTAAAAAACATGGAGGACTGGGAATTTTAAACATTGATCATATGAATATTGCATTACTCACCAAATGGTTGTGGAAATTAAAAACCCTCTTTACTATGGTCTTTGGAAATCAATCCTAGTTTTTAATTACCATACCCATCACATACCTTCCTCACATTTCTGGGAAAGCATTTTATCTTTACAACAACTCCTAGATTGTAGTCTCACTATCACACCTGGAGCAACCACTGGGGTCAAATTTTGGACTGATGTCTGGTATGGAAATTATCCATTATCTGTTTATTATCATTATCTATATCAGCTCTGCTCAAATCCTAACATAGGGCAAACTATCTCTTTTAGAAGGACTCCAACTGGTATAAATGCTATCATTTTCAACTTCTCCCCTTCTCAACCATGGACAATTCACTGTCAAATCACTATATAATTTCATTTCCTTTAGATGAATACAACCAGAACATTGTATGATATGGTGGGATTCCAAATTGCCTCCCAAAATTAAGATTTTCATGTGGCTTTTGAAACAAGATAGAATTCTAACCAAAGACAACCTCCTTGACAAAGGATGGCATGGTTCCACACAAGGTCATTTTGTGCTCAATATGAAACAGTAGACCATCTCTTCATACAATGTTCATTTGTCAGACAAATCTGGTTTTGGCTAGGTGACTGTCAAGGTTTGTTTAGTAATTGGTTCTCAGTAGATGATATCATGACTTTTGCCTATGCTTTACCAACAAAAACACAACACTTCTTCTTAATCACATTTGGAGCTTTAGCGTGGTGTGTTTGGAAACAAAGAAACCTGATTTGTTTTGAAAACAAAACTTGATCCTCTGGGAAGACAATCATACTATATATATCTATAATGACTACTGTTTTATACTGGACAGGTTTGGGAGATGATGATGCTGAGATTAACAAGTGGCTCCCTAAGGACACCACCATCATTCCCATGCAAGCACTTCAGCCTAATAATAATACTCAGATGGTTTCTTCCTCTCATGGAGAAGATAGCTCCTCTTCCTCCAGCTATGCTTTACTCTTTCATTGCAGTCTCTAGGAGACATATCTATGTGCTCACTTTACTTCCTGTCAAAACATACTTTAACCTGTGCTGCGGCTCTTTTGTTTTGAGCTACTTAAACATTTCTTTGTGCATGTTGGATATTAGGGGTCTGTATCCCCAGGATGCTATTTTTACTTTTGTGCAATTTCCTTTTGTAACTTTAACAGTTTCGAAATGAAAAGGGCCTTGCTACCTTTTTATAAAAAAAAAAAATAGAGAAATTTCCCACTATAGAAGCTCATTTTTATTGCTAGATCATGTAACTAAAGTAGTTAAATTACACTTAGGTTTGAGACTAACCAATATTAGGACCATCCGGACACTTTTTTTTTAATTACAAGTTTCTCTTAATACATATCCATGGTACTTGTAGGACTCTAAATTGTACTAATTACTTTTTAGAGTTTGTTTTAATTGTAATAATTGTATTATATTCTATAAAAATTATTTGTGTGTAATATTTTGTTTTATTATTATTTTTTTAACATTTTATTTTTTTACAAACTTTTTTATTATTTTTTAGTACAAAACAAGCTTCTGTAAAAAATATCCTAGTTAATTTCCGATCTGATTCCATCGATTCTTTCATAATCAAGTGACCGATCCCTATTCCGATTCTGATTCCGATTTTGTGAACTATGGTGTTAACACGACTGACCCTAATTAACGTGCACAACTCTATGGATTAGGCCTAGCTAGTTATCAATAGAAATGAACAAACTTAATTGTCTTTGCTAGTTTACTAGAGATGTACGAGATAATAAGAAACTGCCCATGTTTTATCATTGTGTGTATGTTTTTTTGATATACTTGACTCACCAAATGTAGTTGTAAGAAACAGATGATGTTTGTAATAAGGAACACCACATTATATCGGTTTTTAATCGTAAGAAACATATGGTGTTTGTAATTACGGACTAGCTTTTTGAATGAAAGATTGCACTTGGTATTATGAAATTAATCTTTCAGTGCATAGACCTAGCAAATGATGAGTACAAAAAACCGGTTGGGGACCAACACGACACAATTTAATAGCAGTCTGAATTTCACTGTTTTTAACATAACGACATTCAAGGAACTGATATTCATTTTAAATTACAAGTGTTGAAACTACCTAAGAACAGGTTTCCTTAGTACATTCATACGAAGCTGGAAGAGTACTTCTTAATTAATTTCTATACCTTTGTGAAACTCAAATTAGCATACCTAAATTTAAATAGCTTTTCTTAAGAAGATCTCCACTTATCTGATTTAAATAATATTTGACTTCCTTGTTCAATTCATTGCATTATTTTCGAAGTTTTAATAAGCAAAACAAAATTATTTGCTTGAAATAGTTCCACGAATTTCGCATCCATGATACTTCAAAGTAGAGGAAGTAAGGGGAGGCGAAGAATAGAAGGGAATAAAATGGAATAGAAAGGAAGATTAACATATTTAATTTCTTCGTGTTTAGATGATTAATGAGAGAAAATAAATTTTATTTCTTGTTTGGTTGATTAACATTTACAAGGTTAATAAGAAATTCGGTGGTTGTTGTAGGTTTTGTGACAAAAAAATTTGTATCAGAAACATATAAGTAAGATATAGGGTGAGCATTTGTTCTATTTTGTTTAAAAATATTTGCAACAAAATTTATTTCCATCCATTACGTCTCAAATTGAGAGGGAAACCGATTCTATTGACTATAATGATACAAGGTTAAACATTTTACCTCCTATACCCTTCACCTCCGACATAATTTTATCAACCAAACACGATTCGACGAAAAAATTTCTTTTCTTTCCATTCCCTCTCTTCCTCTACTCTCCATCCAAACAAGGTGTAAGTAGACAGTAGCATGCATATATTATTACCTGTCAATTAAGTACGATTTGGAGAAAAAACCGGGACAAAATTAGGAAAGCAATAAATAGACTAGCTAGTTTCTCGGAGGTGATCTCCAAATTCCAATGAGAGCAGAGAGAAGCAGATTCACGGGGCCACAAGCCTAGACCATCTTTGTGTCATCCTCTGTGTTGCGGGTAGAGCACCACATTTTGTCCTTCACATGAATAAAAGGTTTTCTTTTCTTGATTTAGTTTAAATTGAACAAAAAATATTGTATTATTTAAAAAAATATTTTAATTTAGGATGATATATACTTCAAAGTAGGATGCACAATTATGAGTTCATTAATGGCATCACCAAATGACAATTGAAAACTTATTATTTCATAAATTTTTAATATATATGACTACACTACACATACACACGTACGTGTGCAATTTCTTCATAAATAGAATGTTAATGAGTAAACTACACAATTCGTTCGTCATGTTGATTAATTTCATAATTAGACAGGAAATAAAACTCCACTCACCTATACTATAATATGTACATACAATATTAAATCTAGAAATCTTACTTAAAATTCTGAAAATTTTAAAGTTATCATTGTCTCAAAAAAATAAACAAAAAAACTATAAATTCTAGGTATTTCAAAATCTACCACGGACGCAGAATACTGGTGCGGCCCCAAATACTCAGAACCGCACAAGCATTCTGCAGCCCCAGCCTGAGGTCCACACAAGCATTCTGTGGCCCCATGTTATTCTTTTTTGTTTAATAAAAATTGTGTTGGCATTCGTGCCCCATTTCCTCTTGGAATTCGCGGCGACTGAGATATCTCAAATTTTGATTAAACCAAAAAAAGGAGGAAATATTTGGGGCCGCACCGGTATTCTCGGCCCCAAATATGGGGCCGCACCGGCATTCTGTGATCTCCGCTAAATAGGGCCGCACTGGTGTTCTGCGGCCGTCGTAGATCCAGAAATACTCAGATTTTGTGAGTTTTTTGTTTATTTTTTTTCAGAAAATGGTAATTTCAAAAATTTCAGCTTAAAATTCAATAACTCGCATTCCACACAGATTGCTACACAATGATTGCACCAAAGGATCACAAAATTCGCTGTTTCGAGATACGTGACTTCTGGCAGCCACTACGTATAATAAAATAGTTTAGGGTTTAGGGTTTATAATAAAATAGTTTAGAATTGGTCCAATCCGACCCGATATAAATGTCATTAATCTTTATAATTATTGTAACCTTAAAAAAAACTTGTCTAAATATAAAACTAGCTTTACTATTAATTGGATAGACTCCAATTAATCTAATTATTCTTCGATTTATACGGAGGTATTGGAGAAAATATTGATCCAACTTGTATTAGGGTCTGAGTCTGACCCGACCTAAAGTTAACCCTGGCCCTGTCAACGAGAAACCCTAGGCTCCTCTCATTCCTCTCTAAATCCTCATATAAAGCAACAATCGCTCTGCTGTCTCTCTACAACTCTTTGTCATCTTACTTTTTCCTTTGACGTCATATCTTTCTTTTCCAATATATAATTTTCTAAATCCTAGCTAGTTTGTATTCCATTACTCTAGGAGAAAAATGGGGAGGGTTAAGGTTCCCATAGCAAAGATAAAGAATAATACCACCCGTCAGGTCACCTTCTCGAAACGACGAAGCGGCCTCATCAAGAAGGCATATGAGCTCTCAGTTTTATGTGACATTGAAGTTGCACTCATCATGTTTTCTCCTTCTGGGAAGTTAAGCAACTTTTCGGGTCGTCGTAGGTACTAATTATTCATTATTATTTGAAGATATGATTCATCATCTTCACATTTTTGGTGTTGTGTGCGTTTGTGCAATCTTAAGCATAAAGTTCTAACTGAATTTTGTTTTTCTCAAGACATATTGCAGCTATTTGTTAAGTGTTTATACTTCTTTTCCGATGATATTCAAATAAAGTATTGCAATTAGTTTAATTGTCAGTAGAATACTTTATGTGATGAGATTCTTTTTTTATATATTATGTTTTCCTTTGATACTTGCAAGAGGCTTGGAAATCTAGTATTTCTAGTATATATGTTATTGTCAATATTTTGTTGCAGTAGTTAC
Source organism: Carex parvula (assembly GCA_025461045.1). Lineage (NCBI taxonomy): Eukaryota > Viridiplantae > Streptophyta > Magnoliopsida > Poales > Cyperaceae > Carex > Carex parvula. The sequence goes on along the minus strand of JAJGRW010000904.1, from coordinate 248,510 downwards.
ATAATATAATATCCAGGTATAAGCGGTCTCTCCAGAGAAGCTGTATTAAGTTTTGTTATATATATGTCAGGATTGAGGATGTACTGATGAGATATCTTAGATATGAAGAACAAGAAAAGACACCTGCGGAACAAGAAAAGGACAGAAAGTACAATTTTAACAAAATTTTACAATATTTTATCGTATATATGAAAATTCTTTTAAATTTTATTATTAAACATTTGTTTTGTTTTATTGTTTTTTTCTTGGTTTTGGATGATACTTAGAGATGGAGTTTACAATGGGGTTATCCCAAACAAAGAGGTAATTAAGATTTCTTAGTTTTGTATTCCATACATCTTGCATAATTAGGTTAATTACAACATAATGATTTTTTTTTTTATATACAATCAAGTAGCTAGTACTTCAATGCATTATTTCTTGTTTTATGGAATATTTCATTGTGACCTTGTAAATGTTTTTTTATGATAATACATGACTATTGTTTTAATGTCATGATGGTGCCTATCAATTAATCCATGTTATGAGACTATTGATATATTTTAGATCAATAGATAAATTGTTACAAAAGCACCAATGACTTTCATGATAGATAATATTTAAAAAAAAAAAATTTAGAAATTTCATAAATAAATAAACATTTTTTTCTCTCATAAAAGATATTTCAATTCTATCAATGCAGCATCTGATTTCAGCACTGGAGGAACTCAAAGCTCAAGCAGACATAGATACACAAGCATCCAGGTATATTTGCCCCGTACTTTTTTTGAAACTTTCTCATCCTTAACAGAAACATATCCAAAGCCATGAAATACACTATAACATTAATTATTGGCGAGATTCAAAGCCATAAATGCGTATTATAAAAAAAAAAAAAGACAACGTTCAAAGGTTAGAATGTTAGTTATTATATCTCATTTTTATGACTTCTTTTAATAATTTAACACAAAAATAATTAAGCAAAAAAAAATTTGTGTCATCATAAATTGAAAAATAGAAAGAAAGGAGGGTAAAGCCAAAAACATCCATATGTGTGAATAAACATCAATTAGTTCTGTATCAATTAAGTCATATTGACAATACTAGTAATTGAAGCACCATAATTCGAATCATTTACCAGATTGTTAACTATTATTTGGCACTTCCAAAGAAAAATGTTAATGTTAGTAATAAGGAACTTTGAGAACAACTTTTTGCTGAATTGCTGAATACATTTTTTTCAGGTTTTTTTCTTTTCAACATTATTTTTGTTTGATCCAATTAATTGTATCTTTTCAGTTATAAATGATCAGAATTGCATTTAATTATTTACTTTCAACTTTAAATTAAAGTATTATTTTTTTAATATTCTGTAGTAATCAAGCAAGCTCAACTTCCAATTTGTCTGAAATCAACGGGGATTCGACGATAAAGGTATCTGCTCTATTGCAAATGTTATTTCCTGTACCAGGTAGCATAAAATGAGACAATGATCGAATTATATCTCATTTATAATCTCTTTATCACACCACAAATAAAACCTGTTATAGTCATATATTGTAGAGGTTTATAGACCTGAAACATAATTAATCACCACAAATTGAAAAAGGAAAAAGAACAAGAAACTGCAAAGATAATAAATACCAATAATTCTTTACGCATTATTAAGATTGTAAAGAGGCAAGCAATATACAAACTAATAATATTTATTCTTTATGACATAGATGAATATTTTTGTAGGATCTTAATGAAGAGGTGATGAAATCACATGGCAGATATGAAGAATTGAAAGACATTATGTGGTTAGTTGCTACTTCATTTGTGGGATATAAATTAAGTTCACTTGTCTTTATATCTGCAATATTAGATATAACCATTTAATAAGTCAATTTTTGGCCTCGCAAAAGAACAAAGTGTTGAAAATTATATTCACAATTCATTAGTGAGGGCTATAAAATTAACAAAATTTTGTAAATAAAAATTCTGAAAAAGAAATCAGATAAATAATAAAAGAAATAAGTAAATTCGAGACAAACCTGGATTATCTGTGGTCATGCAATTGAGTCGTCGACTACACTAAAAAAATAACAATCTTTTATTTTATAAGGTTATTATATGGTGACATGCAAACACATGACACCTACCAAGAGCTTGATGAACGTGAGCGGAGGTTGGTGCAAGTCCTCACTCAAGTTATTGAGAAGAAGGTAAATGATTAATAATTATTGTTGTATTAATTCATACAAAGTTGATGCTTCATTACAAAAGTCTTAATTCTTTGTATTGTATTTGTCATGTTTAAAAATTTTCATAATGCATGGGCTGACAATTAATTGTTCGTACAAGCCTTAAAAGAATTAAATATCTTTATTTCAGTTTTTCTTTTCTTTTTTTCATGTTTGCGCAATTTGAGCTGAGATTTTACATTTATTAGGATAAATAGTGTTATGTTTATGTTATAATGCATGTGTGTACAGTCGAACGACAAAAAAATATTGTCAGGCCAATATTGCGTACTCCTCTATTCTTATAAAATAGACAATTGATTTAGATAATTGGTTTGGCATGCATTTAATCAATATATATACTCTACCAAAACTAAAGCAATTAGCTAACACTATGACATTTTTATTTTGTATGTCAGAAGTATTTGATAAGACATTCATCAAAATTGGATGGATCGGTGTTTCCACCATCGGTACGTTATTTATATTGTTTAATGTTGTAATGCATTCAATTCATGTATGATATTAATTTCGAGATTATTGATCGAGATTATGCATGTAGGACTTTGAACCTATATGATTTTGAGCAAAATCAAAAGAGAATTAGACACCAAATAAAAACATCTCTTCTCTTCTCTTCTCACAAAAAGTGTAATGATCGATCTTTACTCAAAATAAGATGTAATACTCTCTAAAATGGTGTGTAGATGCTACCTCGAAACAGTACATTGCTGCCAACAACCCAAGGGCAAGTGCAGATGCAGCCATACCAAGAAGGAACTTCTTCTTCATTCGTGCAACATCAATCTGCATTCCTTCAACAGACAAAGGCAGGCAAAGAAAATATCATATTGCAATCACCATTTGAAGGAAATATTGGTATGAAGATGGAAAGGAGGGAATCGAATTGGAATAGTGAGAATGAAGTGTCCGAATATCAAAAGTATGTTTCCCTACCATCGCCGTACGTATGCGACATATAAAGTTGAATTTGATGCATTTGCACTGCATATCAATTTCATTAGTTTTAGATCATGAATATCTCAAATGGTACAAGTTTTACTAATACCGATCTTTCCTTCTTATTTGTTAGTCCAACATCGTACTTCAATAATATAGTTGTACCAGAAATAAACAATCCAGTGCAACCTCCTATTGCTTATGAGAGAACTCAAGTCAATTCAGGGAAGCAGACATGGCAAACTACCAGTACTACTAGTACTACTACTACTTGCTCCCCATCTTTGCCCACATTCCCGCAGTTTCCAATGTTTCAGGTACGAAACAACTAACAATCATTTAAACTGTTTACCAGGTTAATATCTATTATTAATATTTTACTGATTGAAAAGATTTGAAGAACAAGTGCCATAATTTTCGTTTAAAAATATTTTGTAAATCATTAAATTAGAAAAATAGAAAACACAAATCTAGCAATAAATTTACTCTCATCTAATACATATACTCGCTTTACTGAATTCCAATCTATGATAAACTCAACCTACAAAAAATTAGTCAGACCATTATTCATGATTTTTTATTTTTTTTTATTTTTCAATTGCAATCTCTTGAAGATGGTGATAATCAGTTCAGCAGGTCAACTGAGGATGTTAAGCGTACTTGTTGAATAGAGAGAAAACCATTTTAATTAGGGCTGAAACAAAAAAAAATCTATAGTTAATATTTTAAGTATTATCACATGCTTATTTTTGGGAAAGGCTAGTGTGCTACGTGTAGCATATTGACATGTTGTGCTACCCTTCTCAAAAATCTATTAAATAGACTTCAAGGTGGTGTTTGGTTGTGGACTAAAGTTAAGGTGGCCTAAGTTGTTATTCCAACTTAGGCCGGCCTAAATTATTTATGTTTGGTTGTGCCTAAAGTTATGCTATGAGTTAAGCTATTCCTTGTTTGGTATGAATTTGATGGCTTAAAGCATGGTATCATTTTTTTTAATTTAGTTATTGCTGCCACCTATGTAAATATATTATTTTGTGTAGTATTTTTTTATTTTGTGGATCAATATATACATTAATTATTGTAACAATTTTTTTACAGCATATTACAAAGTTTATGCCATAGCAACAAAAAAAACAATATAATACATTTCAGTACAAGTAAAACCCATTTTGAATTTTTTTTTAAGGAGAAAACCGTAGGAATTTTGCATTAATAAAAATTAGAGTCATAAAATAATATTACAATGCCATCTGGCCAACTAGCTACGTTTATCTAAAAATAAAATTTGCTAAGTTAAGAGAATCTAATATTACACCCCATTCGCCTTTTAAGAAAATCTAATTTCCCCGCCTCCTTTGTCTCCACAAAGCATTTTTAATATCATTGCGTATAATTTCTCCAGCAGTCATCTCAGTAGAACTAGACACCTCATTTGAATCAACCAAATTTGTATTATCACTTGGGAATTCCATATTTGTGGAGGCATGAAAATAAAGATCCGGCTTATTTTGCATTTTTATGAAGTTGTGAATTATGCAACAAGCCACAACAACCAAAGCTTGTTTTCTGAACTTGTAACGGGGCATTTGTTGTAGAATTTTGAACCGCATTTTTAAAACTCCAAATGTCCTCTCTATGACATTTCGAAGTTGGGCATGACGATGGTTATACAAATCTTCAGGGACAGCATAACGAGAGGACCTATTTTGACGACTGAATTGCGCAAGATGATATTGGTGATTTCGGTACGGACAAATAAACTTAGATGTGTTTGCATAACCTAAGTCTGCGAGATAGTACCTGCCATTAGGAACTGTAAAACCGCCATTCTCCATAGCCCAACGCAACACTTTCATGTCTGAAGCAGACCCTTCCCATCCAACTGCAACATACAGAAATAACATATCAAAGGAGCATGCAGCTAGAACGTTTTGTGATAGAGTTCCTTTACGATTGCGATATCGTTCTCTTTTTTCCTTTTTAACAATAGCCGGTATATGAGTTCCATCAATTGCACCTAAGGCATCCTACAATAGATAATGAAATTGTTATGACAAGTACCTTGAACAAATAATTTATTTTTGAGAAAAACATAACTATCAATATAACTTACCTTGAACAAATAATTTTGACTGTTTGGACCAACAGACATATGCACATCTGCACTAGCATCTGGTAGTTTAATGTAATCATTATGCAAAGACAAAATGGCCTTCAAAACATCTTTAAAAAATCTATAGATAGACTCAGTGGAGTGTTGATAGTATTCTCCCAGTTTTCGCATGGATTCGCCATGACCGATGCAATCCAGAAAAATTGCCAACTGTTCTTGGACGGTTGTTCTGCTAGTATTGAGCTGGTGGGATATTCTTTGGCATAGCACATGAAAATTTGTTGTCGACATCCGATAACTGTTGTAGCATCGTACTGGATGACCATTTAAAATTTCATTCACACAATATAACCCCGAAAAAGGTCTGTTGTTCTGAATTCTCCTCGTATGTAATGCCGCACTCACATCTTCAAGCATGTCAGAGATTAGAACGTCAACTGCACTTGAAAAGAACATCTCATCCTCCATCATATATTCCAGCGATAACTCCATTAATTTCTGCAACAAATAAAAACACTTATGTTAGATTTTTAGAAAGGAAACCTAAATAAAACAAGTATCAAACAAGCATACTAATACAAAGACATGATATAAGGAAATCCAGATTTTACCAGCAGATTTTTAGAAGAAAGTAAGGAAATCCAGATTTTTAGAAAGGGGCTGTTCATAACATAACAAAAGAGGCTGTTCATAACATAACAGAATTACATAATACATAATACAAACATAATACAAGTATTTAAACAAGCATAATATAATAACATAATCACATAATTTTAAACAAAGTCTCATGATAACATTGTATAATAAAAGCATCTTACAATAACATATAACAAAGGGGCTCTTCAGTGAGCATGGTTCATATATAATAAGGACATATACAATAACATGCAAACATCTAATATGCTCATATAGTTAGTACAAAATGTCAAATTAGATGAATTGCATGACCAAAAAGAGGCATGGATTCGCATGGAAATTAAGGCTTTGCAAGGCTATGATAAGTAATCATTTCGTTTATCCACTCGATAAGATCATCACCCTCATATGCCATGAAAATCTCCTTACTCAGATCATTTTTTAGTATCTCTTGCAAGATACAAAATTTCTGACTGCTTAACCCTTGATCCCTTTTCACTTTGATTAATTTCTCGACAATTTTCTTTCCCTTGTTCTTCATTTCCTCCATAAGCATACGTCGCTCCCTTGACTCCTCAATAAGTAGAAAAATAGATGAGTTGTTATCATTGTTGTTGTTACTGTGGCTAGGCTCCCCCTTCGACTTCTTACCCTTAGAGGAGACCTCATTCCCCCTTCCAATGGAACTCTCTCTATCTCTCTTACCAGATGAAGTACCCGATGCATCACCCGGAGAATGCTCTACGGGCGTACCACCAACAGAATTTTCAAAGGAGAAATTATAATTCCCTTCCATGGTGTTTTTAAAAGCATGAATATCAAAATCTGACAACTCTTGCACCGCATTAGCATCTGAGTCAGAGCTATCGGATTTGCTAATATTATCTTCAAGGTGTTCGTTAGAAGCAGCACCACTCATTGCATAGTTTCCAGTGGCAATATTGGAGCCACACAGTTCATTCATCACATTGTACCATTGAAAAGACTTGGACTTGCACTTATACAACTTCGGATTGAACTACAAAAGAATATAAATTGGATTTCTTTTAATATTCAGATGATTGAAGTTGAAGCAAAAATTATTCATTGAATTGAGAAGTTCTTTATACCTTTTTTAAATCCTCCCAACAACTTTCATCAGGAGCAATGGGTATACGCAATACTGCATCCCAACCCCAGCCACTCTTTTCAGCACAAGACTTGTAATCATAGAATTCTGCTTTGAGTGTTTTCCAGCGACGTTGTAATTCATTACCGGTACGATTTGGCTCTGATTGTGAGCTCAATATTGGTGCCAATCTATTCCAGACCTGCTTCGTAAAGGACCCTTGACTGGTAACCCTTTGTGTAACTTGTTCTTCTCTCAGTAGATTCAACATAATTGTTGTTTGGTCAGCGCTCCAATTATGGCCTCGCGTCCTTTGTGTTCCTTTTTTACATTCGCTTGCCAAATGACTCTCCGAGGGATCCATGCCTAATTTAATGCAGAGTCACATATACTTTGAAGAATTGAATTGATACTATGTAAATTCAACATAATTAATTTTAATATCTAAACAAGCCAACCAGCAACAGAAGGCCAGCCAAGAAAAGGGGATGAATTTTAAATTTTAATTTTCATCACCCTTAACCCAAGATAAGGGGATGAATTTTAAATTTTTAATTAGTGTGTATACAATATACTACCAAGAAAATAGAATAAAAGCACAGATTCCTGCCTCAATGTTATATATTTTTCTATTTTCAAGTTTTGTTTGGTAAACACAGCAGTCTTATATTTGAAAACATATAGCAAAAAATTAGTGTCAACAGGCTGTAACTTCTGACAAAGGTTTTCTGCATGAATAAAATTGAGTAACATTGAGTAATATTCTGGTACCGGTCGGTACCAGAACAGGGATAACAGAAAAGGGCACGAAGGCCTCAATCAGCACAAGGTGCGGTGCTCATTTATATATCAAGTTTGGTTCAATGTATTAGACAATAGAAACTGAAAGGTTACATGCTTCCAGACAACAAGTTGAGAAGAGCAATTCTTTTATTCAAAATTTGGACTGTCACATTAATTGCTTCCTCAACAACATAATTACGATGCCGTATTTATTCTTGCTTAAATGACCCGACTATGTCAACAGCAAAAAAAAAAAAAATTGAAAACCGGCCATTTATGGGCATTTTTAAAAATATCCAGCTGAGAGCTAGGTATAACTAATATTTTCTAATTAAATTTGGATATTAATAAAAATGTCGGATTTTCCTTTTTAACATTAATTTCTCAATGTATTTTGTATTTAATACCAATTTCATGAAAAAAATATAGTGCTTGACTTCAAGATACCATACCTGACTAGCATTTTAAAGAAATAAGAATTGCTTATTGGGGAAATAATGCCTGACTAATGAATAGGATGGTAGAATGATTAGGTAAGAAAATTCATAACAAAGGAACCACTCACCATAAAAAATTACTAAGTTGTCATGTAATGTAACCTTATATATATATATATATATATATATATATATATATTTATTTCTTCTTTTGCCATATCCCTCTGTTAAATGCCACATGTCCAGTTAATTATACCATTCAAAGTCTACAAACATACCATGCGTAAAACAAACATAGTATACTGTATACAAACCTACAGTAATAAAGACAAAGAAAACTGGATCAGAGAGAAATTGTACTAAACTCTAATTTAATTTGATTGTGGGTTTTTGTATTACGCTTACATGTGAAACTCAAATAGTTTTTTTAGTACCAATGAACAAATTAAATTAGAGTTATTTTAACAATTGTTGGAGACATCAGACAAACAAAAGAAACGGCACAGCCACAGGTCAGGGCAAGCACAGGCAGAAAAGAAAAAGGAAGTGAACAGCCCGTATACTCACCATACCAGTACTGGTACGGTGCCAGAAAATCAGCAGTAACAGGAACACGGAAAAACAAAGAAGCCCGTACATGGCACTCAAACGTACCAGCAAAACAAAACACCCCAATGTCATCGTCTCACCGAGAAAATCAACAACTCGGGTGAGACAAGTAAAATTTCCCCAAATCCAACATAATCGCACTACAATCAAAGTAAAAGGGGTGCTTTAATTACCCGAAAGAAGGAATCGCAAAAGAGGCAAGAAGATCGGCCGGCACCACTGTTGTTTTTCGCTCCCGACTGTGAAAGGAAACACGTTAAGCACCAAGAAAGTCCGCCGGCACCAGAAAGCCACAGAGACAAGATCACAACCAACACTCAAAACCCTAGTGAGATGGGGCAGCAGCAAAAGAGAGAAGAAAGAGAAAGAGAGAAAAAAATTTAACAAGCAGCAGTGAAAGAGAGATGGGGCAACAACGAAAGAGAAAGAGAAATGGGGCAACAGCGAAAATACCCAAAAAAATTTATCAAGCAGTGGGGCCCAGTGGCGTAACGTTAAGGAAGCTGAGGAGGTGGTTTAATTTAGGCTCGTTTAGGCCAGACCAAATTTAAGTTATTCCATGTTAGGCACAGCAGTTTAAATCATGTTTGGTGGAATAACAGTGGCCTAAAGCCTTTAGGCCACCTTTAGGCCACAACCAAACATGATGCAAATGACGAATTCAAACCATTGAAACCGATCTACTCATTAGTGATGCATTTACATATAAAATTTATAAATTTTTGCATTCATATAGTATAAAGTCAAGCACTCAAAAAATTAATAAAAGATAAATGCATTACAATTAACTTATAAATCTTCATCTTTTGACCGGTTGACTTTATACTAAATGCATTCAAAGATTTATAATTTTGCATGTAAAGGAATCACTCGTGAAGTAGATCGGTTTCAACAGTTTGGATTCATCATTGAAGCATATTCAATAGGTTTTTGAGAGGGTAGCACGATATGTCATTATGTTATAGGTAGCATGCTAGCCTTATTCTAGAAATAATGCAGGACATTTTAGTTTTGTTTTAGTATTGGTTAATTAGTTTACATTTATTTTCTTAGAAAACAACGGATTAGTTTATCTTTAGTTCTTTTAATTTAGTATTGTCTCAATAACTTGCAAATGTTATGATGCCATGGTGTTGAAATATTAATTTTATTAGTGTTTTCTTTTGGTATTATTTTAATTCATTTGAGTGTTATGGTATATTACTAATTGTGGCAATGTTTGGTTTCTTTTAACATAGTCATTAGCTTATATATTTATTTTTTAATGGGGTCCGGGGATTTGTCCTGAAAACAGAGATACATGTTACATATGTAGATTGAATTATTAAATTGGGAGTTACAAGCAGTGTAACGTATATTATATTATTGTTTGGAGTAAACTAGACCAAAATCAAATTAAAGATTCTAATAATTACCAAGAAAAAAAAATCAAAATTCTAGGTACAATACTTCAAAAAAATATATATATATAATAAAAAAAACTTGCACTACTATAATACTTGCCTATCCAGAATCAATCGCAACTTGTATATATAGTAAACTATTGTGCTCCTTGGATTGGAATTTACTTATGTTTCTTTTATCCCAGATGTTCCAAAATGCAAGTCAGTTTTTCTGTGAGGGGAGCATATATATATATATATTGTCGACGATTATGTGATGGGCAGTTGTCGATTATGTGACATGTATTGATTATTCTGTGACGGGTATCGATTATGTGACGGGTTGTGATTGTTTACACAAACTAATGAAACAACAATGCATTGGAAGAATAAGTGATATATGCCATGCATTCTATTTGCACATCCCGCAGTTTGTTTACATTATCGTATTTTGGATGTACAATACTCTTTCTGAAAATTAGAAATTTTCAGGTTGAATAGATTTACATAGCAACAAAATTCTTCTACAAAAATGCTACTAAAAATGTCCACGTACACATATTGCATCCAATAATAAATTCTAAATTAAATGCTGAAATAAAACTAATTTGGAGTAACTTGTATTCAAAACTATATTGTTTAAAAGTCAACTGTAATCCAGTTTCTATTTGACCAAAACAGTTCTAAAATAAACTAATTAATGACCTGACATTTGGAAAATCTACAAACTTTCTTCTTATTCTGGCAAGTTATCGCCAGATGTCTGAATAATCAATCTGACTCGAGTTTGAAATTATTCAATACTATTAAAACGAATAATGGAGGGTAGAAATGGATAACTTCCTCCTTTGATTTAAAGCTTGAAATGTGATTTTAAATGCTATGTTGCAGCGGTACCGGTTGGTATATATATATTCTGTTCTCTGATATGGTTCAGAACTAAAAGGGATTCTGAATTTGCGAATCCTGAAAATTTCTGAGTTTTTTCTATAACTTCTGTAATATAATTTTTTCAGAAGGGATGGAAGGAAAATGTGAATCTTTTTTAGTGGTTCTTCGCTGAATTTAAAAGGGTAGAAACGGGAAGTCAATTTGGATTTGGTCCTGAAATTTTTAACAGCAGGGCTGGATTGAAAATGTATGATAAATTGCAATACATGGGAATCAAAATTCATCTAAAAGAATATTACCAGAAGGAAAATTATTATATGAGAGTAATATAGGTGAATTTTTTTTTTTTAAATGTTTGGTAGAGACTACTAAGTTAATTTGAATGATATAAATGTCTTTACATCACAATCCTACTCAATATACACAAATATATGCTACTCTCTCATCCTTTCTGTACCCAACACAAATTTATGGTCCGTTGCACTAGTTCCCCTACAAATCTAGGTGAAGTTAATACACAGTTTATTCTTCTGCGTGGCTAAGGAATTTTATTAGAAAATCTTCAATTCTAATAAATAAATAAAATATTGGTAGTTAACGTATACAAATAAAAAATGCAATTGATTCGATAAAAATCAAGATTTAATACATTAATTAGTACCATCGATTAGAAAAATAAGTCAATTTACCAGAAGGAGAGAATATAATTAACGCACAATCAATATCGCACAGAACCGAGATCTCATAGGCCTTCTTCACGAGACCGAAGCGTCTTTTTGAAAATACAACTTGGCGTGCGGTCGTGTTTTGTATCTTAACTATGGAAACTTTGACTCTCGACATTATGTGTCCCTTCTGATTATCAATGGACCAAAAATTAGGATTTTTTAAATGGAAAAGAGAAATTTAGAAAATTAAAGGTTGATGTGAAAAAATAAAAAGAGGTATTATATATAGAGTGATTGGAGGTAAATGAGCGGAGCAAATAAATTGTCGCATGCCTAATTTGCTCATGGGAATGATGGGTTTCTTCTCAATTTAGTTATCTAAATTCATACATAATCTATCTATCGGCATTGCAAAATTAATCTGGTATAAATTGAATAATCGATTAACAAATTAATTGACTATAAAAAAACTAGAATTCTGATAATTAAAGCATTAGAGCCTGACATGTACAGCCCACACGTCAGTAGCCTGACATATCGGTGGCACGGGACCCAAGACGGCCACTTGTTTTTTCGGATTATATTGCCGGGCGTTACCTGAACTTTGAAATGGAATTTGTTCCAAACTTTGCTGAATATAGATGAATTTCTTCTGTTTCACTTAATGTGAGATGCATATCGGGTTTTTGATGCATGGAACCGGTACTAGTTCATAGCATTGGTATGATTGGTCTAACTAGAGCACATCAATTCAGATTTTATTGCTTCATAAATAATTTAATGTGATGCATTGCGTCTCTTTTCCCCATTTCGGGCTTGATGTAAGCTCTGATGATAATCTTGACTATAAGGGCTATATTTTCTCCTTAGCATGTTTCTAATCCTTTGTACCTATTCGGCAGCACGGATTTAGTCTCCTTAAGGTTCCTTAGTTTCATAAGTGGGCCGAACAACAATTTCTTAGATAAAATTAAGATGTCATCCTTAGGATCTGATCGGAACAATTTGGGTGTTGGAGTTCAATTGTTTCTAATTGAACTTCGTTGATCGGTATAAAAATAGAGAAGAATTAAATTCATCTCTCTACTCTGTTGATTAATTGAAATATACACATATCATAAAATTCAAATATAAATTATTTCATTTGAATAAAAATGACTTTTGTGCTCCTAAAATATATACTTAAGAACATTAAAAAAAAACAAAGTAACACTAAGAAAAAACGCGCGCTTCCGTTTTAATACAAAGAAAAAGCGCTTCCATTTGTAGTTCCTTGTCATTTACACGACCCACTGATGAAAATCCTTCCAATTAATTCACCAATATACACAAAAAAACAGAAATTTTATGAAAAAGTATGATGTTCACATGTAGTTCTTTGTCATTTACATTTACTCGTTTAATTATAAAATATGTGATTCAACAAGCATGTGTGATGCTCACATGGAATAAATTCTAAATGCAGAAATAAAATTAATTTGGAATCACTGGTATTCAAAACCATATTGTTTAGAAGTGATCAACTGTGAAATCAGTTTATATTTGACCGAAACAGTTCTAAAATCAACTAAATAATGACCTGAAATTTCGGAAAATCTACCAACTTTCTTCTGATTTTGGCAAATTATATGCCGAGATGTCCTTTTTTTTTTTTTGAAAAACTATATTCCGAGATGTCTGAGTAATTAATCTAACACGAGTTTGAATAATCACTCAATACTATTAAAACGAATAATGTAGGAAAGTGTTGTATTTAACACAGAGAAAGAAAGTCTGAGGGGAGAAAAATATTGTGTGTATTTTTATTACTCAATTTTTGTTACAACAAGTCCCTATTTATCACAAAGGCTCAAATATAGCCGTTTGTACTATTTTGCTATTTTTGGTAACGACGGTACACGTTACTGTAACATGCTGCAAAATACATATATGAAATTAATAACTGAAAATAAAATACGAACTGTCTGAATGTATTTTTCGGTGAGTAAGTAATATTTAAAGAATAAATATTATTTTTGTGAACTGATTAGCAATGATGAATAAGTTATTTGGTTATGATCCAATAATTTAAAAATATATTTGATTGATATTTGTTACTCAAATGTCTAATATATTTGGAGTGAATATTTGAAAATTAGAAATTGAAATTGTGTGAAATATAACATATATAGGAATATATAATTGATGCTTGTAATAAATATATAATGTTCTTTTAATTACTTTTGGACTAATTTGTAAGGCATGGAAATTTAAAGGTTAGTTGTATAAAAGTGCAAACTTAAGAAAAAAAAAAAAAAAGAATCACCAACGTGGCACTATGGCCACGTGGTCAATAGGGAATGCTTCACCCCTCATTCAATTAAAGGGTCGTCTCTATCATCTGTGAAGAAAGAAAGAAAAAGAATAAACAAAACAACAAACCAAATATAATCAGAAAAGAAAAGAGAAAGTAAAGGAAAAGGGAAAAACAGAGAGGAGAACCTCTTCGTGCGTGCATGAGTGTTTGAGAAAGATTTGTGTAAGGAAGGCTCTAAGCCGATAATCCAATTATTGTGGTATTTTGCTTTCCTTTCTTCTCTATTTTTAGTTCTTGCTCAAGTCCATTATTAATGGCTAAGTTGATTTCTTAGAGAAATGAAAGTATAACGCTACGATAAAGAAAGATTAAACATCATATTGACCCTAGTACCGATTGGTACCACTAGGTATAATCCCATATTTGAATTTCTAGGGATTGATTCATAAAGAACATAAATAAATTAGGGAAAAGTTTGCTAAATGTTAATGCTTGAGTAATAATAATTTGTAGAAGGGTTTAACTGAAAAATGGAAAATAAAGTGTGTCTTGAGCTTGGCTTTCGGAATTGTCTGTTGATTGAAAATGTGTGCCTTGGTTCAGAAAATGTTAAATTGTAAAAGATATAAAAAGATGTAGCTCAGTTGTGTTATGGTTGATAATAAATGACTTGGACCTTAATTGTTTTGACATATGAACTAGACTGGACTGTGGGACTTTTAGACTGAATGGATTGAATTTGAATTGAATTAGAAAGTATTAATGAAATGATAAAATTACTAATTAAAAGATGTCATGAATTAAATGAGTATAATTCTGATAAATACTGATCAAAATAGATATATGATTTTTACATAGGCATAATTACGGAGAAAGTTGATGACATGATATGTCCATAAAGAATAGACTACTGGTGACTTCATCTATTGCACTACAATATCAGGTGCGCGGTTATTGGATTAGTCTGAGATTCATGACTAGGAATTAAATCGTAACTCGCTGTGCATTTTGAATATTTAATTGACTGCATTGATTGAACTGTTGCATCATATGCATAGCCCAATACAATTGAAACTGAATTACAGGTAAGTCTGTTGACTGTCATGTTGATATTGTTTATCGATTGATTGATTCTTATTGAATTATTATGGTTTTGCATATTGGTATGGTTTATTGAATTGATTGTTCCTTTGATTCTGATAGGAAATGAAACCACAGTACTGAATTGCTATTATTATTATATATATATACTGTTACAGCAAAGTCTAGAGTCGACGCTAGACTTTGATTCAGGAACCATATGCGCATTTGGGGAATGACCCCACTGATTCCAGTACCGGTTGGAAAGGGGATACTGTTATTACTGTGACTGTAGGAATACTGAACTGTGGTATATTGAATACTATTAAACTGTTACTGTCCCAATTGTTTTTGCTTCCGATTCAATCACTGATTTCTTATTTTCTTTGAAATGCTGAGTTGTTATATATGTCTTAATTGCGAACCAGAACGAATAGAACGGTTAAGCCATATAAGATAGATACTGATATCTATCTTTTGACCTGACCTAATAACTGTGCATTTAGGTCCAATTATTCTGAGTAATCTGTTGGTGCTTCGTTAAAAGGATGAGATTAGTTGTTCATTTGAGATTCGGTTTATAGCATTTGCATTCATTATTATGAAATGAACTGTTAGTTTCTTATGCGGAGATTTCATTCTGAATATGGATTTCCTTCAAATCAAATAACCTCAGTGGCAATTAGCACTGAGAAATAATTTATTATTTCTCACGCGTTTTCCCTTGTGGGATTCACAGGTTTGTAAGACAAAGACAGAGAAACGTTTTGGAGTTGTAATTGACAGCAGAGCCACCTAAAGGTATGAGATTTGGGTTTATTATATCTGACAGGGTGCAGAGAATATATCTCTAGCATCATCCACTATAAAATGTCAGATATTTATTGTATTGAAAATTGGGATATGGGAAAATAATGGATGCTATTGGCAATGCATAAAAAGATCCATGACTTATGTTACGTAAATTGAATGGTAAAAGGGTACGGGTAGTAATTGTCGCATCTCCGGATTGGGGGTGTGACAGTTACCGTTTTATTTCTTTCTACTTTTGGTATTTAATCTAAACACTTAGATCTTAAATTAACAGTCGATGATGATTATCCTGAAATCAATCTTCAACACTCCCCCTCAAGCTAGGCTTGTAAATGTCGAATAAGTCTAGCTTACTTGAAATGTTCTCGAATGGTTTCGGATCTAGTCCCTTAGTGAAGATATTGGCTAATTGATCCTCACTTCGAACAAAGGGTGTCTCAATTTCTTTTGCTTGCACCTTTTCTCTAATGAAATGGCAATGGACTTCTATATGTTTAGTTCGCTCATGAAATACGGGATTCGATGCAATGTGTCGTGCCGAGTTGTTATCACAATACATCTTCATGGGTTGGTCATATATGATACCCATGTCTTTGAGTAGTTGCTTGAGCCAAACTAGTTCACTCGTGGTTGATGCCATGGCTCAATACTCCGCTTCCGCGCTTGATCTTGCCACAACATTTTACTTCTTGCTTTTCCATGTGACTAGATTTCCGCCTACAAATGTGCAAAAGCCGGTAGCGGATTTTCTATCGAAACTTCCGGCCCGGTCTGCATCAGAATAGCCACATATGCTATTAGAGTTGTTGTTTCTCATCCAAATACCTTTACCGGGATTTTCTTTTAAATATCGTAAAATTATATTTACGGCTTCTAAGTGAGGAGTTCTAGGTGAGTGCATAAATTTGCTTATTTGGCTTACGGAAAAAGAAATATCCGGACGAGTTACCGTTAGGTATATTAATTTCCCGACAAGTCTTTGAAATTGATTTATATCTTCTAATGGTTCACCATCTTCAATATTTAATTTACATTTGTTGTCTATTGGTGTTGAGATCGGTTTACAACCTATTTTACCGGTCTCTTTTAACAAGTCAATTGTGTATTTTCTTTGTGAAATAAAAAATGCCTTTCTTTGAGTAAGCTACTTCTATTCCTAAAAAATATTTTAGATACCCAAAATCTTTAATGTCAAATTTTTCTTTTAATTGCATTTTGAATTTTTTAATTTCTTCTAAATTATTTTCGGTGATTATGATATCATCTACATATTCCAAGATTAGGGTGGTGTTCTTTCCATTATGGTTTGTAAACAATGAATGGTCGGCACTACTAATTTTAAAACCACAAGAAATTAAATAAGAGCTAAGTTTGTCATACCATGCCCGTGGAAATTGCTTCAATCCGTAAATTGATTTATTTAGCATACAAACCATGTTAGAATCGGTTTCCAATTTATGACCGGGTGGTAATATCATATACACCTCCTCTTCAAGTGTTCCTTGAAGGAAAGCATTTTTAACATCCATTTGATAGAGGTCCCAATTGTTAATGGCAATAGAGAATAAAATTCTAACGGTATTCATTTTGGCAACCGGTGCAAAAGTCTCATTATAATCAATACCATAGGTTTGAGTGAATCTTTTGCTACTAGTCTTGCTTTATACCGTTTTATTGTACCATCGCTTTTATACTTGGTTTTATATACCCATTTAAAACCAACGGGTTTTTTTTTTTTGTAATGAAGCAATTTTCCAAGTTTTATTTTTTTCTAAGGCATCTAGTTCTTCCTTCATGGCTTTACACCAAAGTATGGCATCCGACCAATAAATTTTTAGAACGTTATTTTGAAATAATAATGAACGAGTCATTTCTAATATGTGTAAATTTTTCCTTTCCAATACTCCGTTTTGTTCGGGAGTATTTATGCAAGTTGTTTGATGTATGATTCTTTTTTCTTTAAATAATGTTGAAAAATTTTTGTTTATAAATTCTGTTCTATTATCCGATCTAAAAATTTTAAGTTAAGCATTAAATTGATTTTCTATAAGACATAGAAATTCCTTAAAACAATTAAACACTTCATCCTTGGATTGAAGTAAGTATAACGATGGTTCTAGAAAAATCATCAATAAATATAATAAAATATTTGAATCCATTATACAAAATAATTGGGGCCGGTCCCCATACATCGGAGTGGATCAAATCAAACATAGCTTCGCTTTTGCTAGTTGAAATAGAAAAATGAAGCTTTGTTTGTTTTGACAACTTACATGTTTCACAATTAATACAATTTGAATTTTTAAATTCTAGAATACTATTCAAAATTTTGTCAGATGGATGCCCCAAGTCTCTTATGCCATAAATCAAAATCAACGGATTTAGGGGAAGCACAAAGTAATTGTTTTGATTGCAAAATATAGTGTCCATTTTCAAGAATTTCTTCACCAATCTTCTCGCAGGTTTCCCGGTCATGAAATACAACATTTTCACAAGAAAAAATTGCATTACAATTTAATTTTTGTGTTAACTTATTTATAGAAATTAGATTTATGGGAAATGTGTCCAAATATAGGACATTTTTAATTTGTTTATTATATAGATTAATTTCCCCTACCCCATTTATAAAAGCTTTTGTACCATTCGCAACAATCACAAAGTGATTATTATTGGTCTTATTTAAATTTGCTAAAAGTTGTTTATTTCCAAACATATGGTTTGTGGTACCACTATCTAAAATAACTTGACTAAATAAACTAGAATTATTTGAGTTAGAGGCAATACCACATATTTGAGCATTTTTTCTAAGCAACATACTTAGCTGCTGGAGTGAAATGGTAACTTGATCCTCTGACCCGCCAGACCCTTGCTCTGACCCGCCAGCGCCTCTATATGAATCGGATCCAGCAGAGAAGCCAAGCGAACCCGAAATCGAGTAGCCAGTGGGAACCGAAGCCAAGTGAGATTTAGGCGGACCCGCTAAGGAAATAGGTCCCATCTCCTGGTTCGGACCCGAAATAGCAAAGCCCCTCTTTTCTCCTTCTCTTTCCCACTTGCGCCGTTCCTCTTCTCTATCGCCGCCTTTCCCTTCCCCTCTCTCCACCGTTCGGAACTTTTTCGGTTTGAGATGCGGGTAGAGAAACCAGCACCGGTCTTGGTTGTGGCCCTCTTTCTTGCAATGTGTACATCTCTCAGTTGGATTTGAACGGTTTTGAAATCTAGGGTTTTGGGAGAGGTTTGGATTTTTCACTGCAAAGGCATGGGTCTCGTGTCCCTCGCCATTGCTGGCTTGAGGACCACCCATGGCCAGCCGGCGGCTTTCCTCTTGTTGAATCATTTGGGTGATTGAGGCATAAGAGGGTACAATGGTTGTGAGCAAGAGCTGTGACCTCACGGCTTCATAACTAGGGTTTAACCCCGAAAGGTAATCGAAAATATCATCTTTTTTGATTCTTTTTTGAATTATTTGCGGATCAGTTGTTGGCGGTCGGTAGCACCGAAGTTTGTCTTTTTTCTTTTTTAGGACACCGATGTATTTGGTGTTGCTCATTGTTCCTTGCTGTATTTTTTGGATCTCTTGTTTTAAGTGGTAGACATGTGAGAAGTTGTTTTGTTGGCCGAAATGCGCTTGAACTGCATCCCACAATTCCTTGGCTATTCGGTTGTCATAAACAAATCCGCAATAGTGGGTTCCATTGATGCCATGAGCCAAGTCATGACTCGATCATTCTTGGATTGCCACTGTCTCATTGCTTTTGTTTCTAAATCGGTTGCCTCTGTTGGTTTTGTTGGTTTGGGTTTTTTAATCTCCCCTGTGATGAACTCTAGCAATTCTCTGCAGCTGAGAGCTCGTTTTGCTGATCGTGACCATGACAGATAATTTCTGTCATTGAGTAGAACATTGGTGATTTTAGAAGAGTTAGTAGCTTCCATTGGTAGCTGCCCTTCTAATGACATCTTGTTGATGCTTGTTGTTGTTTGTGTGTTTCTGGTGTTTTGCTGGTACCGACTAGCTTTGCTAGTTTGGGTGGCACTTGTGCGGAATTTCGAACCTATGGCTCTGATACCATGTTGTTTTTAAAACACAGAGATAGAAAGTCTGAGGGGAGAAAAATATTGTGTGTATTTTTATTACTCAATTTCTGTTACAACAAGTCCCTATTTATCACAAAGGCTCAAATATAGTCGTTTGTACTATTTTGCTATTTTTGATAACGACGGTACACGTTACCGTTTTATTTCTTTCTACTTTTGGTATTTAATCTAAACACTTAGATCTTAAATTAACGGTCGATGATGATTATTCTGAGATCAATCTTCAACAGAAAGTAAGAGCCCAACATGTGGGGTTCACATAACATAGCTAGCCCTTATACATAAATGCCTTATCCTTGTTCCTTCTGTGCTGATTCAATCTTTGCTTGAAAAATCCCCTAATTGCTTATCCTTGGCTTGCATGCTTTCCCGGCTTGAATTCTGACAAACAAAAATTATCTGTAGCTCATTGTTAAGATCTTGCTAAGTTTGAGATTTTCTCTTGTATCCATCATTGATCTATATATGGCGTAGGCTATTTTTTTTTTGCCGATGCCTTATTTCTCTCTTCCTCCTGGCTAAAATAACCAATATTGGCTTTAAATTTTCTGATAAGGATCTTAAATGAATTCTTGCAAATTCTGAAAGCATTCTCAAATGAGTTACAGACTAGGTCTTTTTTTCCCTTGTTTAATTAATGCAAAAAATTGATGAATTTGGATAAGTACAGTTTTTCAAAACCTGTTTAAAAAAATAAAATGCTGTTATGCAAGATCATTTGTTTGAATTTCAAAGGTTGATGGGATGGTTCTTTATTTCACCAGGGCTGGATTTATCTGTTCCCAGACTCCGAGAATCGAAATACATATAAAAGAAAACTTATTAGGAAATGTCATTAACTTATCTGACAATTTATATTATTATACTTAAACAACAAAACAATATTTTTCTCATGTTAAACTCATTAGTTATGTCGGGTATTTTAGATAGTTCTGGTTTATGTGAACCATAGAATCCATTTATGAGGCGGTCCACGTGGTCTTGGTTCACTCAGGGCGAAGGGATCGTTTTCGCTGGGTTTAAATGAAGCGCCTCTTGCTTGTTCGCTGTCTATGTAAGTCAGAGAGGCTGAAAGTAGGGCCACATGTCAGACTTAAGTAATAGACCGTGGTGCATAGGTCAGTGGCGTTTTTCTTAATTTATTTCTTCTTTCTTTCACTGTCAGGTGGGCCCAATTTGTCAGTAAAACTGTGTAGCGTCTCCAGAGCTCACACCCAAGTTTGTTTTCTGTTTGCTAGGGGTACCCCACTTTTATGCACCCAGAATTATCTCCAAACATTTAAAAATACATATAAAATAAATCCTTTTTATTTTCTAAGGTTTATTTGTATCAAAGTTCATGATTTTTCATGTAGAATTTTATCTTGAATGTTATTTCATAAATCACTGTCCATTTTGAGTGACCTTCAAGAAATTAATTAGGTATTTAGGGTATCATGTTCACCCAATGTACAAGAAAGTAATATGGTAAATTTCTCAAATATGTTTCCAAATTATTTAGGGTCCAACAACGACACATTTCTTTGAACTCTGAATTCCAACGAACCATACATGCACATAGAAGTGGATTGACACTTTATCAGAGAGAAGGTCCAATCTTAAGAGATAGAAACATTATTAAGAAGAAGTGAAAATCAACTAACGGATGTTTTTAGCAAATTAGGGTTTTAATCAAAACAATTTGAGGATATCACAAGCAAGCTAGGAATGTATGACATGAGGGATGAGTGTTATAAATGGCACTAGTAGAAAATGTACAAATACTATCGCCACATCAGGATCGGACTTTTCAAAAATATGATACATCGGACTAATAGTATTAGCCAACCTTGAAAGTCACTATCAGGAACCGTTCCTTTTAGGATTGGACAAATATTTGTTTACTTTTAGAATCGGACCTTTATAAAGGACCGTTCCTTATGTCTAAAAAAAAAGACAAACAGAAACAGTTGTTTACAAACAACCGTTCCTGATGTTTAAAAGAAAAAAAACACAAACAAGAACGGTTGTTTACAAACAACCGTTCCTGGCGTCTAAAATCAGTGTCGGCTGTTACTTAAAGGATCGTTCCTAATAGTCCAGGACTATCAGGAACGGTTGTTTATAAATGACCGTTCCTGATAGTGACTAATCAGGAACAGTCGTTTATAAACAATCGTTCCTGAGAGTTCGAAATCAGTTTCCCAGTCGGCACCATTTTAGCCAAGTCCCGCTCAATATTTTTGGCCTTTATTTTCATTTTGCACTTATCAAATTACATGCACCGCTTCTCAAATTCCTCCACCTAGGGTTCATTTTTATTTTCAAATTCCTCTCTATCTCGGACTCTGACTCTGACTCCTCCGCCTAGCTAGGCGACTCGTCCGATACCGTGATCAGAGTCAAAGTAATGATGATTTACGTAGGATTTTGGCTTAGGTTTTGCATATTTTCTCGCACTTATGTTAAATTTATTAGAGAAAAAAGGCTACTATCACCCTTCTTTATGTTTTATTGCAGAAAACAGGTTTTTGGGACTATTTTACATCAAATGGAGCAAGAATCGGGTCAATCGGATCAGCAATGCTTATCGACGAAGTCTCTGTTACGGTCTGTATTGCCTAATTGATCACTCAAAAGAGAGCAATGTTTCTTTTCATATTATAAACTCGTAAATGCTATCGGGGACTGCAAGCGCACAATCCTATCGAGTAGTATATTCGAGGTCGATCCACAGGGAATATTGGTTCAATGCTTTGAGCGATCGAATCACAATCTTTCGAAAGGCTAGACGAAATCTGAAAATTGAGAGATGTTATTGTGATCAATGTAAATTAGGAAGCAATTAAAAGTAATTAAAATAAAGATAGAGATGAGAATTCCTAGGGTTTTGGCACACAATTGCTACTCAATTCGCTTTGATAATATATTCCTGTTGCGTCTGATTTCCTGCTGTTGTTTAATGAAAGACACCACATAGGTCACTGCGATTTATGTTATGCGAGAATGACAGATCTTTCACCGAGATTCATATAGGACACTGCGATTTTCCTTACGCAAATGTCTGATCTCTCAAATACCCCAAATTACTACATAGATCACTGCGAATTTCTTTACGCATGTGATAGAATTTGGTTCGCATTTTGTTGGTCTGGTTTATGGTTTCCCCGCTAAGGTTTTCTTCACATAAACCTAATGGATCTCAACGAGGCTAATTCATACAAATAGTTTCTCTTACCATTAAAGTACTGTCACTACCCTAACGGACTCAAACAAGATCATTGAAGTTAGATGAAGAGATAGTAAATCACAAAAGCATTTTGTTTCAACAACAAGAAATCATAATCAACAGAAATATATATATCAAAACATCAAGAGTAACAAGGTTTACTGTCTAGCCCTAAGAAAAGGAACTTAGCCGCGGAACGGCATGGTTACAAGCACTCCTCTCTTCTCTCTTTAATCAATGCTAACCCTAATTACAAATATAACTACTTCTGCCCAGGGGCCTTATATAGGAGTGGAGGGACGTGTGGAGATTGAGTAGGGGCTAAGAAACTGATCTGGATACAGCTGTCGGCAGTTATTCCCCAAGAGATGCCTTCGGATACGGGCCGTTTCAGGTGATACGGTCCGTATTAAGTCCTTGACGGTTAGGGTTTGATGCTTCCAGTGCTATCTCCTGGTTTGTGCTAGGCCTGGTCCGTATTAGGCAATACGGACCGTAACAGAGACTTAGTCGATGAGCGTCGCTGATTCGATTGACCCGATTCTAGCTCCATTTGGTGTAAAATAGTCCCAAAACTTGTTTTCTGCAATAAAACATAAAGAAGGGTGACAGTAGCCTTTTTATCTAATAAAGTAAACATAATTGTGAGATAATATGCAAAACCTAAGCCAAAAACCCTACGTAAATCATCGTTATTTTGACTCTGATCACTAATACGGACCAAGCCTAGTACAGACCAGGAGATAGTGTGATACGCATTAAAACCCTCAGCGACAAGGTCTCAATACGGACTGTATCACCTGATACGGACCGTAACTGAAGGCGCCTCTTGGGAAATAACTGCCGATAGCTGTATCCAGATCAGTTTCTTAGCCCCTACTCAACCTTCAGACGTCCCTCCACTCCTATATAAGGCCCCTGGGCAGAAGAACTCATCTTTGTAATTAGGGTTATATTTGATTAAAGTGAGAAGAGAGGAGTGCTTGTAACTATGCCGTTCCGCGGCTAAGTTCCTTTTCTTATGGCTAGGCAGTAAACCTTGTTACTCTTGATGTTTTGATATATATATTTTCTGTTGATTATGATTTCTTGTTGTTGAATCGAAATACTTTTGTGATTTACTATCTCTTCATCTAATTTCAATGATCTAGTTTAGTCCGTTAGGGTAGTGACAGTACTTTAATGGTAAGAGAAACTATTTGTATGAATTAGCCTCGTTGAGATCTATTAGGTTTATGTGAAGAAAACCTTAGCGGAAAAACCATAAACCAGACCAACAAAATGCGAACCAAGTTCCATCACTTGCGTAAGAAAAATCGCAGTGATCTGTGTAGTAACTTGTGTATTTAAGAGATCAGTCATTTACGTAAGAAAACTCGCAGGGTCCTATGTAGAATCTCGATGAAAGATCCGTCATTTTTGCGTAACATAAATCGCAGTGACATATATGGTGTCTTTCATAATAAAACAACAGAAAATCAGACGCAACAGGAATATATTATCAAAGCGGATTGAGTAGCAATGGTGTGCCGAAATCTTAGGAATTCTCATCTCTATCTTTATTTTAATTACTTTTAATTGCTTCCCAATTTACATTGATCACAACAGCAACTCTCAATTTTCAGATTTTGTCTAGCCTTTTTAAAGATTGTGATTTGATCGCTCAAGACTCTGAACCAATATTCCCTGTGGATCGACCTCGAATATACTACTCGATAGGATTGTGCGCTTGCAGTCCGAACCGATAGCATTTCCGAGTTTATAAATATTAAAAGAAACATCGCTCTCTTTTGAGTGATCATACCACCTCTTCATACTCGCCCGATCAAGGCGACTCATCCGCCTAGCGAGCCGACCGCCTCCCATACGGCTGAGATTTCGACACTGGCCGCTTCTCCAACAGCCGCTCCTCTCTTAAATTCTCGGGCCCTCTCTTAAATTCTCGCTCCTCTCTCTAAAACTATGGTGCTTAGAATTGTTGAAAAGACCTTCTAATTTGCTTAGAATTTTTCCTTTAATTTCTAATGTACTGTCGATTTTGTTTAATTTACAGTGCTTCGTCTGAAGCTTCCATTCGTGCAGCCTTATCTTGGACTGAGTGGGAAGGTGGAGGAGTTAGTGCGTGGTGTGATATGGTAAGGTGCTTTGTCTGAAGCTTCCGTTACGCCTCAGCTGGTGCTGGAGTTCTCTTTGTTAGTGGGTCTGATCTGGTAAGGTGCTTTTTCTTGATGACCAATTTTGGAAAGCTAAAGGCCTAGAGTTTAGGGAAGTTGGGAATGCAACTGTTAAGGACTTGATTTCGTCATAGTTTTGTACCTTATATTTATTCCTTGGTTGGTACTGTGCTATACTGTGAAAACATTTATTCATTTGGTTATATTTTTTGGTTAGTCAACTACAAACAACGCATAGCTGAAGTGAGATGAATTAGCTTTGGTGATCATGAACTGCTGGTACCATAAAAAGACCTCATATATAGAAAACCCTTTACCAGCAAGAGATCTGGAGCTCCGAAAATTTCAAAAAAATCATGCATGTTGATCATATTAATTATTGACCAGCAAAAAAAAAAAGACAAACAGAAACGGTTGTTTACAAACAACCGTTCCTGATGTCTAAAATCAGTGTCGGCTGTTACTTAAAGGTCGTTCCTGATTTTAATAATCAATATCGGCTAATACGAAAAGGCCGTTCCTGATTAGGGAATCAGTATCGGCTAATAATAAACGACCGTTCCTGATTGTTGAATCTGTATCGGCTCCTTAACTGATCCTGATTAGTGGTACTATCAGTATCACCTGGGTTAGTATCGCCTCGATTCCATTCCTGATAGGTGATTTTTAACCGTTCCTGATAGGCGATTTTCCACTAGTGTAGTGAAGAATTGTAAGATCAATATCAGTCACAAATCATAGATCGAATGGCTAAAATCAATCAAG
Organism: Carex parvula; assembly: GCA_025461045.1. Classification (NCBI taxonomy): domain Eukaryota; kingdom Viridiplantae; phylum Streptophyta; class Magnoliopsida; order Poales; family Cyperaceae; genus Carex; species Carex parvula. The sequence continues at coordinate 222,285 of JAJGRW010000904.1, read as the reverse complement.
CATTAAAGAGAGTAGGTGGTACTACTATACTAATATATGCCACAAATAGAACTAGCACCAACGGTATAATAAGATGACCGTTTGAATTTGTATTATAAATAGAGAATAGAGCTTGCGTAAATCTATGCTTTTATCATACAAGAAAAATAAGTTTATTATCTCGTCAGAGTTGTCTCTATTTTCAACACCTCTTATCAATGCAAATCCAGACAATTAACATGCCGCGAAGTTGAACAATAATAATAACTTGCCAAATGGGAGATGACTTTGATTTGGAAAATGATGGTATTGACTTCAATACACAGAAAGAGAAAGGTAATTGTTTTTTACCAATATTCCATTTATGTCTTAACATGATGGGAGATGACTTTGATTTGGAAAATGATGGAATTGATCATGTGATGCACAAGAAGATCCATGCTTTATAAAATAAACACGTGCCTTTAACCCATCTACGGCCATTATTACTGCACAAAATAGTACGTTTACACATTATTATAGCCTTTTAATGTATTCAATTTATATATAGTCCTTTTATTGTTCTTTGTAAATATTTTCATTAAGGAAAAGTAAAGTTCTAACCTCTATTTGTTTCATTGAATTAGGTACATATATGTATTTTTAAATTCGGTATATTTTAATGTGTACGTACTCGTAGCAACTAGATTTGTATAATTGTATCTTAGCTATGGCACATCAGCGCTATTTTTATATATTTGTTTCAGTTTATTATCTCTCATCATTTTTAGTCGATGAGTATCATGCTTATTTTTATATATTGAATTATAGTGCAGTAACTGTGTTGCCTATTACCATTGTAAATGTTTTCAAGGTTTGAACAAAATATTTATTTGTCAAAAATTATTAATTTATAATATTAATTTTTTCTTGAATAAATATTGTATTAGTAACAAAATACGGAGAATAGTCCTAGAGTTTATATTATGCAACCAATTAACCATTGGTTATTTTTGCTATTATTTCTATTGTTTGTACCTTGCGTATAAAAAAAAAAAAAAAAAACTAAGGGCATACAATATTAGTCATCTGAAACTATTGTATTCCAAACTCGTGGGTTTGAGATAGAGAAGGAAATAAGTGACATGCCGTGACGTGACGTGACAAATATGCCGTGATTTGGTCACGTGACGTGACGTGACGTGATCAAAATAACAGACAGTCACGGCACATGTAGTCACACCGTGAATACACATAGCGTGATCGACCACACGTGACGTGATATGACGTGACGTAAATTAATCACGTGAAACTGTTTTTTTATATTTTAATTTAAATTGTTGAAATTCGGAAAAAATATATCAAAAAATATGAAAATTATAAAAATTGTAAAATAACTAAATAATGTTGCAAAAAAAAATTTATAGGAAAGGCAGTTAGGTATCTGATATTATTTTAAAAATTCAAATTACAAATATTAATTTGACTAAATTAGAAAAAATAAAAACCAGTAGTATATGAGTACCGGTATCGCGGAACCTACACCATAATAAAAACATGAATATTTTATGCGTACCGCCAAGTTGAACAATGACTTTGATTTGGAAAATGATGGTATTGGCTTTAATACACAGAAAGAGAAAGGTAATTGTTTTTTACCACTATTCCATTAATTATGTCTGAACAGTTCCAATTAATTGTACGTTTGAACTTTAAGAAGAGATAGGAATTGATGTGATGCACAAGAAGATCCATGCTTCATAAAATAAACACGTGCCTTTAACCCATCTACGGCCATTATTACTGCACAAAATAGTACGTTTACATATTATACATCAGAGTTGTGTGTGCTATGATTCTGATACGTTAGTTGCTTCTAATATATATGGTTTGTGTTTAGTACCAAATTTTGTAAAACATGTTAGTAGTTTCTTATTGAAACTGATGGGTTCAGCTCACTTTTCTCAAAAAAGTTTCGTTCCCACTAAGTTTTGAGATTTAGCCAGAATTAGATGCCAACTTTCTGTAAACAAAAAAAAAATTAAAATTGCTAACCAAAAAGATTTCGGTCAGTTAAGCTATATATTTTTTTTTCTTACACTAGCTCGTTATTCAGATTTTGTGCAGCTACGAGTTTGTGTTAGGTAGGGGTTAATGGGTCGGGTTGAATCCGTATTATTTAATATTTTTATGATATGATCCGACTCAATCAGACATGTAATTTGATTATTCTTAATTTTTAATTTATTTAAACAATTTAATCTTAATTAGTGTGTAACAAATTCTAATTAATATTAAATTTCAAATTAAATTCAACATAACAATGAAATGTGTTAAAAATAATGATTGATCAAATAGATGGATAAATAGAATAGGGAGTTCAACGGTAAAATAAATTAGCTACAGTACCAGCGGTACACTGTAGAGTACCAACGGTAAAATAAAAGAGCCGTTAGTAATTGTATTATAAATAGAGACTAGGAACTTGTAATAAAAACAACTTTTCATATAACAATATTTTTCCCAATAACTATAATCTCTGTCCGATAAATTCAACATGGTATCAGAGCGGTTCTGAAAATCCAATAACAATACCCGATAAAGCTCCAAGCTTCCAATAGCAATACCCAATAACCCGATAACAATAACAATACCCAATAATCCGATAAAGCTCCAAGCTTCTGATTCCTACCAGCAAACTTGGTAGTCATAAATTTCATCAAAAATCTGTTCTTATCAATAATCGCAAAAACCATCTCATACCAGTAAAATACCAGAAAAGCAACCCAGTTCATATCCGAAAATTCAGACTAGCAAAATCAGACCAGAAAAGAACTAGTTATTTCATTTGCCAGAAAAACTCATAACCGCTTAGAATCTGTCCTTAGCAAATCTTAAAAAAAAAAAAAAAAAAAAAAAATCGCAGCAATACCAATAGACAGCAATCGTTAGCCAAACCTTAAACCCAATTCAAGGCGTAGTGTCATGGGGGGTCCACAAGCCTTCGGCGAGGAACACGGCCACCATGCTCTTGCCGTACTAACTCCGAACTCTAGCTCGGGATCTCAAAACCCTAGCGATAAAGGGGAAGGAGAGAGATGCACGAACTGCAAGAAGGTTGGCCACCATCGGGACCGTTGTTGGTTTTTGTACCCTCATCTCGGACCGAAGGGATGGACAGTAATAGAGAAAGGAGGGAGAAATCAAGAAGAAGAAAGAGGCGACAGAAACAGAATAAAGGAAAGGAGAAATGGGGAGAAAGAGGAAGTATTTGTTTCTCTGGCGAATCCTCTCCATTTGTTACAAGAATGGAGGGCTCCAGTCTAGGCGGAAACGGGTCAGATCCAAGCGGGTTGGGTGGTTTCTGCCCTGGCGGGTCAAACGGGTCTATAGATCAAATGCGAGCCCTTCTCCAGCAACTCTCTGTGCTGCTTTCTAATCAAAATCAAATTTATAGCTCATGTGGTATTATATCTCACTCTCAAAATTTTAATTTATTTGATCAAATAATTATAGATAGTGGTGCTACCGATCACATGTTTGGAAATGAGAAATTTCTTACCAATTTGAAATTGTACCAAAATAACCAATATGTGGTAGTAGCAAATGGTATGAAGGAGAAAATAAATTATGTAGGTGAAATTAATATTTGCAACAAAAAAATTAATAATGTATTATTTTTAAAAACTTTCCCTATAAATTTACTATCGGTAAGACAATTAACACAAGATTTTAATTGTAATGTAATTTTTTCTTCAAAAAATGTTATATTTCAAGATCGAGAAACCGGAAACAAGATTTGTGAAGGATACCTTGAAAATGGGCATTATATTTTAGATAAAAAATTCTTTTTTTGTGCTACTACAAAATCTATAAATTATGACATTTGGCACAAAAGACTTGGGCATCCCTCCGACAAAATTTTAAATAGTGTTTTAGATTTTCCAAACTCTAATTGTATTAACTGTGATATATGTAAATTGGCGAAACAAACAAGACTTCCTTTCTCACTTTCTAATAGTAGAAGTGAAGCCTTGTTTGATTTAGTCCACTCCGATGTATGGGGTCCGGCCCCAATAAATTCATATAATGGATTTAAATATTTTGTTATATTCATTGATGATTTTTCTAAAGCTATATGGTTATATTTACTTAAATCAAAAGATGAAGTATTTAATTGTTTTCGAGAATTTCTATGTCTTGTAGAAACTCAATTCAATGCTAAACTTAAAATTTTTAGGTCGGATAATGGAACGGAATTTGTAAATAAAAATTTTACAACTCTTTTTAAAGAAAAAGAAATTATAAACCAAACAACATGCATAAACACCCCCGAACAAAATGGAGTGTCGGAAAGAAAAAATAGACATTTATTAGAAATGACACGTGCATTATTATTTCAAAATAATGTTCCAAAAATATAGGGTAAATTTCGTCCGAGGTCACTAAACTTTGTCTTTTGTCACGAATTGATCACTCAACTTTGATTTGTCCCTCTGTGATCACTGAACTTTCTGTTTGTTTCAATCTAGTCACTCTGTTAACATTTTCGTTAAAAAAACTAACAAAATTCTACGTGGCTCCAACTCATCTAACTTGTGTAATTATGTGAGTTATTGTGGGGACTTAAAATTATTTTTCTCTTTCTTTCCTGGTTGCCTCCTCTCTCCCTCTTCGTGTCCTCCCTCTCTCCCGTCTATCTCCTCTCCTCCTCGCCTCCTCGCCAAGACGAAACCAATCTCCTTTGCACCTGCCCGACTGCCTTCTCTCTCAGATCCCTCCTCCCTCTCCCATCTATCTCCTTCTCCCTCTATGATCCCTCCTCCTCCTGCCTGTACATCATACCATGCATACCAACTTGTGACACTAGAAATATTTAAGACGTCAATGGAATATCTCGTGCCAGTCAGAGGAACCACCGAATCTGTATCACCACTGCAACACCACATAATGGTAAGAGTAAAAAAATGCAAGATTTAGAGAAATTTTGAATAATTGTACAGTATTGGAGGAGATCTAGATATCTCAATCTCTCATTCTTTCACATCTGCATGTCATATTTCATTAATTTGAACCTATTGTAGTGTTGATCAATTCAAGACACCTATTGTACTGTTGATCAATTCAAGACTTCACCAGTATACCAGTACTAATAGATCCTATATAGTACTTTACCAGTATATACTGAAAGCTAGATTTACTAATAGACTTGATCTTGTGTTTCTGTTTAAAAAAAAATTCACCAATATTGTACCAGTATTGATAGACCCGATCCATCACCAGTATTGTACCAGTGCTAATATTTAAGTTGATATTTTGTTAATTTTGCTATCACATTCTCTATGTTTAACTGAACTTCTTTATTTCTCTCTTCAATAGTTTAAAGGAAATTTCCTTGAGTGAACTTCGGCAAGAAACAGGCAAGGAATGCCAACTACCTTTGTTTGTCATAGTTCATGCAAGAGTTGGACAACACTATATGTGATTTAGGAATAGAACTTGAATGTTGTGGGTTGTAAATGTATGTTTTTATCATACAAGCATAAATGTAGTTGATGTTGGTTGTACCAAATTGCGGTTGGTGTAATTGTATTTCTATTTATTTATATGCAAATTCAAACTTTGTTGTACCATTTTATGTCAATTAATAATGTTCATGTTTGGTAAACTAATATTTTGAGAAAATAATATGCGAGTTCAGTTGTTTGTGTTTCTATTCAATTTATAGAAATAACAAAGCATTTGATATGAACTTCTCCATGCACACACAACTGCACAAACAGTACAGATCATCTCAGAAACAAATTAAATCAGAGTAAGTATGATATTCACAAATTGGAAAGTGATGGCATTTTGTCGCTTATTAAAACAGTACAGATTATCCCCAACATAGCAGTTTAACAAATCAAGAGAAGTACCATTAATAAAAATGATGGCATTTTGTCGCTTATTAAAAAAAAGAAACATAACTTATCCAAAGTAGAGTCATTCAGAAAATTCTCATCATGTAATTTCATCACACAGGCCTAATTCTGAGTGTATATTAACAGAATTTTTTTTCTTTCAGAAAGTTACAAACTTTAGAATGAAATTACAACTAGGACAAAAGAAATAAAATTCAGATCTGATACCGCCTAGAAAACATAATCAATTGAGCTTTAATGTAAACTGAAATTATGACATTTTCATAACTCTAAAACCAAGAGCATCTACCCAATGGACTCTTCTGAGCACCCCTCAAATGCCTGTAATGATGCCCATCAATATGGCATATGATGAGATGGGGAACATTGACCCGTACAGCATCTACACTCCCATATGTAAGAAGGCTAGCAACAAATGCAACCACTGGCAGGTTCTGAGCTAGCCCCTTTGCCCAATAATACTTCTATTGCACATGGTTCCTCTGACCGGTGTTGTAGTGGTGATACAGATTCAGTGGTTCCTCTGACTGGCACGAGATATTCCATTGACGCCTTGAATATTTCTAGTGTCACAAGTTGGTATGCATGGTATGATGTACAGGTAGGATGAGGAGGGATCAGAGAGGGAGAAGGAGATAGACGGGAGAGGGAGGAGGGATCTGAGAGAGAAGAAGGCAGTCGGGCAGGTGCAAAGGAGATTGGTTTCGTCTTGGCGAGGAGGCGAGGAGGAGAGGAGATAGACGGGAGAGAGGGAGGACACGAAGAGGGAGACAGGAGGCAGCCAGGAAAGAAAGAGAAAAATAATTTTAAGTCCCCACAATAACTCACATAATTACACAAGTTAGATGAGCTGGAGCCACGTAGGATTCTGTTAGTTTTTTTAACGGAAATGTTGACAGAGTGACTAGATTGGAACAAACACAAAGTTCAGTGATCACAGAGGGACAAATCAAAGTTGAGTGACTAATTCTTGACAAAAGACAAAGTTTAGTGACCTCGGACGAAATTTACCCAAAAATATATTGGTCGGATGCCATCCTTTGTGCTACACATCTAATTAATAGACTACCTAGTGTTACTTTAAAAAATAAAAGTCCAACCGAAATTCTTTATCAACAAAAAAAGAATCTCGATTATTTGAGAGTTTTTGGTTGTGTATGTTTTGTTCATATTAAAAGAAAAGACAAATTTGATTATATGTCAACAAAAACTATTTTTTTAGGATATTCATCTTCAAAAAAATGTTATAAATGTTATGATCCAATTAATAAAAAAGTTTTTATATCGAGAGATGTAATATTTTGTGAAGATGAACCATATTTTAAACAAAATGAAATTACTAAAGATACACATAAGAACAATCAAGTAAGACCGATAATACCTTATTTATATGATCTAGATTTCATACCAAATGTGGAATATGAAATTGAGCCGAATAATGATGAGGAAGAAATAAATAATAATAATAATAATTATGATAATGAAAATAATAATAATAGTGATGATAATAATGAGGAAGAAGAAAATACTATGGTACGAAGATCAATTAGAACTCGCCAACCATCTACCAAACTTAGAGACTTTGTAACTTATACGGTACAATACCCTATACAAGATTTTATATCTTATGAAAATATTTCACCTAATTATCATGCATTTCTCACCTCTATTGACAAAGAAATTGAGCCAAGTTATTATAAAGAGGCTATAACCAACCCCGTATCGTGCAAGGCCATGGAAGAAGAATTAAAGGCTCTTGAAAAAAATAATACTTGGGTAATTGTTCCATTACCAAAAAATAAAAGACCCGTTGGATGTAAATGGGTATACAAAACCAAGCTCAAAAGTGATGGTTCCCTCGAAAGGTATAAAGCACGATTAGTGGCCAAAGGGTATACTCAAACCTATGGTATAGATTATAACGAAACATTTGCACCGGTGGCTAAAATGAATACCGTTAGAATTTTATTTTCTATCACAGTAAACAATAGTTGGAATCTATATCAAATGGATGTAAAAAATGTTTTTCTTCAAGGAACACTTGAAGAAGAGGTGTATATGACATTACCACCGGGCCATAAAATGGAAAATATCTCTAACATAGTTTGTAGGTTAAATAAGTCAATCTACGGATTGAAGCAATCGCCTCGGGCATGGTATGGCAAATTTAGCTCTTATTTAATTTTGTGTAATTTTAAAATTAGTAGTGCCGATCACTCCTTATTTACCAAAAGTGAGGGAAAAAATATAACCATTGTATTGGTGTATGTGGATGACCTAATAATTACCGGAAACAATTTTGAGGAGATTAAAAAAATTAAATCTCAATTAAAATATAAATTTGACATCAAAGACCTAGGATACTTAAAATATTTTTTAGGAATAGAAGTAGCTTTTTCAAATAAGGGCCTCTTTATTTCACAACGAAAATATACTTTAGACTTGCTAAAAGAAACCGGTAAACTAGGGTGTAAACCGGCCTCTACACCAATTGACACCAAATATAAATTAAATACCGAGGATGGTGAACCTTTGGAAGACATATGCCAATTTCAAAGACTTGTAGGAAAATTAATTTATCTTACGGTAATCCGTCCGGATATTTCTTTTTCGGTAAGCCAAATTAGTAAGTTTATGCACTCTCCAAGAACACCTCATTTGGAGGCCGTAAATAGAATATTGAGGTATTTAAAAAGGAATCCCGGAAAAGGTATAAAAATGATGAATAATAATTCTAACGAAATATGTGGCTATTCCGATGCAGATTGGGCCGGTAGCTATGATAGAAAATCCACCACCGGCTTTTGTACATTTGTAGGCGGAAATTTAGTCACATGGAAAAGCAAGAAACAAAATGTCGTAGCTCGATCAAGTGCGGAAGCGGAGTATCGTGCTATGGCATCCACCGCAAGCGAGTTAATATGGATTAAACAACTACTTAGAGACATGGGCATTAAAATTGATCAACCTATGAAGATGTATTGCGATAATAATTCCGCTCGACATATCGCATCGAATCCGGTGTTTCATGAAAGAACAAAACACATAGAAGTGGATTGCCACTTTATAAAAGAGAAAGTCCAAGCTAAGGAAATAGAGACACCGTTTGTAAAAAGTGAAGAGCAATTAGCGGATGTCTTCACAAAAGGATTGGATCCGAAACAATTTGAGAATATTTCAAGCAAGTTAGGATTGTACGACATTTACATTTCTAACTTGAGGGGGAGTGTTAAAAATAATGATTGATCAAAGAGATAGGATAAATAGAATAGGGAGTTTCAACGGTAAAATAAATTAGCTACAGTACCAGCGGTACACTGTAGAGTACCAACGGTAAAATAAAAGAGCCGTTAGTAATTGTATTATAAATAGAGACTAGGAACTTCTAATAACAACAACTTTTCATATAACAAGATTTTTTCCCAATAACTATAATCTCTGTCCGATAAATTCAACAAAATGAGTACGTCAGGTTCGATTCAAACCCGAATTCTATCCAGCTAAACTTTTTAAACCCATACCCGATCGATCCATTTAACAATCAGATCGATGAATTCATACCACCTGAGTTAACTCAAAATTTGAGTTTTTATCCGAACTGTCCGATTCGTTTTAACACAAATATCAAAAAGGTCGCGTGCATCCCACCTCGAACAAGATTAGTTCGGATTTTGATCGGACGTTCCATATCTAAACTCAAATTTTGAATTACTTGAGAGGATCCGGACTCCAGATGGGTTTGGATGGAGTCAACCCATTCGGTTGGTGTCGGAAATCGACATTTTTAATTTTAGACTCGGTCATTCTATACAGATTAAGATACTGGTTCTTAATTTCTATATATATATACAAATTAATTACATCTGTGCGCCGTCGATGCCCAAACGTAATTATTATACAATACACATCTAACTTACTAACTATATGATGCGACGCACACTCCCTGGCCTATTACCTAATATTTGAACTAATTGAGAGAACTTTTGTTTCGCCTTATCAACTGAACTAATATTACCCTAGCCCGTGTTTTTCTAAAGAGAAAATGAAAGCCGTGCTCCTTCGATTTTCTATAAATACCAGTTCTCTTTCTCGCAATTTCCCATACATCAGAAAGGCCTCCTAGTCTGGTTTTTCTTGTTAATCTGTTTTCCTTCCAGTTCTTCTTAATTCTTATCATATAACAACCTATTTCCAAATGGGTAGCCTACCTGTACTTAGCACCTTCAACCCATTAGATCAAGCTGAATTCTCTGATGAATCACATGCCGTGATTGATTTCATAGCCGACTACTATCGCACAATCGAGAATCACCCAGTGCGTAGCAATGTCAAACCGGGTTATCTTTCCAAGCTTCTACCAAATCAAGCTCCTCTATTTTCTGAGCCGATCGAAACTATCTTGCAAGATATTCACCATGATATCTTACCAGGACTCACTCATTGGCAAAGCCCCAACTTCTATGCATATTTCCAGGCTAATGCAAGCACTGCAGGGTTCTTAGGTGAGATGCTATGCTCAGGTCTCAACGTGGTCGGGCTCAACTGGATATCATCTCCTGCCGCAACCGAACTGGAGAACATAGTGATGGATTGGATGGTGAAATTACTTAACCTGCCACCTTGTTTTCTCTTCTCAGGAGACCAAGGGGGTGGTGGTGTCTTATACGGCAGCACGTGTGAGGCCGTAGTATGCACCTTGGTTGCTGCACGGGATCGTGCATTAAGCAAGGTCGGACATGACGCAATTAGTAAGCTTGTTGTCTATGCTTCTGATCAAACACACTCGACCGTTCAAAAGGCAGTAAGGATTGTTGGAATTCCACCAAAAAACTTTCAAACAATCCCAACGGTAGCTGCCTCAGGCTACTCACTGACACCACATAGCCTGCAAGCTGCTATGGAGGCTGATGTGGCAAAGGGTTTCATTCCAATCTATGTCTGTGCCACTGTGAGGACCACTGCAGTGGGAGCAGTGGACCCTATAAGAGACATCGGTAAGTTGGCAAATGAGTTTGGTGCTTGGTACCATGTAGATGCGGCTTATGCCGGTAGTGCTGCAGTATGCCCCGAGTTCAGGCATTACTTTGATGGGGTCGAACTGGCCGACTCAATCAGCATGAACCCACACAAGTGGTTCTTGACCAACATGGATTGCTGTTGCTTGTGGGTCCAAAAGCCGAGTGCATTAGCTGATTCTCTCTCCACTAATCCTGAGTTCCTAAGGAACAAAGCGAGTGAAACAAATGAGGTGGTGGACTACAAGGATTGGCAGATTGCACTGAGCAGGCGGTTCCGGGCCATAAAGCTTTGGGTAGTAATTAAAAGGTAAATACATATAACTCTAGCACATGGAAGGCTAGAACAATATTCCATAATCTTTATTCTTTAATGAGTATTTTAATTATCTCATATACATCACACGGTCTGAAAGCTAGATATAGCTTTCTAAATGAAAATGTAAAAATTAAGAACTAGCCAATTTAAAATTAATTTTCAACTACATGGAATATACCTAATTTAATTACATCTAATGATTATAGCATTCGACGCTTGATCAGGAGTTTAATTTATTAATATATGTATCAAACAAAAGCTTTTATGTCCTCTGTTTTATTTAAGTCGTGTGCCGCCATCTAAGTTACCTCAAAGTTAAACTTATATAGGAGTACTAAACATTGGATTTAGACCCGTATTGGAATACATTTTTTTGACTTATGAGGATGTTGCTATTCTGCAGCTTTTAGTAAGAATGAGAATAACGTAGAAGCAATATTGATTGCAGATATGGCACATTTAACCTAGTGGAGCATATACGAAGCGATGTGGCAATGGCTGAACAATTTGAGAAAATGGTTTCAATGGACAAGCGGTTTGAGGTGGTGGTGCCGAGAAAGTTCTCCTTGGTATGTTTCCGTCTCGAACCGAGATTTGAAGGAGATAATGCATTGACGATTAACCAGAGGCTTCTTGAGGCAGTGAACTCTAGCGGCCGGGCATTCATTACGCATGCCAAGGTGGATAGGATGTTTATGCTCAGATTTGCAATAGGTACTACATTGACGGAGATGCGGCATGTTGAGATGACATGGAAGCTCATCCAGGCCAAAGCAAATGATATATTGCTCGAGGATATTTGAACTTAATTCTTTCACGGACTTTATTCACAATCTAGAACTTAAGTACTATTTATTAATTATATATGTTCTACAATTGTCTTGACCGACAAATAGCTTGTATAAATAGAGGCAGAAGAGCTCGCATGTATATCGGTGAGTGAGACTGAGAAAGAATATACATCAAGCTAAATAATTGATTAATAGAATAGTTACAATAGCGTTGTAACAGTTCTGAGAAAATTAAAATTGCTCAAAAGGAATTAAAGTTATATATATATATATATATATATATATATATAGATAGATATATAGATAGATAGACTATGGTGTGCTGTGAAGTAAAACAACATTTTACTTCATGCCAGATTTTTATTTTGAAAATTCAAACAACCGATCCGAACCGCTCAACATTTCTCTATATTGAAATGTACTTGGAGACTAAATTTTACATTTTGTGGATTTTTTTTTACTATTTATTAAGCCACTTTGAAATCGCTGATCCACTGTAAACAGTAAAAAACAGTAAAAAATTCTGGACCACCGGATCAGCGATTTTCAAAGTGGCTTAATAAATAGTAAAAAAATTCCAAAAAATGTAAAATTTGGTCTCCAAGCACATTTCAATATGGAGATCATGTTGAGCGGTTCGGATCGATTGTTTAGATTTTAAAAATAAAAATATAAGCGTAAAGTAAAAATGACCTCTTACTTCACAACTCACCATAGCCCAGCTATATATATATATATATAGACACACTCTTCTTTGATTCCACAATCCAAATTAAATTTCCAACAATTTAAATTGTGATGTTTGGTTTGCGCTAGCTATATATATGACCCAGTTTGAACAACTTTGTTTGAAATTTGTGAGCTTTTTCCTTCGTAATGCATATGTATCTTTATTTATTGCTTAACTTCTTTGATTCTAAATATCTATGAGAATATGACTGATTAGGGGAAAAATAAAGCAACCTTGAATGGGGTTTTGTTGGAATTTATGGAAATAGTTCTGTACTTAATTTTCGTAGATACTTTTTGTCAGGTGACTGATAAGAGGAAAAGAACGAAGTTTGAATAGTAGTATTTAGCTTCTGTGATCTGCGAAAAAGAATAATAATTTTGGGCCGCTGGGTCTAGTTTAAATTTTAGTTTAATTCTTCTGTCCAGTACTTTGCAATATATGAGCCTGGTATGTTATGTAGTTGTAGAATAAACGCCTAAGGGCTTCACATTAAAAAAAAAAAAAAAAAAAAAAAAAAAAAAAGTTGTAGAATAAAAAAAAGGACTAGAGGACAGTAGTATTGGAGAATAAATCAAATTAGTGATGTCATAGTCTTCCAAGTAAGTTATATTATATACAAATGTTGCTGCTTGTACGAAACAATTAAGGGAATACAAGTTTTCTCTTGTTCTTAAGTTATATTTCTTTTTCTTATATATCAAAAAAATTACAAAAAAAATAGTTACACCAAAAATAAACAAAAGAGCAAAATTTCAATTTAATTTTTACTTTCAGCAATAAAAAAATTGAATTAACAGAAAAGGGATAGAAAATTGAATTAACCAAAAATTGAATTAACAGAAAAGGGACGAAAGCCAATGGAAGCAATTGGTTTTCAGCATCGTGCGCACATGCCATCAACAACCTACCTTAGTACCGTTCCGGCATGAAACATGCATCGATACTAATTGATCACTGGACTGAGGAACGGTATTGTCGCAATACACAGCCCATATGCCCATGCCGCTGTCCTGAAATGCCTATCCGGTGAACCATCAATTGGGCTCGAGGTCACACAATACTTGGTTCATGCATTTTTCTCTTTATGGCTTTCAAGAGCGGAATAATTAAGTTGTAAGAATTCTTCCAACTCCCAAACAGGTTTGTAATTGCAAGCTCACGGCCTGACCATAACTTGTTGTACTTGAGAGTTACCTTCGAGTATGTAGCCTTGACAACATCTCGGATATGATTTAAGGTCGCACACACATCGGTCACGGACTCTCTCTTCTTCTCTTCTTCTCTTTCTCTTCTTCTCTTCTTCTCTTCTAAAACCGAGCTGAATTTATAAAATTGGAGCTCTAGGATCGTTCTTCATTAATTCTTCATATATTTGCTCACACATGTTAGCGTCAGCAAACTGCCCTCCAGAGATTAGCTTGATTGGTTTACCCTCGTGTTTTAGCTCGCATGTTCCTTCTTCAAAATCGAAGGTCACTGCCTTACCTGCTTCATCCAACTAACTCCCAGCACCATATCATACCCCTGGATGTCTACAACTTGAGATTGGCTATCAAATCATGCCCTTGGAGTTGGAATTTCTGAGTGTTGCACGCTGAATTGGTTGTCATTCTTCTACCATCTGCTAGTCTGACCTTGAGAGGTTTGGTTTTCGTGATTGGTAGCTTCAAATGGTTGACAATTGCAGGATGGATGAACGAGTGAGATCAACTCCCAGTGTCCTAGAGTACTAAAATAGTAAATTGGCCAATTTTCCCATCAATCTTCATGGTTGTGCTATCTAGGTCATCGCCAGGTTCACATAGAGCAATAGTGACCTCCTTCCCATGTTCAGAGTTGAATTCAATTGTTGCACAATCCATTTGATACTCTTCTCCATCTTCCTCAGCTAAGATTGCATGAATGGCATGCCTTGCACATTTGTGGCCAGGATATAACTTCTCGTCACACTTGTAACACCACCCCTTTGATCTTCTTTCTTCCATCAATACATTTTGAGGAGTATATGCAACGAGCAGAGGTTAATTTGGGGGAGACCGTTGAGGAGCAGAATTTAAATAATAAAGAAATTGAGGTGCTGGGCTTAACGGGCAAGGACAAGGGACAGAACCCGTTAAGTAATTATGGTTCTCTGACAGATGGGGGCGTGTTCATTGAAAAAGGAGAGGACCTGGAGTTACAAAATGGAGAAGGCGAGGGAGAATTTTGCACAACCGTTCGCTGACAAATGCAGAAGCGGTTAGATGTTATTCCATGTCAACTTTTATTTTTGTTTTTCTGTAATCATTTCATTTACTTCTTTTTACAAATTTGATCGCCTTTATAAGGCAAACTCCTCTGTGGAGGGAGATTATGTTTTTAGTTGTGAAAATAGGCGAATTGCTGTGATGCATTCAACCTTGGTTTGTTTGTCGGAATTTTCTCTTTTATCTGAACTTAATCAAAATTAGCTGTTTTTCTTTGCTCAATTGTCTCTCTTCTATCTCTGCTCTATCTCTATTCTGTCTCAACGATCTAGGATCGTTGCTGTATAGTGCTTGCTATTTGAATTAGTGGCATCCCTCCCGTTCTTGGACCATCAGATCTGTTTTGGAACGAATATTAAAGTCTCCGTGCATTCCACCTTCTGATCGGTCGGTTCAGATCTAAAATCAAAGCTTGAGTTACTGCAGAGGATCCGTACTTGGCCAAAGCAGCATCCATAGAGCAGTCAAATAGCGACCCGTTAAGGTCGTCTCAGTTCCAACTTGGCAGTTGGCACCAACGAAAGAGCAGAATGGTCTTTTGCTTTTCCTTTCTTTTTTAAGTTATTTTTCATTGAATCCCCTTCTCCAAGCCGTTTCCGACTCGGATTCACTTTTTCGTCTTCTCCAAAAAAGAATGTCACTTTCTCTTCTCTCCTGAAACCTACTCTCCTTCTCCTCCCTCTGAAATTCGCTTCAATCAGAACTGATGGCATTGCCTACTGCTAAACTCGCTTCTCTAGTACTAAAGAGTATCAGTAAACCCATTGCTGCTAGGCTGAAGCAACAAGCTGGAGTTCACCCAAAGTTTCGGAATCTCATTGTTAGCCTTGCGCAGGTTAGATTGCCTATTTTCTTGGCTTTGGTGTTTTCTTTTCCTGATTTCTTTTGAGGGAATGATTTCTCTACATCTGATTTGAATTTCTGTTCTGGAATGAAGCAGAAATGTTAATCTCTCAGCTAATATGTGCTATGCGGTTCATAGTCAATACTAAAAAATTACTAGGTTTGTTTGGAAAATTCATTGGTGAAAGATTAATCAGTTTCCTGAGTATGGTATGAAAGAATTAAATTTTTTTTTTTAAATGGACACCAATTACCAGTTTACCCTAAAAATTTATCAAATGGGTCAAGTTATACGATTTGTTCGCATTGGTATTTTCTTTGATTATAGGCTAATTGTTAGAATTTCAAGCTGAAAATGCTAGTTTAGTACTTTGGTGCCTATCCATGCTATGTGCAATCAATCCTCCAATACTTGTTGCAACATTTGAACCAAATAATTAGATTGTGCATATTATAGCTCCTAATTTTGTCATACTAGAACGGTTATATCTGAAAAAATCAATCAAACAATATAATGGATTGTCCCAAACACTACTTAGTATGTTGCAATCAAATTAACTATAACTGACATTTCAATTTAACCCCTATATGCTAATTTTTTTATCCCTAGCTTGAATTTCGTCCAGATTTAACTTGTGATAAAGAAAATATTATGATGAAACCACCCAGCCGAAAATGGAAAATTGTTGACTAACAACTCATACCCATCCATGCATGAATTTAGCAATACACATTTTTCTTACCTTCAGTTAGACAAGAATAGAAACTGAGTCAGACTGAATACACACCAGAAGAAATGGTATTCCCATTTTACCCTTACATTCTTTGTTTTGTTCGGAGATCAAAGTGAATTTAGAAAAGAATTCAAAGGACTGAGAAAAGAAGGTCACACGTTACGTAATCCTCACATATTTCCCCTTGCTTACAGAGGGTTAAAATGGTCATATTGGCCATCTTTTCTCATCTCTTCAACTCCAGAAAGAAAGCCCAATTCTATAGTTCGCAAAAATATTCCATGCCAAGTAGCAATTTTCATTTGATAAAAAAATAAGGTACAGATATGGTACTGCCTGAACTTAAGCTCCTTGCGCTGGCCGTGAAGAAAGCACGAAAGCCTGTTGTTTCCCCACTCATAGAACGAGTCTGTGTTCACCCCTGTATCTCCAGCCAAATGGCTAACATTGGTCAGGTCCCTGTGTTCTTCCAACCCCCGCCCCCCTCCACTCACACACACACAAGAAAATGTTGCATTTTAATTAAAAATGCTGACAATTTAGCTCTTACCTCTTATGATATTTCCTTCTTTTTATCTTTATTGGGTAAACTTAGAATATGATCATATGAAGAATTTGTGATCATCATTCTCAGTTTTGTTTCTACTAGTTGTAATGATTTTGTTAAGTTATAATGAAGAAGTTGTGGCACTATTGGTTAATGTGCAACATTGAGAGTGGTTTTCCAAGCAGAGGACAAATCGTGTTTATTAAATGTTTTACATTTTTATGGTAATTGCATCTTAGATTTGAATTCTTGAACTTTATGCAATCAAATTGAGTTAATAGCTATGTTTTATTTATTAAATCTGTTGCTTTATTTGCTCGTTAGGCAAACCACCGAATTACTACAACTCTACAAAGGCAGTTGTATGGACATTTGACAACTGCTGAGATTAGACCCTTGAATGAGGAAAAGGCTGTTTAAGCCGCTGTTGACTTAATCGGGGAGCTCTTTGTTTTCTCTGTACGTTATCTTACTTTTTAATTTCATTGTATATTACCACTTATGAAATGTTTCTAATCAATAATTACCACACCTACCAGGCCAGTTCATTTTATGAAAAAAATGCATTGAGGTTGGCTACTCTACTTACATAAGCATATGAGGGCATATGCTTATAAGTCATTTTTGCGTTTTCAATGTCCAAATGGTCAATCTAAAGCGCTCAACATGTTCTCCATATTAATAAGTGTTTGGAAACGAAATTTTACATTTTTTGGAATTTTTTTACTATTTTTCTAGAATTTTTCAAAACAGTGGTTTAATATGGTAAAAAAAATAATAAAAAAAAATCTGAAAAATGCTATTTTGAAAAATTCTAAACAAATAGTAATAAAATTCCAAAAAATGTAAAATTTTGTTTCCAAAACATATTAATATGGAGAACATGTTGAGCGCTTCAGATCGACCATTTAGACATTGAAAACGCAAAAATGACTTATAAGCATATGCTCTCATATGCTTATGTAAGTAGAGTAGCCACTCACAAATGCATTTATGTATTTTTGGCCAGAACTGCTGTTTAAGCCTCAATTTGGCCTGACCAAATATCTCAGTTTAACATCAAAATTGCATAAACTTCCACATAAAAAATGAAAAAATAAAAATGTAGATCCAAAAACGACCTGAACACTGTTAGATTATGTGCTTTTGTATGTTCTCCCTTGTCAGTATCTTTTTATTTTCAGTTGTAAAAATGATCAGATGATTTACACTGGTTACTTTCTTTGCATACACTAATATTTCTTTTTTCTTTTTGTAAGGTTGCGGGTGGGCTTGTGATTTTGAGGTGCAAAGAAGTGCCAGGTCTGAAGCCAGGAAGGAAGAGAAACGTAGGCAAGAAATTGAGGTAATTATTTTAAATCTGTTTGACAGACAAAATTATGCTATATATATGGTAGGAGAGAAACAAAAGGTTTCAGGAAAGAACCAAAAGGAGAATAGAAGCAACATTGGTACTATCATGTTAAGTTTGGTGGCACAAGAGAGCATAGAATATGTGTATGATATAATTAGGAGCATTGAATCTGGTTCCAGCTCCTTGCTGAATTTATTAGACTCTATCAGGCAGATACGACCATCAGATCGAAGGGTCGGAATCATGCCTGACAGAAGAGCTCATCTAAGCTGCTTTATACATATAAAAGTAGAGATCAGACAAGAAAACAGTTCAATATTTTAACCGAGGGTGAGGCTATGGTACTATGCATAGCGCGGATTTGTCCGTACTATAGATCAATAGATTCTTTTTTAAGTCCAAACAGTTGATCTGAACCGTTCAACATGATCTCCATCTGAAATGTACTTGTAGATCAAACTTTTATGTTTTTTGGAATAGTTTTACTATTTTTTGTAGGTAGGCAGAAAATTACTTGATCTAAAAATTATAGACCATTCGTAAGTAGTGATTTTCTACTTATCTAAAGATAGTAAAAAAATTCTAAATAATGTAAAATGTAGTCTGTGAGTACATATTCATATGGAGATCATGCTGAATGGTTTAAATTGACTATTGAAACTTTGGAAACTAAGATATTGATCTATAGTACGGACCAATCCGTGATATGCATAGTACCCTACTCTCACTCTTTTAACCAATCTGTTTATCCTCCCTCCATATCATTCCAGTGAAGCAGAATTTGTTTTTTTAATCATTCATAATTTTAGTATCTCCTCAGTTGAGACGACTTTGTTTGAAAAGCTTATTTATATTGGAACATTTTGCGAATACAAGTTCTTTTTTTTTCTTTTTTCTGAAAAAAAAAGCTTAAAACCCATTTCATTACTCAAATTGTTAAACACAATTCTATCAAGCAACAACTCCAATGTTTCAACCTTACTTTAGCAACATCGGCATATCCACTAAACACAAAATTTTAGCCAAAAATACAACTGGGACCCAACTGAGACCAGTCAGAAACAGTTTGCAAATACAAGTTGACATAGACAAGTTATTTTTAATTATTTTCTTATTTTATTTCCATTTCATGGCAAATTGACAATATCCCATTCATTTTTTTGAATTTAATTAATACCTTTAATAGGAAATTAAGCAAAGAGAGGATAATTTATTAAAAGAATTGGAGGTAGTCAGACAGAGGATCAGTGAGTTTGAGCGGCTGTCAAGGGGCAGTGGCCTTGCTGGCATCCTCAAATTCAGGCAAGGCCAAACAACCGAAGCTATTAATCCCGTTTAACAAGTAATTCTCATTTTGTGATCTGATTCATCAAATTATAATTTTTGCTTAGATGTTGCTCTCGATTCGATTTTGATTAGCGAGTCTGAATAAAGTCTCAAGCACTGTACAAATAACCTTCCATTTTTTATGAGACTAGGTTCAAAGTGTTGCGTTGCTTGGGTCCATTTAGTTTGTCATTTATTGTCACAATTTGTATAGGTTGATTGCCAAATTTTGTTATGAATTTTGTTGTAGAAAGATTTAAATTGGAAGTTAAACATTTTCAGAAACACCTTAAAAAAAAAAAAAAAAAAGGGTAGACCATGAATTAATAATTTTTACAAGAATTTATTAAATTGTCATGTCACAACATTTCTCCAATCAGAGATTTTAAATATATGGTTATATATTTCAGCAATATTTTATATGGTATCTACTTTTTTTGCTGATGTTTTGATCAAATATCGGAGGGAGAAGATATGTACTTTTAATGTACTTGTAAACATAGCATGCTTTGATGTGACCATTTATTTGATCAAAATACAGTAAGCCGACAAGGCTTTCTTTTTGTATTGTAATATTGTTAAGTAAAACACTTATGCACAGCGTATATTTGTTCATCCTGAAACAAAAACATAAAAAAAAAGAGAGAGAGATTACTTTGACTGCCTGAAGCAACAAAATATTATTTGCTCTACTTTTTTTAACCGAATTGAGAATTAATTTGGAACAAGTAATATTTATTCTAGTATAGAATTCAATGAATTTATAAGTTGACTTCATGACAAAATTAATGACGTTAAAAAATGTTTGTAAATGTAAATTTGGATCTATATAGATAACAAACATTAATGAAATTAAAAATAAGAAAATGAACATTTATCTCCGTTTTACATAGTGAACACGACAAGAAATGTTGGTTCACACTCTATAATTCTGAAGAAAAACTTGCATAATTTATTTTACGTGAACATCAACTTATTGTGAATGTCTACACAACAAACTTACAAAATAAATTATATTCTACTAAAGTTAATTTTTAGAATCATTATAGTAATTATCAGATGATGAGAATGAGTTGTATTTTAATCACACGTACTGAGACATTGAGTGCAGAAAAAAAACTTTTCTCTTTGAATACCCATTTTGTCCTTTAACGGTCTTGCTCTTTCTTATATATATCTGACCTAATTAATGGAAGAAGTGAGTCATTCCGAGAAAAATATCTGTTTTTAGATGATTCAGTTCTCAAATCCCCATATATTTACTTTCTCAAATCACCTAAAAACAAATTTTGTCACGGAATGACTAGCTTCTTTTATTAATTGTGTTAGATATAAAAGATAAAATATTGTTAAAGGACAAAATAGATGTTTAAAGTAAAAAAGCTTCTCTCGACACTTGATTTTCAGTACGTGCGCTTACTATTTACTAATGTGGGCAACTTCTTATACATAAAAATAATTCCCATTTGTTATGCAAATGTGAAATGTTCCATTCTTTTTATTTAAAACGAAAAAAAATAAATAAATAATGAAGATGCGCATAATATATATTCAGTATTGCCATATTGGGCTCATTTTACTCGTAAGAGTTAGAGGAACATTTTAAAACTAAAATCGATGCAATTTGAAATATATAGAAGCTACACAAGATTCGAATAATTTGAACTACCCTCTGTCAATACCTTTTCAAATAATGAATCTTATAGGGTCTTAAATTAAAACCACATTGAGATTAAAGAAAAAAGATACACTGGATTTGATGTGGGAAAATATTAATGACTATGTAACCTTTTCGTGTAGCGGGAGAATTAAGTACTATATCAACTTCTATACAGATACCACACGAAAACAATTACAGAGCATCAACCATCAGAATAAACAGAGGGCATGTTGCGCTGTCGCACTGGTTTGTGGGGGCAGGCAGTTGGAAACGCCGAAATTTTAATTAATAGAAAAATAATTAAAAAATATTGACAATGGGAAAGTTTTTCGGGAAAATTCGTTATGTAGGAAAAACTTCATAGTTCATAACATCCGGGGGATATTATGAACCATCGTGGTCAGATTAAGAAATGAAGTTCGCGCTAATTAATCGAAAATGCAGGCCGTTGTTGTCTATCACAGTCAGAGGTTTTCTGGACATTGGTGTCTATCACGGCCAGGGAAATTTTGAATAAAAAAAAAAAAAAAAGTTGCTGGACGTTGGTTTGTACAACGTCCTGGCGGCAAAAAAAACAGTAAAAACAGGACGTATACTCCCAAATGGGCAGACCCCAACGGAAAAAAAGTAGTAATCTGAACGTTACGGTCCATAAATACCACCCCCGGGCACCCTTGCTATGTACAAAACCTTCTCCTCATGTATTAAAACAAAATCTTCACGCATCTCTTTTGTCTCACACGTCTTCTCTAAAAAACCTCTATATAAAAGATAAATCTTCAATTACATAGCCTGACAAAGTAATTAATTTCTTCTATGCCAGTTATTATAGAAAGTGTTGTGGAGTTTTGCATCGTAAAATATATATTTCCGTCTGCTCCCGTATCGACAGTTTAGTTTCGAATTTTTCTATGTCATTTATTGTCATAGACTGAAGCTAGATTTCACGGCGCGGGAGCAGGCGGAACATCTCTATTTTTACGGTCCAAAGCTCCCCATCACTTTCTCAGGTTCTCGCATCGTGAATTATAGCTTCAATCTATGTGAGTTATATATGAACATATTATTTTTAAGTTAACAATTATTATTTTTTTTATTATCTTAGTTCCGAAATTTTTATTCTCATCCTCGATAAAAAGGAACAAAGGTGCATAGGAAAAAAAGAAAGAAAAATTATCAATTTAAACAAAGGTGCAATAGGAAAAAAGAAATGATTTTCTTACATTTGATTTGTAATAATTATTATTTTTTTTATTATATTAAGTTAGCGAATTGCAATTCACATCCTCAATAAAAAGAAAAAGAAAAAATGTCTAATAGTAATCGAGGTAGACATTCTAATCGTGGGGAAGCAAGAGAAGGGTCTAGAAGGGGTGGATGAATTTAGGTTTAGAGTTTATGTTGGATGAATTTTAATTATGTATGGTGTTAATGGATTTTAAAAAAAATTAGTAAAGTTAATATTAAATAATTTATAATATATAAATAAATAAAGTAGTTCACAATACATTTTTAATTAATTTATTTATTTAAAAAAATATTCTAATAAATCACTAGTTTTAATTTTTAGTAACTATTGTGTAGGGTAATTAATCAATATTTATTGATCATTAGTGTAACAATAAATTATATCTACTTTATTCATTGTGTAGGCTAATTCATCAAAATAATTAATCATGCTCATGTTGAGGGTTCATTTCGGTGGTGAAATATAACACGGTCGTAAATGAGCGGAGTATAAAATTGGTCCTCGATTCTTATTGATGACAACTAGTGAACAAGGTTGGTATAATGTGAAATGTGAAATTTATCGTCAGCTTAGATATTCTGAGAGTGAGTACAACCTAAAAACACTTGCACGGGTTAATGTTGGGACAACAACACGACGTTATTATGAGATAATAGAAATCGTGTGCGATCTGACTTGGAGAGGTATTTATAACCAAAGGATACTTGTCAGAACCCAGTATTGTTATGTCGATTTATACATTGAGTTGGTTCTAATTGTCGGTTCAATGCAATCGCAAATATTCATTGATAGTGTGGTACCGGAGACACAACCAGAACATGTACATACCTAATACAGTGTTTCACAAGCGGGTCTCAGTCTCTTACAACTCTATCAGACACAACAAACACCGAGGCAAGACCTTTATCTCCGACATTTTTATTAATATCCAAAGTTAAATAGAATTAATAAATATACTTCCGTGGGTTTTATTAAAAATACCCGAACCGGTCATTTAATGGCCGGTCCACTTTTTCTCAACAGGCTATTAAATAGCCGGTCCTCATATTTTCTCAACCAGCCATTAAATGGCCAGTTCTCATACTTTTTTGTTGTTAAATAATTAATTTTCTCTTTCCTCCCTCTCACAAAACAACACTCACTCTCAGCCTGTCTCTTTCAAGTAAATTTTTTTATTTAGTTTAATTTTTTTTATTTTTTTTATTTAATTTAAATTTTTTATTTTTTTATTTTTTTTTATAATTTTTTTTATTTTAATTATTTTTCAGTAACCTATACATTTAAATTAGTAATCTGACAATTATTTACCACTTACCAAAATATAGTTGTTTGTCATGGTCATGATTTCATTACACTATGGTGGAAAGTTTCTTACTAATATATATAGGGTTTATTACTCCAAAGTATCATTTGGTTCATTTATGATTCCCGATGATATCTCACTTTGGGACTTGAAATCCAATTTACGAATGCACTGGTTATAACCTAGAAAAGTAGAACTTAGAATTGGCAACCCGAGTGAACCATGGAACACCCCCAACCTATACCATAGTGAAAGTACTAACCGATGCTTCATGGAGAGCCATGTACGATCATTTAAAGGCCACCGGAATTTTCGTAATAGAAAATCTACGCCAAGAGGGTTCCGACAGAGTCAGGAGTTGGAAGTTCTGGCCAAAATTCAGTTGCGCCACCTTATACAACTCAACAAGAATCATACACTCTCATAGGTTCTTTATTCGTGCCTGACCCAGAAACATATAGTAACTTCACTTCACCAGCACCCCAACCACGACCCCAACCAAGATCCCCACTTAAACCCGTGCATGTGGCGCCTTTACCATTACGCCACCATCACCTCACCCCAGACCGGTACTAGCAGACGATGAACTCCGTGACTCGTGTGTTGCCCCTCTTGGGTAGGATCTTGATGGTATGTCAAGTTGTTAATAAACTCTTACATGAACCCTGCTGTCTCATCCCAAGTGAAATGATCTAATCCTTATAAAAATAGTTTAGTATGTAATAAATATAATCGACAATCACAAAAAAAATTCTTACAGTTTATTCTTATTACCTGATAGATCTGACTTGGTCCTGTGTTGCCTTGTGCAACACTGTCATGTGTGGACCTGACATGATTCCGATCCCTATGATAAATATATCACTATTTTAATAAATATAATCGATGATTATTTAAGGTATTGTAAAGTTTTATATACTTATCTGATCGACCGGACTAGGTATGGTCTTGAATTGTGCGAGATAGTCTAGCAACCCGTTCTCCGAGTTCATCCAATTCTCTCGATAGTGGGGATCATCATCTTGGGGATGAGGATTGCTAAGGGATGAGGACGGCCGGTCGGTAATCTGCACCAACACCAATGCTGTAGAAGAAGAGTTGGTCCCCACATAATTTTTTGTCTTACGCTCAACGACAACACACAAGTTCCTATAGAGTAGTGCTAGAACAGCACCACCCCAGTTGTATTGCTCCGGTGAGTCAAGATTGTCAAGAAATTGCAGATACATGGTCGGAACCGAATCTCTCGAAGAATTAGCAAAAAGTATAGTCCCGAACAACAGGTCCCTCGTTTGCCCCCAATCTTTTCTTCTTTTTAAGCACCGCATCTGCAAGCCCAACTCCAAGAAGCCGCTCCACTAAGTCAGACGCATTACTGTCTGCAAAACCAATAACCAGAGCCTCTTTTATTGGCAATCCCTATAGACATGAAACATCTTGTAGTGTGACTGTCATCTCTCCCATGGGAAGATGGAAAGTGTGCATCTCTGGTCTCCACCGCTCAACGAGGCCAGTGAGGAGCCATTTGTTAATATTTATATCATCCATTCGAGAAACCTGATACAAACTGAGCCTATACAAGATTGGTTCGCAACACTTGTGGTATGGAATCACAGACCGGTGGTGTTGAACATCCACCCCGTTATAAGCCCGTCACTGTTATACAATTTGGTTAAAATAAAATATCGTAATTCAAATATTTATACTCTTTATAAAAAATTATGTGAATTTTGGATATTATATGATTCATTGAGTAACTTACAATATCAGAGAACAGTGAGATCTTATGCTGTGCATGTGGCATCCATAACAAATCGCTAAACTTTTGTGCTGGCAAGTTCGGATTTGGTCGAGCCTCAAATGCATCATGAACATCCGCTGCAAGATCACGCGGACCACAACTGCTTGACATCCTGCATGCATAACATTTTAAATAATTTAGATTTAACCCCAAAACTAAAACAATCTAAATTTAATAAACACTCTCATGATTTACGTAAATTAATTAAAGTGTGAAGTTAAATATGTTATGCATCCTAATTCATAAAATAAAAATATGCATGAACATATAAATTTTTCTAATAACGCCTCATGAACATCAAACATATATCAAATAAAAATTTTAAGTTTTATATTATGTACTACATGAATTTTTTCATCATTTTAAAACTTAACAGAAAACCTATCTACTTTAAGTTTTATATTATGTATTGCATGCATAACTATCTACTTTATTTTATTTAACTAAACAACCTTAGAGAAGTAAACGTAGATTAATTTAACTAAACAGAAATTTAATTCTTCTAAACCCTAAATCCTAATTTATCAATTATTTTACAAAACACTCAACAAATTAATAAAATTAAATATAATCAATAGTTTGACAACAAATTAAATCACAAATCCACCTTAATTAACCCATTTTCAACTGTAATTTTCCTCAACTTTATAAAAAATCAACTTACCCGAATATTGGAGAAAGCCCGGAGGGGGGGGGGGGGGGGGGTGTTGGAATTAGGACGTGATGGACCACAGCGCCGGAACCAAAGTGGGGGCGACGAGGAGTGCAGCGTGCTGATTTTCTTTTTCGCTGATTTGGTCGGTGAAGCGGAGACAGAGAAGGGAAAGAAAGGGACGGGCGCGGCACGATGTGTGGGAAGAAAGGGAGGGGTCGCGATTTTTTTTTTACTTTGCTGGGGTCTGGTTGTGATAGAGTATAACGTCCATCTTTTTTTTCGGATCTGGCATTGATAGACCAACACAACCCAATTTTTTTTTCCTTCTCCCTGGACGTGATCGATGGACCAACACGGCCCCAAGTTTTTTTTTGTTTTTTTCTGACTCCCTGGACGTTGCTTAATGTAACGGCATGCTTAATCCGTCCTCAATCGGGGTTAAGAGACCCTATTACCTACCTTTCTAGAGTTACAACCAATTTGTCAATATTTGTCCTCAATCGGGGTTAAGAGTCCCTATTACCTACCTTTCTAGAGTTACAACCAATTTGTCAGTATTTGTCCTTATCGGGTATTTGTCAGTATTTGTCCTTGTCGGATTTGGTTAAGAGACCCTTTTACAGTATTAGTACTAGTTGGTACTGTACATTTATGCTTTCTGGTACAACTTAAATTAATCAGAGAATTTTATTTCAATTTTGATTTAGAAACAAAACCTATGGACCAAATGACAAAAATAATTATTGGCCATACAAGTGTATTAATTCAACAAAACACATTATTATTTTTTTTTTTTTTTTTTGCAAAGTAGTGGATTACTCCACCAGTTTCATATTGAAACCAAATGACTATGAGTAGGTACCCAAAACAGGTACCTAAGCACGGCCAGTATTACAATGTATCATTCACTTATATCAACATATCAGCATATCTAAACTTCCTAACTAAGCTAGTGCAAACACAGGCACTGCTTCACAAAATATGAACCAAAAAACATCAGTTTTCAGACAACATATTAAAACAAAACAAGTCAAAAACAGAAGCATACAAAACACAAAAAATATACAATTCAACAATCATTTTAAGCCACGTCTCAAGTAATAATCTCTAACCAAACAAGAATAATTTAAGCTATGACATAAAAGTTGGAATAGGCAACTTATTCCGCCATAACTTTAACCCACAACCAAACAATAACTTTAACCCACAAGGCCACAAGGCCAAGAAGATATATTTTCAGAGCATGCAAAGCAATTCAGTAATAGCACATTTGAGGTCCTTAAGCGTCTATAGACCAAAGAATCAAGCTATGCTATATCATGATAAGTGTTACAATTTTTCTTCTATATATTTGATTCCCTATTGTTAAAAAAAAAAAAGCATACTCGGTGTAACACCTTCAGGGTCTCTCTACATGTGTCAATATACTCGAATCAAGTTTATATCAAGACAAGTGTTAAAAGTTGAAATATTTCTTCTACAAGAACATGTGATATTCGTTTGGCCAACTCTGCCAAAACAAACACAAATACGATAAATTTCTTGCGATCACTTGAGATGAGCATTTACAAATTTCAAGTTCATGGACAGGTCATCTTTGCTTATTGGCATAGGAAAATCCATAAAAACTAACTGCTACAACTAATCAATTGAAAGGAACGAGTGAAAATGCTAGAAAATTTACACTTCTTATAGACTCTTTTCCCGTATTATTTGCACTTGTCCTTTGATCTCAATCAACTTCCAACACAACCTTACCCTGAACCAGCCTCTTCTCCTTGGCCTCATGAGCCTCTTTTACTTGGCTGAGCGGAAATGTCTTTTCGACTGGTACATGCAGTTTGCCAGCTTCAGCTAACCTACATATCCCTTCTAGCCCTTCCATATCAGCTCTCATGAATGTCCATGAATATTCTACAATTCGACAGTAAAGTGACTTGTAAAAATTACTGTGCCATACAGCAATTACAGATGAATTCATGAATAAGATTCTCAATTGAGGTTAAATAACAACAGCATTAGCTATGCTATATTGAAAAAGTATGACAGTTCCTCGCACACATTCAAACTCTGTTAACACTTAATACTACCACCTTTCTAATGGTTAACTTACTGTTAGAAAGGTGGTAGTATTAACAGAGTTTGAATGTGACTGAGGAACTAGGCCTCATGATTAGACTGTAGGCTGTTAGATTTAGAGAAACTGGTTGCATTTGATGTAAGAGATTGGAAGTTGTAACTGATACTTTTAATCAATCACCTTGGTAACCACTACCAAGTTTTCAAAAAAAGAAAAAAGTATGACAGTTCTGAATTTTGGTACCATTTCAAATGGTAGTTTTGCCACTGTATACTTTGAGTAGGGTTTAAAATGTCTCATTGTTTTCTGTGCCCCAATCATGCCTCACATCCTTGTCTCCGTTTTCAAAGTCCGAACAGTCGATCCGAACAGCTCAACATGATCTCCATATTAAAATGTGTTTGGAGACCAAATTTTTATTTTTTTTTGAAAAAAATTTACTATTTTTTAGATAGGTATAAAATCACTTTTTTCAGAAGATTCTGGACCATCCAAAAACAGTGTTTTTGTACCTATCTAACAAATTACTAAAAATTTCCAAAAAAATATAAAATTTGATCTCTGAGCACATGTTAATATGGTGATCATGTTGAGCGGTTCAGATCGACTGTTTGGACTTTGAAAACGGAGACAATGATGTGAGGCATGATTGGGGCACAAAAACAATGGGGCATTTTAACCCTACTTGCATACTTTTTATGCAGGTGGATCCCAGTTATTTTCCTTGACTTAGTTCTATTAGAAACCGCTATATTATTTGTTTCATTGCTATTTACGTGTGTCCATGTCTGTGTCAGTGTAGAGTTCAGTATTCAATAAGCCCATTTGAGAGCTTGCATTACAAAAGAAATCAATAAAAAGGTTCTCCTCACCAATTCCATGGGAATATCGATACTGGCACTGCTTCTTTAGCAAAATAGCTGTGGCTGCAGGAAGGCCAACAGCCAATCCATATTTATCAGCCAGAGAAGCCGCCTCTCCCTGTTATTATGTGAGAAAAAAAAACAGTACTTAAAAGATAACTCATAAGAAACTGAGTATACATGAGGAATAAAACAAAGATCAATCTACCTCCAGCTAGGCAAAAGGTGCCTGTACAATATGTTAAAAGGTCCATTGGAAGTCATGTCCACAAAATTTAGTCTAATTAAACATTAACTAAAAATTGTGTACGCAAAGCCTTAATTTTATCCAAATCAGCCTAAACCCTAAACCCTAAACCCTAAACAAAATCATTGTTGTTGAGTCCTACCTCCATTTCTAACAACCCCATGTCCAATTAAAACATGGCATAAATGATTACTGTCTGTCTATGTCAGACATTAAGAGAGTTAGCCTCAATAAAGCATTTAGCGCCGAACAATTCAATAACTAAAAGATGTATAAGACCATGAGAGTTCATGCTGGTACAAGGCCAAACCAATATGCTTCCCAATCTGAAACTGTTGTTATAATAAATCACCTGAAGTGTCATATAGTGGCCGCCTTTCTTCAGAAGATTTACGCCTATTCTCTCAGTCTCAGGCCCCCCTATGGTGTCTAAAACGGCATCAAATCGACCTTTAATCACAAACTCAATATCCTGTGAAGCACAAATAACAAACTCTAAAATTACACACTTTACTGTGCTTTAGAAGATTGTTTATGTAAGTTGTAACGATTCCCCCGAATTGGATTTAAAGCTAAAAAAATATCATCTACCCTATCAATAATAAATGACTTTATCACCTTAGCCAATGACAGAAAAAAGAAGTCGCGTTATTTTCTATCTTGGCTTTTTTAGTGGTTAATAGCTCGACTAGTTCTAATTGAATGTAACTGATATGAACATAGTAGATACAGGTAATGGCAAAAGGAGAAAATTTGATATAGTAAGGCATAAAGAGAAAATTTGAGAACCTCAGAAGTGTAGTCAACAGCTTGCTCTACCCCAGCTGATAACAGCCGGTCAACACTCTCGGGCCCACATGTGGTGGCCACCTTGCAACCAACAACAACCGCAAGTTGAATTGCCGTAAATCCAACTGCACCTCCCCCACCAATAATCAGCACTCTATCACTACACAACAAATTAACACCTCATAAAACACTTACAAAAGATCTTCAGAAAACATAGTATACTTCACTGAATTGTATCTAAGTCAGTAAGGCTGTGTCATATGACGAACCAGTCAGTAATTCGAGCTGTGCTGTGCAGGGCACGCCATGCAGTCAATGCAGGAAAAGGAATTGCACTTGCCTCCTGCAAAAGAAAAAGAAAATTTAGGTAACTGATATGCATGTGTTGAGTAAATTGCCAAATAAAATTGTCATATTACAATTCAAGCACTTGCAAAACTGACAAAAGGTTTGAAATAATATAAATTGGCCACAGAAGAAGCACATTATACAAATTCACAATTTTATAAAGATTTGCGTACCACATGACTCAGTGTAGAAGGTTTTATGGTTAGCTCATCCTCTGACAGAATAGCATAATCTGTGTAAGTGCCTCTCACCGCTGTAGGGTGCAATGCACCAAAAACCTCTTGGCCGACTTTAAGGGAAGAAACTGAGCTTCCAACAGCTGCAACTTCACCACTTACATCTCGACCGATAATTATTGGAAGAAGTGGTTCAAATATTGACCGGCCATATCCTTCCCTCATCTGAAACAGGGAAGATACTAAACCATGTGACTTAAATCACTTAACGAAATACATAATGATGTTAATGTGCGACTGTACATTTATCAAAGGTGACTTTCTTAAAGGAATAATTTTACTATAATGTTCTCTAGTGAATAATGACAAATCCAACCCAAATGGAAGCTATAACAGCACAAGATCACTCAAACGAGTCAACGAAATAACACAACTAATTGGATTGAAGCTCACTCTCAAGTCGAGGGGATTGATTGCGACAGCGCGTGACCCCACAAGCACCTCCTTCGGTTTCAGATCAGGGACGGACACGTCGGAGCACACCTCGAGCACGTCAGGGCGACCGAATCGAGGCACAAGTACAGCGCGACACGACGCTATGGTAGACAGAGAGCGGGACCTATCGAGGCCCGAGAGGATCCGCCCGATCGCCGCCGAACGAAACATCATCGTCTGATCAGAATGGAGAGGGGATGATAGCAGAGAGCATTGGTAGTAGGAGGAGAATGGGGTTGTTGGAAAAGGAGTCCGGATCCCCTAATGTAACCCAATTTTTGAGTTTTGACGTGTACGGTGCCTATTCGGTGGTAGCGCACGGGGCCAGTAATATTTGTGGGGTCCAGGTTCTTTAAGATTCGTGTTAGAGCACCTTGGACCGTTGGATCAAAACTTAAAAATTGGGTTACTGCACTGGATCTGAATTCGTTAGAAAAGAGGAGGCTGTTTTGATTTGTCGCGGGTAGAAACTAGAAACTGAACTGAAGCTGAGAAATGAGAAGGGAAGCTGGGGCGGCGATGTGTTCGTTTCCTCTCCACGAAGCGGAGTTCTGATTCCTGCTTCGAAGGGCTGGATGCACCTGGAGCACCGTAGTCCAAGAAACGAGACCAAATTTAGGATTGCAGGTGTCACAGTCTAAGACAGTGCTCCAGACCACAGTGACAAATTAATAGTTCGGGTTCGGTTCGGCGAGGTAAAAAATTTGTGATTCGGGTATAATTTGAGTATAATTCTGGAATGATTTGGTACAACAAGAAAGCAAGAGAAAAAAAAATTTGGCATTTTTTTTGCTTTTCTTTCGCGTTGTTTTTGCGAATAATTCGTAACTCGCGTTTTATATACGTTTTATTCGCGAATAAAACGTATTATACGTTTTTCCGCATATTATACGGAGTTCGGTTCGGTTATGTTTAAAAAACAAATTATACACATATAATTCGCGAGTTATGTCGCTATGCTCCAGACAGCTATGTAAAAGAATTCGGATCCTCCCGGCACCGGACAAGAAAATTTTAGAATTAGTACATCCGGGCCGTTCTTTTAACTTTGCACGAATATTAAAAAGGAACCCTTACAGTAAATATAGTAAATATGAATCACCCGATTGAGTTAGGCCTGGCGTAACCGACAGCTACGTTCGGCCACTTCTTGATTTGATTTTTATATGAATTTCAAAAATTAATGATCAAATTTTTCAATATTAATGTCTTTTTGCAGTCTCTTGATATTGATGAAAACAAGATTAAAATGCTGTAATTTTTTATGTGCATAAAGAATATGATATCGATCAAATCTAACAGTTCTCTTTTGATGTTTCAGCTTTAAATTTAAAATTATTAACGCTCCTCTATAATTTTGGTTAGTTACAGATTGTAAATGAAGTAATTCGGTAATAAAATATGTCTAAGCAAACATAGGTGGTTTTGATATCAAGTTAGGTCACATTGACACTACATTGACTTAGAAATTTTTGACAATATATTGTTTAAGCCAAGCTAAAATTAAAATAGAGGAAAGTTGATAACAAGTTGTCAGTGTTATTGGCTGGAAATTTGGTAAAAAAGAAAAACTTTTATCAAAGTACATTATTATTCATGTGTATTACATACATATAATATAGATTAAATTTCAAATGTCAGATTTTGAAAATTAAAAATATACTTTAACAATAATAAAAAAATTATCTAGTCAATCTATTGTCAAGAATCAACTGGCGTCAATAATGCATAAGCAACCTGTGACTTGGGTGGGTTATCTAACATAAATAAACTACAAATATAACTTTTCAATTAACCAAAATTTTGAATTAAGAAAATTATTACACCTTGGATCAAATTTGAAAAATATGTTAGAATTCTATTTACATCTTATTTTTATAAACCAATTGAATTTTTAAATACGCTTGTTCCTCGGTACATATTAATTCTCCCACTTATGCCCTCAAAAATAATTCCATTATCAAATTTATGTAAGTTATAAAATTTAAAAACAAATAAACTTTTGTATTCATAAAATTTATCAAATTTTCTAACACATATGGACACCGCACAGCGCTGAGCATTGACTTGGAACTTTTCATGAAAACAAAGTATAAAATCTACAAAAAAAAACTATAATGTATAAAACAAAGTACAAAATTAATACTGTTGTTTCATGATTGAAACAAAATTAACAGCTTAAGTTTTATCACTTAGACTTGAAATTTGAAATATTAATACTAAAATTATTTTCCGGCGTCCTGTGAGAAGTGACTCGAGGACCCGAGATTTTTATTAATATCCAAAGTTTAATAGAAATTAATATTTATGCCCAGACTTCGGGTTTTCGCCAAAAATGCCCAAGCCGGCTTAGGGGGTAGGAGTAAGCCGGCCATTTTGTGGCCGGCTTACTTTTTTTTTTTTTTTTTTTTAGAGATACTATGAAAAGCAAAATAATGAAATCTAATACTGAAAATTTGAATTTTTTTGTTTAAATTATTTGATAGATTACTTCTTTTGATATATAATTAGCATATTTATACTAAAATACGCTACATTACTTGAAATTATATTGAATTACACTATATTTAATTAAATTACACTAAATTACATTACATTACGCTAAAATACGGTAAATTACACTAAATTACATATGAATAGGGACGATATCTTCACTGAAAAGGCGAAAAACGATGACGAAACTTCAAACGGTCATAAAACGGCGCTCGAGTGTCCGATTTCAGCAAATGACCACTTTTCGGAAAGCTTGCGAAAATGCGCATGCGTCTGTGCCTGCGATGCCAGATTCTAAAATTTAGAATCGCCAAAAAACAAAGGGAAGAGCCTCAAAACTTGAGTTGAAATTTCCGATTAAGATTTTCATTTCTATTATTCAATCCAAGTAGCTCAGTAAATTAGTTACATAATGAACTTGTAGAATACCAATTTTTACTATTTTTGAAATTTTTTTACTATTTTTATGATTCATGAAAGATGGCACAGAATCGGTCTACTTTAGCGTAATTTTGCGTAGTTTAGCGTAACTAGCGAAGTTATTATAATTTAGCGTAATTTAACATAATTTAGTGTAATTCAACATAATTTATTGTAATATAGTGTGATTCAACATAATTTCCAGTAATCTAGTGTATTTTAGTATAAATATGTTAATTATAAATCAAAAGAAGTAATCTAACAAATAATTTAAACAAAAAATTCAAATTTTCAGTATTAGATTTCATTATTTTGCTCTTCATAGTGTCCCTAAAAAAAAAAAAAAACGAGTAAGCCGGCCAGAAAATGACCGGCTACTCCTACCCCCTAAGCCGGCCATTTTCTGGTCGGCTTGGACATTTTTTGTGAAAACCCAGAGTTCTGAACATAAATATTAATTTCTATTAAACTTTGGATATTAATAAAAATCTCGGCTCGAGGACGGATCATTCGTTTGTCCCAATTAAATGTTCAAAATTACACTCTTTTTCACTTCCGAGTCTGAATTCTCTACATTACCTCACCATCTGAGTCTGAATTTGGACGAATCCGACCCAAACTAACAATGCATGGACGAGGTCCCTTTAAAATTTGTGTCAATATATAACGATCAGGCCGTATTTAAACTCACTGTTTGAAGTACTTATAGATGAGAACAAAATATGCTGCTATTCTTATGAAAAAAAAAAAAAGGAAACATGTTTTTTTTCATCCTAATTGTTCTAAGATGAGGGTTCAAATGCCTTTATTTTTTGTGTCTCCATCATGCCCCCATTTTTAAAAACTTTAATAACTCAAAATTTAAAATTTAAAAGTCAAAATAAACCGTTGGATATGATCTACATTATTTTATCTATGTGCTCATAAAAAATTATCACATTTTAATTTTGTTTTTATGTCAATCAATAAGTTGAAAAATCAACGTCTAGAAATTATCCACATTACACTACTAGAATTTCCGCATTTTCCATGGGGAGGAAAATGGCTTTTTCCATGGGCTTCCGCATGGAAAAAGCCCAAAAATGACTTTTTCCATGCGCTACCCATGGAAAAACTCCCGTCGCAAATACCC
Source organism: Carex parvula (assembly GCA_025461045.1). Lineage (NCBI taxonomy): Eukaryota > Viridiplantae > Streptophyta > Magnoliopsida > Poales > Cyperaceae > Carex > Carex parvula. Next base: position 186,784 of record JAJGRW010000904.1, on the reverse strand, counting down.
TCGTTGGAAATAGTCAGTATTTCCAACGGGGCCGTTGGAAATACCTGATTCTGGCATTTTCCATGAGCTTGCTCATGGAAAAAGGGCGCATGGAAAAACTTTCGAACTTGGCCACCGTCTGGATTATTTCCAAGGGGAGCATCGGTGGGGCCCACCTTAGTTTTTCCAAGGGGATCAAACGAGGGACCCACCGAGTATTTCCAAGGGGATCAAACGAGGGACCCACCGAGTATTTCCAAGGGGAGGGAGCGTGGGTCCCACCTGTATTTCCAAGGAAGACGCCCGAGTATTTCCATGGCAATCTACGTGGGACCCACTTGAGTATTTCCAAAGGCAGTTTACGTGGGACCCACTCCAGCATTTCCATGGCCAGTGAAAGTGGGCCCACCTGGTCAGATCTGGGCGCTATTATTTCCTTGGATATACCCACGGAAATACTGACCTCCTTTTTTTGGTACCAGAATGCCCACATATGAACAATCCTCCCTGTACCGTCCCGGTACCGACCCAGTAGTCCATTACAATCCCCACTTCTCATTGAAACTGATAAACATAAATTCATCTTACAAATAGATAGAAAATACAACATACGAGCATTTAATAGGCATAAATCATTAACAATAATCAACATACATTGTACCAACAAAATGTGAAAACCCCATTAATACACTATCCCTGTGTAACTGCACATTGCTAATACACCCAAAATATACCCACTATGAGTTAACAAAAATTCACATAATTAAGTTACCACCTAGTTTGCTGATATGTTAGAGCTTGTAAATTCACAAAAATGTGCACATTCCTACACTAAAAGGTCAGGTTCATGTTGAAGGTAGATTGTCCCACCATTCGTCCCCCCCTACAATTTCATCATTTCCAAGTGGAGCTTGATTCAAGAGTGCTTGGAAAGCCCCTCCCTGACTTGGTTGCATAGGAAAAGGAAGACCCTATGTATACCACATATAGAGAGACAACATGTTATATTTATGAGGGTTTTTGCATGTACACCCTCAAAATAATAAATTTAGCAATTTACGCATCGGAATATCTAATTTATCTTAAAAATAAAGGATTTCATCAAATTTTGCACCATACAATTATTTCTTGTGATTGCACTGGGTGGTTGTTAAATGGGTTTTTGTTAGAAGTTAATTTTAAAGTTGAATGTGATTATACTTCACCTTTTATATTTAAATCTTAAAAGGTACCAATATTAACTTGACATACTTGTACCAGTAGGAATATGAACCCTTCATTTGGGTGGTTGTTTTGGTAATGATTTAAATGCAGGGAAAAAAACATTCTATAACCACTTACATGGGAGATGGGCATATTCATATCTGAAGCTCCATCTTTAGAGTGTTGAAAGGGAGGCCCTTGACCCTAACAATAAAATACAAAAATCACAATGTTATAATTCATATATCCCAATATTTGGTCAGATTTATGAAATTTAAATCATTCAGTTCACAAGTCAATAGTTGTACCTGAAAAGTAGGCAAATTTCCCACACCTTGCTCAGTTCCAGAACAGTTTGCTTGAGCCTAAGTTTAACAATGCACAATGTGTATTGTTAGTGTACCTCTATTATCTAAACTCCTGAGACAACCACAACAGGATCAAATAAAGAACTACAATTTATTGCAGAAATGCTCCTGTTCTGCGCTTAATCCTTTATTTTACATTTTGGCACCTGTCAGTTCAAGGGCTGGTAAGAACACACAACCGATTCGAAGCCAATACCATTAGCACCCATCGATCACACAGCCAACACAGAGCACTAGCACAAGCAATCACTCAATCAAGCAACAAATAAAGAGGGTTTGGTTACAATAACAGATACAACAATATTTTGTCAATTATCGTATATGTTGGAATTTCCTAAACAGAAACCTAATTCAATTGGAATAATATAAATCACGTCCTTACACCCCTTCTCCTTTTCTCCTTTATACCCCTTCTCCTTTTCTCCTTTATACCCAAAGATAAACAACCTGAAACTTAGTGATGGCCAGGTATACGATATTCAGATCGACACAGCGGGAGTTATGTAATAAAAGGTTTCTACACAAATTGGAATTACGTACCTGCAAAGTAGGTTTTTTAGCACTACAAATTGAGAATAATTGGTTCAAGTACAAGTCAAAAGTTGCCATTTTTCTGTCCCTCTCGGCCTTCTCCTCCTCATGACGACGGTCACGGTCAGCTAAGAGCACTGCTACGTCTGCGCGAGAGAACATTGTCTGCACTCCATTGTTTGTCACACCAGAAATAGAAGATGCTGTGTGGCTGGTCCTGGCTTGGGTGGTTGTTGTTTGCCCCTCTTTTTGAAGCATGCTTCCCAATCCTCGGACCCTACCGTGGCTTGATCCGCCCACAGCTGAGAGAAACATGACGCTCTCGTCGAGGTCAGCATTGGCCTGATCTGCCATCATGTCTCTCACCTTGTGCTATGATTTGTTCCAAATTTAAAATATGAGAAATTTAGATATATGCCCATCATAACTTCATCAATTAGAAACACTTAGATAAATTGTAGGATGTAAAGTTTTTTGCTTACTGAATGTGAAAAGAGTGTGGGGTATGTTTGTCAATTTTGTTTTTAAAATAATTAAATTAAATTAAATAAATGAATGGAGATAAAAGAAAGGATGTTGAGTTTTTATGGCGATTTTGGATATTATGGTGTTTTTATTGCATGGAGATTGGCTATATCAAAAATTTGCATGGGTATACTAGAAATTTTCCCTATTATTAATATCCCCATTTTTTCCTTTATTCACTTAAAAAAGTAGTTATTTTACCCATCTAAACTGTACTCCTGTTCTCCTAACAAAAATCAAGTCTCGCATAAGTAAAAGAAATTAATACAATGTAATGTACGTAATGCAACTTACATAAACCGCCTCTGATTCTGTGTTGGAAAAATTTAAGGTGTTGATATCCAAATCCGGAATGTGTGTGGAAACTTCCTCGGTACTTGCATCCATTAGCCCGTTGCCATCACTGTTGGCATTGTTTTCCTCCTGTCCAGACACAGCCTTCATGGCAGCTTCAATTTGGGCGACAACCGGTGATTTGCCATTTACTTTACGACAATGAATATGTGCATAAAGTTGTACTTTAGAAGGCTCTTTGCCCTTGCACAAGTTTGTCTCCACAAGAAAATGAATAAACAAGTAGTGGTAAAGGTCAGATTAATCTGTAAATTACAAGTACTAATAAGTAAATAGCATAAGTGTTCATGCAGCTTACCAGCATTCGATGGTGCTGGTGTGAGCTTGCTGATCCACCGTGGTGTGACGTGCGTCCGCGAGTTGTGCGGTTAGCATGGTTTCGTCTACTGACCCCTTGCCAATCCTCTGTGAAAAACATATCACACAAGCCATGCCAGTTGGGATGGTCAAGGCACCAATGCGGAATCGCGGCCTTCCATGCTTGTAAGTTTCTGCCAAATTTTTTGATGCAGCTATCCCTCGCCTCGTGAAGCTCCTCGCTGTACCTTTTGCTCGCTATGGCCTCCAGAACATCCCGACAATGGTCAGTGTCTTCCCCGTCACGGTACCTGAATTTCTTCTGCAAAACATATATATGCACTGTCTTAATAGTGGTCCATGACCCTAAAATTTAAATAATGGCAACTGATCTTGAATGTATTTGATGAAGTTCACTTATAAATTGTTCAGATTGACCTTAATTATTCAAGGACATTTTCATAAATTATCCAATCAATTTGTTTTGGGACCTCAAAGTGACTAGTAATTACTGTTGACTAGTTTGGGATCTCAAAGGCTTAGATGATTAACTTTTCATCACTTATCCAATCAATTCCTGGTTGTGAATCCATGATATACTCTAATTAAAATAAAGTGTACCAAAAAGAGAAACTCGATATTATTCTTTGTGGCGTCATCAAAGGCAAGGAAGCTTCTCAATGGTCCCAGCATATTCTGTAGGGCAAGCCTATTGATAGCAACATGTGAACATGGGTATATAGAATAAGCATAGTGAAGTACCATTTCTGAGAGGAAACTTTGATACAATAATGCTACCAATTTTGATACCCTCATTTGGTAGCATAGAAATTTTAGAAATAAGGGTATCAAAATTTTGATAACATATAAACTCTGTGCATAAAATAAGGGTAACCCTTAGAGGATAAACTCTGTGCATATAACTTATTTTAGAAATTGGTAGCATATAAACTCTGTGCTTCAAATTTTGATACCCTTATTTGGTAACCCTTAGTTTAGAAATTGGTAGTCTAGAAATTTTGATAAAATAATGCTACGTTGGAAGCACCTACATTGGTAGCATATAAACCCTTATTTGAGAAAATTTCTAGCACTTTCTATGCTACATTTCAGAACCAGCAAACATTATTTGATCACATTGGTGCTTATATGCTACAGATCAGAAGTTGATAAAACTGAACTATTACTTTTTTTTTATTTTTCAATGAAGGAGTGACTTATAAATTTCTAAATCAAATCAGGTTTGATATATGATTTATCGGAGTGATGAAAATTTTCTAAATTTCAATTCCTCAAACTGCTAATCTGATTAAAATTGAACTGTACAACGGTATTGATGTGAGTGTTCAATGAAGTTGGAATCTTCAGACCAGATTAAAAGGGAACAAAAACAACCAGTCACACGGTACTGGTACTGGCGTACCAGTGCAAAAGAAAACAGGCATAGCCAAGCAATTGAGGGGAAAGGACATGTTACCTAGTGATTGCTGCGCTTATCTGATTTGGATTGTCATCGCATGTGAACTCGCGAGGCCCAACGGGCCAGATTATTGGGCGGTCTTCCAGTACATCCGTCGATTTTCTAATAATTCCAGGACCTCGTCCCTTCTTCCTTGGGGGTTCCGATGGTGCAAGTTCACGGTCTGGGCTAGCATTTGAGCACTGACCATCATCAGGTACTGCCTGTGAACTCTGCTTTCTCTTTGAGTATTTTTTGCAATTTGCTCTTCGTAGACCAGATTTTTTGGGGGCCATGTGTGCTGTGTTGCCAACCTACATTTCGAAAGGGTTCATTACTTTTCCGGTTAATTTCTTGTATACCAGATGTGTTGTGTTGCAATTTGCATACCCAATAGTGGTAATAAAACTAGTAGTGAAAGTATCACCAGAGAAGTGCAACAGTAAGCAACTCTTTCCAACACCTGCATAGAAAAGTACAAGGATTTGAAATGAATTGTGAAGGAGGTGATTGTAGTCTTGCACTGGAGCAATTCATGCATATATTTGAACAACCGCAAAGTATCAGTGTATCACATATGCCGCTATATAACAACAAATATCAAAGGATGCTCCCCCAAAAGCAAAAATAGGTTGAATAAAGAATAAAAGAAATTAACTGCATAGCACTACGAAAACAAATTATTTCACTCATTCTAACATTTTTCCAACTAACCCTTCTTCCTCATTGTTTCTTTTGGCCCAAGGAAGATAGAATAAGACATTTTGTTTTCAAGGATAGGCTTCTTTACTACAATATATAACTGCATAGGATAAAAATTCCCATTTTGATGTAATTGCAAGTTTCATAGGGGTTATCATGAAACAAACAACTGCTTCAACTAGAATAGAAAATTTTTGCAAGACAGTTTACATTAACAACTAAAACCCTAGACATATAATAGGACATAGGCCAAAGGTGGGAGGGGCAAAAACAAATTCATAAATAAAACAAGACAAAGAATGACAGGATTAATAATACATATAAAAAAATATACATACAACATTCAACGATATACTTTCGGTCAGTACAACTTCAATCATCTTTGAGATACCTTATGAACCAATTTGTATTGCAACAGAGCTTGGCAGTATTATTCTGTTACTCTTTTACCCAAATTTCAGAATTTAAATTTGTATTCCCGTATGCCGATTTGAGGCTTTAATCTAAACTCAGTTGGGTAGAAAATAACTAGACAAATTCAACAATTTGAGAATGAGGCCAGGCTCCAGATCCTAGCAATCATGTGGAAAACTCCATAAGTTTCGTCCAAACCCAGCAATACAGTTTTCTGGTTTTCAGAAAATAAAGCTTAATTTAAACCCTAATTTCAACTCAGCTTTCTGATTGTATATGGACCGTGTATGCTTTTACATATGCTTAATTTCAACTCAGCTTTCACATATGCTTAATTTAAACCCTCATTTAAACCCTAATTCGAACTAAAATGGATTCTTTTACATATGCTTTCAACTCAGCTTAAAACCTTCTTTTAAGCTGCAGCCCCTGACACAAAAAGCCTTTAAGGCGAATAAAAGAGAAAAAATTTCAGAAGGGGTATAAAGGAGAAAAGGAGAATGCCAGTTGATTTGTGTAGAGAAAAGGAGAAAAGTATATGCAAAACCCTAGACTGAAATGTCGCCTCATTCTCAAATAAATGCAAATTAAGGAAATTTGAAGGATTTTAGGGAGAATTACCAATTTAGTTCGAATTCGATCAAGTTAGGAAGCACCTCTTGCATATACTTCTCTCCTTTTCTCTACACAAATTCTTCTCTGAGTTTGTAACTCCGATTTGCTTTTCAATGTTTCTCTGATGGTGTACCTCCGATTAGTGTGCCTTTTAGATCTGAGCGATTGAGAGAGAGTGGGGATATTAGAGGATGGCGAAACTAACGGGGAAAATGAGGGGGGAATTTTGGCGGCCATCGAAAAATTTCAGAGCAGTCGGCGAAATTTGGATTGAAATGCGGGGGAAATTCGAGCGGCCATCGGGTTCTGGATGAGATTGGGGGGGGAAGCGGTTTAGGGTATAGGCAGAAATTCGGAGCATGCATCTTCCTGTTCGAAGTGTAATAGGTAGGGATGGTTAAATCGGAGACTGACCGTCTGATCATGATCAGAGCCATTCCAGTCTCCGCCAAAATACGCACTTTTCCTTTAATATTCGTGCGGATGTCAGTTAAACAGTTTAGATATTTTAACGCACCATCCACCATTGCATCAGGCGAAAATTGTGCAGGGTGAGCGCTGCTTCCTTACAAAATAAATGAAATGATCAATTGATGTTCAAATGGACAGAGCTGTTTATTCTTTGTGCAGTTTTTTATCAGTTTCCAACTCTTGTGATGTTATGTTATGAGAATTGCTTCCATTGAATTATGCTATGTTAATAAATCTGCCTGAAATATGTATACATCAGAGAATTGTGATTTTGCAACTTGCATACATTAGTGATGTTAATTAAATTACAGTGCCATGATTAAATGGATATAAGAACTGATAAATTGTTACAGTTTTAAATTTTGAAGATATTATAATATTTTATAGAATTGTTTATTTTAACTTATTTGAATGACCAAATGTTGTTAATGTCAAAATGGTTATTAAGTAAATTACATACTAGTGAATTAATGTATACAGTTAATTAGAAGAAAATATTAAATTTGCAAATGATATTAGATCTAATAATCATGTTATGATTGAAATGACATGTTTATGAATTATTAATTGATTTAGGAAAAAAAAATATATATCATAACATGTTTGGTACATCATTAGCTCATTGCCTCAATGATGAACATAGCACATGAACTCTCGAAGTGTGACATAATGAAGATCCACAGGTCTACAAAGTCCGATGGTCAATCGGAACCGTTAAATTTGAAGAATATCACATTATAATCATTATATTGAAATTTCAATAAATTTGATGTTCATTTACTCATCGATCAAGCTCACGTAAAATACATTCATCGTATGGCCACAAACTCTTCACGATGGATCGATGCTTCGACATATGAAAAAGTTGGAAATTTTTGTTTGGTTACGTTCAATGTTTGCCCTTGATCGTTTAGAACCTGATTTGGTATAATTTCATTGCGGATCGACCGTTGATCGAGCACGTCAAAATGAACGGTCCTCTATTATTCGCTCAATTTTGAAAAGTAATTAATGTTGAAATTATATGAAATTGACTATTTCAAACATTATTTGATCACATTGTATGTAAAAATGTATGAAATGTATTTTAGGTAATTTATTCCTATTATTTTCTGTACAAAATTATCTAATTTCATCAATCTCTGATGTGGAACGTCCGATAGGCGATGAAGAGTTAGGATTAACAATGGATGTGTCCATTACAGCTCTGGCGGTATATTTCTTTGAGGTAAGACAATATTTCTGTTTGCATCGTACCATCTTGGAACACATGCCATCTGTTAATAATCGTGCGCACCCTAATCTTATGGCCCCGATTTCACATGATTTATTACTTTACCTTAGAGGATAAAAATTTTGGTAGGTGCGCTTCAAATGCGAAACAGAAGGGTTCCATGTATACTCTCTGTTGTGAGCCCGGGACTTAGCCAAATTTTTGAAAAACCCTTCCCTTTCTAAACCCTCTCCCTCCCTTCGAGGCGCCCCTCTCCTCTCAATCGCAAACCCGCCCCTCTCCTCTCTCAATCGCCAACCCGCCCCTCTCTGTTCAGTCGCCAACCCTCTCGATCGCCATCCCCTCTCCGCTCAATCGCCAACCCCTCTCCTCTCAGTCGCCAACCCTTGCCTCTCAATCGCCGCCCCGTTGCGGTTCCTCTCAACCCAGAGGTGATCGCCCCTCTCCTCTCTCAACCCACGGGTAAGTACTAAAGTTCCTCTCAACATTTAGTGAAAAAATATTATTAGAAGGGTTTCTGTGAAAAATGCTTTGAGAAGGATTTTGTGTACTTAGGAATTTGCTATCAATCTTAGAAAAATGCTTTGAGAAGGGTTTTGTGTACTTAGTGAAAAATGCTTTGATGTGGTGGCAGATTTCAGAAGGGTTTCTGTGAAATCCATTATCCTTTATTAGGCTGTAATCCATTATACTGAAAAAATACTTTTAACAGCCTAATTAAAATCCACTATCCTTTCTGTCTCTAGGAATTTGCTATCAATCTTGGTGCTTGCCGCTAATACTTTGACGGCCGTGAGGCGAGGCAATTCCTTGGTGCCGGCCATTTTTCTTGCCTCTTTGCGTTGGAGCCTCTTTCGGGTAATTACAAATCACACTCCCTTTGCTACTTTTCCCCTTTGATCAGGTGCTTGTGTTGTATTTTTGTTGCTTGGCTGTGCCTGTTTTCTTTGTTGCATTCCTATTATTTTTGTTGCTTGGGTTTATTTTTGTTGATCAGGTACTGTGTTAATGGTTGTCATAAATTATAAGTCTCAGAAAAAACAACAAAACCAGCCTAATTAAGGACTAATTAAAAACAACAAAACCAAGCTTTTTCTTGATTATGAGTCTCTGAACCTGTGATGTCTCTGAACCCTGTGATGTCATCTAATTTGATATTATATTTACCCAAATTGGTTATGTTAATCTTATTTTTCTTATTAGATTAACCAATCTAATAATATAAAATTAGATTAACCAGACTTATAATCTCAGAAAAAACCAGCCTTAGTGCTGCGATCGATCATCAAATTAGGTGTTTTCAACAAAAGTCTCTTCTCCGATCGATATCCCCAATTCCAAACGTAATTAAGATAAATCTTTTAAATTGCACACCTGTTGTTAATTTGAGTGGAGGGAATCGACTTCCTCGAGCAAAAATGATCCCTTATTGTCTGTTTTCTTTTTTGGAGCTAATAAATAATGCTTGTAGAGTTATGTTAAGTCTTTTTAAGGGGGTATATATGCACATGATCCATTAATTTTGTTCAAGGATCTGCATGAGAGATGTATGCCCATTAATGTTAGTAAGACCACACACAAAAATGTAACTAGTAAAAAGAAGTGGCATTAAAGAGAGGATGACATATTAAAGACCGTGTATGCTGCCCCCTGTTCTTGCGGCTGTGCTGAATTTACTGGTGCCAGCCGTGTTGTTTTCGGTGCTGGGTTGCTGGTTGCTGTTGTGCTGGTTTCTGTCTTCCTTTACTGGTTGTATATGCAAGTTAACTTTTAAGTCCAAATGTAACTAGTATATGCACCACACAATCAACGCTCCTAATTAATACTCTCATATGTCTCATGCAATTAATAGAATTATATGATTAGAAATATTAACTAGAGATGCATATACCCAGTCAAAGCTTCCCCTACCCAGTCATAATTAGTGATGTTAATTATGATGTATTGTTTAATTTATTTTTGTTGCACTACGTACCATCTTTCAAAGCTTTTTAATATTGCTGTTGCACTATTAATTAATAGTTATTGTTTAATTTAAATTCAGTATTATCTCATATATGTTTGCTTCACTTGTGTAATTTTTGAGAAGATTGACTCTTTATATATTATGTCTGCCATATCACCATACCTTAAAGTTTTTATAGGCTGTAAAAGTTTGTTAGTATATTTTAGTTGTAAAGAAATGCCTCTATATAATGAATTTACTGTATAATGAATTGTTTCTTAATTGTAAAAATGTCTCTACATTCTTTCCCTTTTCTTTTATTAATTCTTGATTTATTGGTGTTCATTGGCACAGAAAACATGTCCAGTGACGATGATGCCTCTCAGTTCATGGTCGTACCTCGCCGTAAATCCCCGAGAATCAATCCGAGTGCCACGAGTACGATGTCAGCTGGTCCCCCGCCAGAGGAGTCTCACAACCCGCGACAACCGATTCATCCAGAGGAGTCTTCAACCCACAACCACCGATGCAACCCCAGATTCAGCCAGAGACTCGTGCACGTGCAGCGAAAAAATCACAAGCCAAGTTGAGCACCATGCCAAACCCTAGGACATCTGCGAGGCTCAATCCCGGTGTTTCCGGGTCCCTTACAATGCCACCGACTCAGGGCCATACACCGGAGCAGGCCAAGACATCCTCAAAATCTAGTGGGACGAAGATAGTTTTTGGCCCAAATCCATCTTGGCCACCAGGTAAACTAGGATTTAAGAAGAAAATCACAACGGCAAACCACCTGGAGATACTCATCCATCTCCAGAGGGAGTCGGTGCCCAGTCCACGCCACCGGATTCAGCCACTATTGTACAGGGATGTGACTCGTCACCAACTCGTGCAGAGGCATCGGGTCCTGCCATGTCACCGACTCCCTCTGAGGTAGCACCTCCTGCTATGTCACCGACTCGTGCAGAGGAGTCAGGTCCTGCTATGGCACCGACTCGTGCAGAGGCATCGGGTCGTGTAGAGGAGTCGGGTCCTGCTATGGTACCGACTTGTGCAGAGGCATCGGGTCTCGCTAGGTCACCGACTCGTGCAAAGGAGTCGAGCATCGGGTCCTGCTAGTTCACCGACTTCGACTAACACGATTTCAGCTAAGGAAGAACTGTTGTGGCCTCTGTGGGAAGATATTGACATAAATTCAAAAGAGTGGGATCAATGGGAGGATGCGGGCCAGACAGCCACACCAGATCCGGTAGATGCACGTGCTGGTGATGGAAGTGAGTCTGGTCAGTCGAGCGCGCAACAGTCGCTATTGGATGACGATGGCAGTAGGAGGTGTCGCCTCCAGAGGCCCCTTCGCTGTTGTCCCGAAGCTTTTACAGCACATGGGCAAGAGTTGGAACAGTCGGCAACTGCTGGCAAGGGAAAGAGAAAGCGAAACAAGGGTAAATCTGATGTGAGGGCAACGCGGGGTCTTGGGAAGCCTCGTGATCCAATGCGTCCGGAAGACAGACCAGAACTCCGAGTGGCCAGTGACGTGGTGTTCTCAACCTCGCCCGATGACACAAAAGTTATAACCACGATCCGGATCCTGACATTGGAGAACATGCCGGGACCTTATAGGTCTTACAACTTCTTTCCAAGTAAGACAAGGTTGGTAATTTTAAAACAATTCCTGCAGAGGTATTCGTGGGGGGCTAGTGAAGACATTAGCCGTTGTCTTGATGTTTTTGAGAACATCGCAGCGGAAGCTTACAACCGGGAGTGGGCAAAAATACAGGCTTGGTATACGAGGAAATACGGGTCAGATAAGGTGGCATGGAAAGAAATCCCACCCAAATGGTGCAAAAATGTTGAGGCCTGGAAGGGGTTGTGTGACATTTGGTCGACTGCCAAATGGGACCAGCAATCGGTGACCAACCGTAATAACAGAATAAAAGGAGGTACCCCGGTCCGGCATGTCACTGGTTCTCGGAACATGTATCGACACAAGCTACTCATGGTATTGATTTACTACATTAACATGAATTAGTGTGCTTAACACGGATTTAATTTTACTAACATCATCTACATGATTGTTTGAATTTGCAGTCTAGGGAGAAGGGTACACCAGTGGGATTGAGGGAGGTTTTCGATCGAACTCACATGCTAGATACAAAGGAAGGGAAGAAATACGTGTCCGAGAGAGCGGAAAAGGCAGCGGTGAGTAGCTTGTGAAATACCTTACGGAACATAACATATCTTGAACATAACATATCTATGAATTTGATGGTTACCTTAGTCAAACCTTTAACTTTGTTATAAATTGCACATAACATAACATATCTATTAATTTGATGGTTACCTTAGTCAAACCTTTAACTTTGCTATAAATTGCACATACCTTAGTCAAATCTTGAACATAACATAAAAGGCTATAATTTGTTAAATTAAATTAAATTAAATGAGGAATTGACAACTATTTGCTTGTGACTACAGAAAACCTATTCCGACCTTAAGCATTTGTACGCGGGTCAAAAGACAGATGAGGAAATATGGGAGCTAGCTGTCGAAGGAGTGGACCGAGGGAGGTTATTCGGATTTGGCAAAAAATCGCTCATCAGCAAAGCCACCCGCGTCTTAGAGACATTGGAGGCAGACATTTCTAATCCAACGAAGAGCACCGCCACCTCTGCTAGTGATGCAAAGAGGAAATACTCAAAGGACGAGGTGGCAGAATTACTAGCAGCTGAACGTTCTCGGTTTGCTGCGGAGATAGTTGCCCAAGAGAAGCGGCACAAAGTTGAGATGGAGGAGGTTCAAAAAAACCAAGAGTACTCCCGGGAATGTTTTGCAAGGCTCTTCGCAGCAAACGGCCTACCATTACCACCTTTTAAAGTAAGCACCAGTCCTATGATGAATTTAAGTAACACGGTTTGCAGTTATAATAATAATCAATCACCCTAACCGGTAAGGCAGTAACAACAAATAAAGTCATATATATGTCATCTTAAATTTTGTATCAGTGAAGCCAAAACACTTATAATTAATCATATATTTAATATCTCAACCACACCAAAATATATAATTTCTCATGTATTGTTGTTGGCCAAAACCAGAGAGTTTACTACTTCCTCCAGTAGAACCACCACTGGAGAGACCCATCCCCGGACCTGAACCCAAGTAGCTAGGAAGAGAACTTGTCTTTCTCATTGGATGCATCATCAAGCCCACCCACTATATATGCCTATATATATCTGCATATTAATTTCATAACAGAGAAAGAAGAAAGGGATAAGCAAAAAAGCTAATATATATGTGTGGAACAATTAAAGGGGATCAAATAAAATAAAAAAAACTGTTGGCTGAATATATAAGACTCTACTTGGCTACCTAATTGCCCAAATTAAGGTATTCTTCCGCATTGCATGCCCTAGCCCCACATAAGTATTCTATTAAGGAGATGGTAGATAAATGGATAATTTGACGGTTGATTACATGGACAATTTGGCAGTGGATGAATTGGAGGAAGGATGATTTATGACATTTACCAAATTAAAGATGATGGTTATATATATATTAGGAAAGGAACTTGGTACTGTTAACTGTTTGATTTCTACTTTAGATATAATTAATATCCCCATTCAATTAGCAGTGGTAGTTTGGTCATAGGTGTGCGTGATCGATATTGTGGACACGGGTTTATTTTTGAGCCAGCCTAATATAAAACTCTTCAAGTCTTTTCGGCCCAAATCGCTTGTGCCTCATTTCAAACAAATTAAGCTGCAAAAATAATACAAGATTGAAGGGTTATATGTATTCTTGGATAATCTTGAATGTTTTTGTCCTCGCAGGGTTCGTCAACAGAGGGCAACGCTGCTGCGGGCCACAGCGGCGGAAGGGCGGATGACACTATACCATCGAAGGGGAATTCTGGAGGGGGAGATGACTAAATAAACTGATTTGTAATAACCATTTAATTAAGTAGGATGTGATGTATGTTTATGTTTTAAATTTTATGGTTGGAACTGGAAAGTAGGATGTGATGCTATGTTTCTGTTGTAATAACCATTTAATTAAGTAGGATGTGATGTAGGATCAAACATGGGTACACTGGTTATTTACATAGGATGTGTTTTATTTACATAGGCAATTTCAAAGATTTTTGTGTTTGCAACATGGGTTTATGTGGGATCAAACACGGGTACTGTGGTTAGAGGGAGAATTACAACTATTTAAGCGTACATTGGGTACGCACTAAAAATATAAATTGTATTCAACCAATATATGTCACTATTTCCGTGGGAAGACCGTCAGAAATACCATCACTATCTCTTAATCCCATCGTCTCGCCAGTTTTCTAGTCTAGTCTATTGTCGTGTCTCCCGTTTGTACCTCCTTCTCACCAGTGGTCTCTCCAGCTGTTGGCTTCTAAGCTATTGCCGTTCTCAGACCCAGCGGGGGCTCTGTAGATCTCCACATTTTCAGCCAGTGGTCTCGCCAGTGGGCTCCCTCTCACATTTTCGGCCGGTGGTCTCAGCTAGGTAACTCTCACTTGATCTCGACTCTCAATCTTTGGACCAGGCGTTTAGAACACTTAATTTGCTGCTAGTGAGCAATAGAGCTGCTAGTGAGCTGCTGGTGAGCCAAATTTATGTAAGCATTACTAATGGTTACCCACTGTCTTGTGAAATTGTTCAAAACAGCCCCTGTTGTTATTAGCTCAACTTTAAGCCTGCAGTTATTAACTCAACTTTAATTTGTATAGATCGCTCATTAGATGGCCACTGATAGGGGATGGATGTACAACAGTCGATCAAATACGGGAGGAACTCTTGAACCCGACTTCATTGCAGGTGTTACCGAATTCATCGCTTCAGCCGTATCTAAGCCATCGGTTGTGAGTGTCGACACTAATGGAAATCAATGTATCCCCTGTCCGTGTGCAAGATGTGACAACCTATACAACAAAGAGTTGGAAACCGTCGAACTACATCTTTATCAACATGGTTTTTGTAGCTTATATGATGTTTGGTACAAACACGGGGAGCCACATCCGAATTTCGATATCAACCAACCTCTAAGTCCACCAACCACGAACGATGCCAATGATCAAATGGGTGAAATGGTGAGGGATGCCGCTGGTCAACAATTCAATTGGAATGAGGAGGCACCGGCCGGTGCGGCAAAAAAATTCTTCGACATGATGGAAGCGTCAAAACAACCCCTATGGAAATTGAACTCGACGGGTGAAATTAAATGCGAAGCACACACCGTATTGTCGGCTGTGTCACGTGCCATAGCTTTGAAGTCTAAACACCAATTGAGCCAAAAATGTTTTAATGACATGTTGGGACTCATGAAAAGCACGCTTCCGCCGGGTGAAGAAATGCCGGAAAATTGGTACCAAGCTAGACGATTGGTTGATGGATTGGGCATGGAGGCTAAGAAAATAGATGTATGTCCTAACTTTTGTATGCTATATTACAGTGAGGTGAACAAGAAGAAGACACGGTGTGATGTATGTGGCATTTCAAGATATAAGCCATCCGGAACTAATAAGAAGGCTAAACCAATTCCACAAAAGCAACTTCGTTATCTCCCTATCACCCCACGATTGCAAAGGATGTACATGACCGCAACATCTGCGAAGAATATGAGATGGCACAAGGAAGGTGTGCGTCAGAAAGCCCCGATGATGGTGCACCCGGCGGATGCCGAGGCTTGGAAGCATTTTGCTCGAAAACATCCCGCCTTCGCAGAAGAGCTTAGAAATGTTTGGTTGGGAATCACAACGGATGGGTTCATGCCATTCAACTCGAGTGCAGCTCCATATTCGTGTTGGCCGGTATTTGTCATCCCTGGACCAAAGCAGATAGCATGTTCCTCGCGCTAGTCATCCCTGGACCAAAGCATCCGGGTCGGGACATTGACATTCTTCTCGAACCTTTGATCGATGAATTGAAGCATTTGTGGTTAGATGGAGAAATGACATGGGATGGGTATAAGAAAGAGAATTTCAAGATGCATGCACAACTACTTTGGACGGTGAGTGATTACCCGGCTTATGAGATGCTATGTGGCTGGGTTACAAAAGGCCGGTTGGGGTGTTTTTATTGCATGGAGAAGACAAAGGCATTTCAACTTCAGTTTGGTGGAAAAGCAAGTTGGTTCGATGGTACAAGGTGCTTCCTACCTCCGGATCACCCTATTTCAAAAAAGGTAGAGTCGAGAATGATCCGCCACCACCGAGATTGACGGGAGAGCAGCTGCTCGATATTGTGAGTTTGATCCCAGATATTAAATGGGGTAAAGAGGGAGGATTACAACAGATTCCGGGTTATGGTGACACCCACCATTGGCAAAAGAAAAGTATCTTTTGGAGTTTACCTTATTGGAAAGACAATATGTTGCAACACAATTTAGATATGATGCATTTGGAGATGAATTTCACCGAAAATTTGCTATACACGCTTTTAAGCATAGGTGGCAAAACCAAGGATAATGAAAAAACAAGGAAAGATTTGGCCCTTTATTGTGATCGTCCCACCCAACACCTAATTCCGGCGGGTGACAACAACCCGGGAAAGATGAAAAAACCAAATGCCCCTTCGCACTCTCTCCAAGAGATAAGAAGATTGTTTTAACATGGCTCAAGGATGTAGTAAGGTTTCCAGATGGCTATGCATCCAATTGGTCAAGGTTGGTTAACCTAACCACTAGCACCTTCATTGGACTTAAAAGTCATGATTTACATGTGTTCATGGAGCGCCTCCTCCCGGTCGCTTTTCGAGATTTTGTCCCGGATTCCGTATGAGAGGTTTTATGTGAGATTTCAGCCTTCTTTAGAGAGATTTGTGCCAAGGAAATTGATCCAAATCGCATTGCGATATTAGAAAAGGATTTTGTTGTCACAATGTGCAAGGCAGAAAATTTTTTTCCTCCTGGTTTCTTCGATTCAATAGAGCATCTTGCATTGCATGTAGCATACGAGGCAAGAATGGGGGGGGGGGGGCCAGTAGGGTCCCGATGGATGTTTCCATGCGAAAGGTTCGTTGTGGTTTGGAATTTATTTTTATTTTACATGATGGAACACTAAGCTTAACTATGTCTTCTATTTCTATACCATCATACAATTATTGTAACAACTAACACTTAACCATTGTTGCAATTACAGGCGTAACAAAGAACAGAGGATGAGAGTTACAAACAAGGCACGGGTTGAGGGTTCAATTGTAGAGGCCACAATTGCCAAAGAAATCGGTATATTTTCCGCACACTACTTTGCCGAAAAATCTAACATTGGCCAAGAAGGAGTTGAAACAAGTAATCGTTCGGCGGGACAACTCTCGATATTCGATACTCTGACCCGTTGTATTAGCAGGAGAAGACGAAGGCCTCTCTCTGAAACAGATTTTGATGCTGCACACACCTATGTCATCCTCAATTGTCCAGAGATCTGTGAGAAGTACATGGGGTACAATCTTATAAATTTACTTTGATGATCTCAAAATTATCTATTCTAGAACCTGTCACAATCTAATATTTTGCCATATTATAAAATGCAGAGAGTTTGATACATGCATGCTCAACTCTGGAGTAGCCATAAGCCCACTAAATCTGCCAAAAATTCGTCAAGAGGGTTTTCGCAACTTGGTTACGTAAAAAGATAATAAATTCTCGGGATGAAGGCGATTACTACATACGAATGGCAGGAATCAAGCCTAGCAAAGAAGCGTACTTCTACGAAGGGTGCGAAGTCAACGGGTATAGATTTCACACACAAAAATATGGGCAAAACATGTCAACTAAAAGTAGCGGTGTTTGCATTAAAGGAGAGTGGGATGCAAACAACACACAAATCGACTACTATGGAATTCCCCAAGAGGTCATTGAGCTACAATATGATGCCCACAAGGTAATTCTCTTTATGTGTGATTGGTTTGACATAATAAACGGTGTAAGGGTCGACCGCAAACATGGTATTGTTGAGGTTAAGCATACTTCTCGCCTTACAACTTACGAGCCGTTTGTATTAGCGGCTCAAGCAACTCAAGTATGCTACCTACCTTATGCATCGCAAAAGGCCGAAAGACGCCCATGGTGGGTGGCAATGAAAACGAGTCCGAAGTCGAGGTTTCGTGCCGAGGGCGACGATACAAACATCGAATTTTACCAAGAGGAAAGACCGAATAATCCAATTGAACCAGCAATTGGACAAGACATTGATTGGGATGGTATGGTCCTTCGAGAAGACGAGTTCGAGCTAGTGATCGATACGACGAACCTTCCGCCGGCAACATCAAATGAACCATCAAGTTTGGCAAGGGACGAAAACAACATAGGCGAGGGTGAGAATGAGCATGACATGGAGCAAGATGGTGAAGAAGATTGCTTAGGCTCCGATGATTCCGATGAAGAGTATTAATTATTTGGTAAATCAACATACATGTGTTAGGTTTTTCATTTAAAATTGCTATACATTTTACTAATCCGGCATGCTTCATTTTTGACAAATCCCTTCTCTAACCTTGATCTCTTTTTTTTGGTTTGTAACAGGTGTTTACACAAGATCTCAAATATTGTTCTCTTTTCTTGGTTTGTCATAAAATTTTGTATCTAAATTAAACTTAAATATGTCTTGTAATTGGCAAAGACCTCAAGTTTATGTTTAAAAATGTTTTCATTTGTATGCTTCATTTGTATACTTCATTTTAAATATCACAATCGAATATTTGTATGCTGCTGTGATTTAATTTTGTTGAACATTCAAAGGGACATGTCAAATAAACAGAAAACACTGTTGTCTCCAGGAACTTAACTTTTCCAACGGTAGGCTCATGGAAATAACAAGTCCAACTATAAAATAATATAAACTGAATCCATAAAACATTTCCAAGAGCATAGTGCTCCACTATTTCCATGAACCTCCACTATAATATAATATAAACAAACTAACCACAACATTTCCAAGGGCCGCTCATGGAAATAATAGGTCTCACAACTTCCATTTTATTTCCAAGGGTAGCTCATGAGGTATTTCCATGGGCTATCAATAAAATATAGTATTCGGACTGTTTGGCGGGTCATGGGTCATGCAAAAGTATTTCCAACGGTGGATAGGTAACATTTCCAAAGGCAGACATCTGTTGGGTTTCGACTGTTCAAACTCGGGTTTTGACTGTTCAAACCCATTGATTAACTTTTTAAGCTCAAGCTGCGGAAAGACCGTAGAATAAAAAATTTCTATGTCTAACTTAAGCCAAGGATTAAAATTTATATCGTCCTTTTAATCCTTTAAGGATCTATTCCCGTAATTGATTTCTAAAACTTAAATCTATTTAACAAGTAAATAAATTTATATAACATTTATACCTTGTATCCAAATTCCAATTGGATTGAAGTCGCGTCTCGTAGCACCAGACGTCTGATGCCTCTATCGGTTGTCCACCAGGAATATCCAGAGAGCGGTTATTTCTTTTGCCAGAAATACTATAACCGCGTTATTCGCAAAAACACTATTCACCGAGAAAAGGACGAAATAGCAGAATTCCCGACCGACAGTTATTCTGATTTTACTAATAAGCAAAACAGAGATACCGCGACTTTTGGGAAAACACTATTCAACAACTCGAAAAATAATACGTATCAGATACGTATAACTTTCGTTTAAACCGCAATACTATTTGGGAGAGAAAAACTTGATTCGATTCGATCCGATCTGATTCGGTTCAAATGGAATTCTAATTTTTTCTCTACCACTACCCCTCTATTTATAATCTTTGAAAATGTGGTAAATGACCAAAATGCCCTCTAAGCAATTTGGTTTTTACCAATTGCCATTGGATAGGTCGGTTCGGCAAATGAGATAACCAAATTGGATTTGTGCTTTTACGCAAAAAATTCAATCTAATTTGGGCTTTAGCTAATGGGCTTTAAAATATATTAATTCATTTAATCAAATGAATTTGATTTCAATCAAATGAATTTGATTTCAATCAAATTCGGCCAAAAAAGAGAAACCCAAATATATATATATATATATTAATTCATAATTAATATATTTATCCATTAGTTAATTATATAATTGCTCTGAACAATTATATTTCTTGCGGTCATTATTTCGGTAAATTTATACAACGTGTCGACACGCTTATAAATTTAATGTGTTTAAGCTTGTCATCTCCATGACATTTATTTATTAATTATGACATTTATAATTAATCAAATAAATTAATTCTCTGATTACTTTTCTATTGGTGTGACCCGATAGGATCTGTGTTATGTTGGTAAATATAATTAAAACTGTTTTTAACTTCTATAAACATGAAAGGCATCTGGCAAAATGCATCATGACCATCCAATTACACAGATGATGCTGTACTGTACAATATCACGATCCAGTAAACTATTTTACTTTTGTTTAATTCTTTCGTCTCATAGCTATCAGACTAATTTCAAGGTAGGTTTGTGTCATCCTTGCAAATTAATCTTTTCTTGATCTTGAACAGATTATCAAATATGATTAACTCTAGTTAATCATACCGCATGCATATAATCTTATTCTATCAAGGGGCCCAGTGACGCTATAACTCGTATAATAAATACGAGGGACAATAGTACTTTTGGCAGACCATCACTTCCTCAGCATAAGTTATGTATACCGAAGAGCTACCGTTATAGCTACTTTTTACGGATAGCGTTAGGTAACAGTCACAGATACATTTCTTATGTAGGAACGATGAATATCTCATACTTTAGAATTTAACACTGAATGAAAGCATTAATGACACGAACACAATTCCGTATAATGTTTCATTCGGGGTCTGTCAAATACCATGTTCCTGGAACATGTATCTATGTGATTAAAATGACAACTCTGTGTCTATGGTCTGTAAAACTTGACCATCTTTTAATCCACATACTAACCTTGTAGCGGTAGTTAGTGTTCCTGCTAATTACCTCGGTCAGTGACCTTTTAAGAGTATATATCATCTGTATTATGAAGTTTCATAATTCCAGTCATTAACTCGAAATGATTCATAAATTCAATAATACTCAAGGAAACAAAATGACATTTTATTAATCATTCAATTCATGAACAAAGCTTTATATAATTATCGTATTATTGACTTCTAGATTATTACAAACTAACAATCTCCCACTTAAGCTAGAAGCCAATCATCGTAGGCTTTGCTCTATACAAAACTCTATTTTTCTAAAATCTCGTAGATCAAAAGAAAATCTCACAGCCAATCTCCTATGTGTCTCAGACCCATAGAAGCTGTATGCATCTGGTGCTTGGCTTGAGGAAGAGGTTTTGTTAGTGGATCAGCTGTGTTGCTGATTGTGTCAACCTTGCAAATCTTTACATCACCTCTATTTACAATTTCTCGTATTAGGTGATAACGGCGTAGGACATGCTTGGATTTCGAGTGCGATCTCGGTTCCTTGGCCTGAGCTATAGCTCCATTGTTGTCACAGTAGAGGTCCACAGGGCTTTGAACACTGGGAACCACTCCTAGTTCTCTAAGGAACTTTTTAATCCATAAACCCTCTTTCGCTGCCTCGGATGCAGCTATGTACTCAGCTTCGGTGGTTGAATCTGCTGTGGTCTCTTGCTTCGAACTCTTCCAGCTCACAGCACCACCGTTGAGTATGAACACGTATCCGGACTGAGACCTCGAATTGTCTCGGTCAGTTTGGAAACTTGCATCAGTGTAGCCATTTATTACGAGCTCGGAGTCACCACCGTAGACGAGAAACATATCCTTAGTTCTTCTCAAGTACTTAAGGATATTCTTTGCAGCATTCCAGTGCTCCATGCCTGGATTAGCCTGATATCTGCTCGTTACACTCAAAGCGTACGAGACATCAGGACGAGTGCACAACATGGCGTACATGATAGATCCTATAGCCGAAGCATATGGAATTCTACTCATTATGCTTCGCTCATCAGTTGTGGAAGGACACTGAGTCTTGCTAAGCTGTGCACCATGATTCATTGGCAGGAATCTCTCTTAGAATCCTGCATGCTGAACTGATTCAGCACTTTGTCAATGTACGTGCTTTGACTCAATCCTATGAGTCTCTTTGATCTATCTCTATAGATCTTTATGCCTAGTATATAGACAGCCTCGCCCAAGTCTTTCATTGAGAACACTTTCTTTAATGAAGACTTGGCTAATTGCAATAAAGGAATATCGTTACCTATTAAGAGTATGTCGTCGACATATAAGATTAGAAAAGCGATGGCACTCCCACTAGTTTTCCTGTCCACATAAGGTTCTTCTTCGCATCTGACGAAGTCAAGTTTTTTGACTTCTTCGTCAAATTGAAGATTTCAACTCCGTGATACTTGCTTCAATCCACAAATGGATTTAAGAAGCTTGCATACCTTCCCAGCATTCTTTAGATCTTCAAAACTCGTAGGCAATGTCATGTACACATCTTCTTCTAAATTTCCACTTAAAATTAAAGACAGTTTTGACATCCATTTGCCATATTTCATAATAATGAAATGCTTCAATTGCTAGGAGTATCCGTATTGACTTAAACATTGCTACGGGCGAAAAAGTTTCATCATAATCTACACCTAGAATTTGTTTGAAACCTTTCGCTACTAGCCGTGCTTTGTAAACAGTCATATTACCATCCATGTCTGTTTTCCTTTTGAAAACCCACTTGTTAGCTATGGGTTTTACCCCATCAAGTGGAACAACTAGGTTCCAGACCGCATTGTCATACATGGATTGTATTTCGGATTTCATGGCCTCCAGCCATTTATCGGAGTCGGGCCTATCCATTGCTTCCGCATAAGTCAGAGGATCTTCAGTGTCAAAAACTGAGACCTCATGCAGTCCCATGTACCTCTCGGGCGCATGGACTGTCCTTGCTGACCTACGTAGCACTTGTTCTTCGGGCTGTTGAACTTCATCCACAACTGTGTACGGGTTCAGTTCTACCTCAACTTGCGTTGAAGCATTTGAGATCGGGACTGGAACCTCCTCCACAACTGCTTGTGGATTTGGCTCTTCCAGATGCTCATCAGCCGAAGTATCAAGTGGTGGGTTAATCTGATCTGTATCAGATATTATATTGTGTGATGTATCTTGAATTTCTTCAAGTATTACATTACTCCCACTACTTCCTTTTGCGAGAAACTCGTTCTCCAAAAATTTACCATCACGAGCAACAACTATAGTGTTCTCGGACTGGTGATAGAAGTAATATCCTTTCGTTTCCTTAGGATATCCTACAAAAAAGCACTTGTCAGATTTGGGACCAAGTTTGTCAGACGTCAGGCGTTTGACAAATGCTTCGCAACCCCAGATTTTAAGATAAGACATATTTTGGAGTTTCCAAAACCATAACTCGTATGGAGTCTTTTCTACTGACTTGGATGGAACTCTATTTAGTGTTAGTACGGCAGTGTCAGTGCGTGTCCCCAAAATGATTTTGGAAGAGTGGTGTTACTCATCATGGAGCGAACCATGTCCAGCAGAGTTCGGTTCCTTCTCTCAGAAACACCATTCCATTGCGGTGTCCCCGGAGGTGTGAGTTGTGAGACTATCCCACATTCCTTTAAGTATGTCTTAAACTCAAAACTTAAGTACTCGCCTCCACGATCTGATCGTAAGGCCTTAATACTTTTATTCAGTTGTTTTTCTACTTCAATCTTGAATTCCTTGAACTTTTCAAAGGATTCAGACTTATGTTTCATCAAATAGACATAACCATATCTACTGTAATCATCAGTAAATGTGATAAAGTAGAAATAACCGTTTCTTGCACAAGTACTCATAGGTCCACATACATCAGTGTGTATAAGACCTAATAAGTCACTTGCCCTTTCGCCCTTTTTGGAGAAAGGCGCTTTGGTCATTTTTTTCCACGTAAACAAGATTCGCACGTGTTAATTGATTCAAGATCAAATTTACCAAGAAGCCCAATTTCTTGTAACTTCTTGATGCGTTTCTCGTTTATATGACCAAGGCGACAATGCCACATGTAAGTCGTACTATCATGTGATGTTTTGAGTCGTTTGTTATTGATGTTAAACACGGGGTTTTCCATTTCCAGTATATAAAGACCATTCATCATAAAAGAAGATCCATAATTTAACTCATCTTTATATATAGAACACCTGTTGTTCTTTATAACAAAAGAGAATCCATTCATCTCTAAACATGAGATTGAAATGATATTCTTGGAAATGCTAGGAACATAATATACATTATATAATTCCAACAAAAGCCCACTAGGTAAATACAATTATATGCTTCCAACTGTAACGGCTGCAACGTGTGCTCCGTTTCCAACTTGGAGTTGTATTTCCTTGTTACATAGCTTCCTTCTATTTTTTAGTGCCTGCATATTCGAACAAATATGAGTACATGATCCGGTATCCAATACCCAATCATTAATAGAGGTTGCAACATTAATTTCAACAACAAAAATACCTGAGGTTGAAGCTTTGGATACTTTTCCAGCTTTCAAATCTGCCAGATATTTCGGGCAGTTTCTCTTCCAGTGACCTTTGTTATTACAATAATAACAGTCAGAGGTAGCAGAAACTTTTACCTTGGGAGTGTTCTGTTTAGGAACCTGCTTCCCTTTGCCTTTATACTTGGGAGCCACTTTCTTTTTCGCCTTTTTAATACTCCTCCCACCCTCTCGAATCATGAGGACAGAAGAGCTCTTCCTCATATCCCCATCAGCAATTCTTAACATCCCCTGGAGCTCCTGCAAGCTCTTATCCATCCTATGCATGTGGTAGTTCATGATGAACCCCGCAAAGCTGTGAGGAAGAGAGTTCAGGATTATGTCCGTAGCAAGCTCTTTGCTCAATGGACAATTCAGCTTCTCCAGCTGCTCAACATCGCTTGTCAAACGAAGCATGTGAGGGCCGATAGAGCCGCTCTCAGTCATCTTATGACTCAGCAGTGACTTGGTCACCTTGTATCTCTCGACACGTGCTTGCTCTTGAAACATGTTCTTGAGCTGTGAGCACATGTCGTAGGTTTTGGTGTCCATGAATCGTCTCTGCAATTCAGGACCCATGATACCTACCAAGAGACCTTGTACATCAGGCTCATCTTCCTTGTGCTTGATGTACTTGGTGAGCTCATCTGCAGTGCCATCTGATTTAGGCTCAGCAGGGATCGGTGAGTTTAGGACATATTCTTTCTTCTCTCGTCGTAGTACAATAGTGACGGTACGGAACCAATCCGTAAAATTGGATCCGCCCGCTTTCAGCTTCTCCTTCTCAAGTAAGGAGCGGAGTGAGAAAGGCGTTTCTTTAGACATGTTTCTACAACGTTAAATGTAAAGATTTTTAGCTTTGTTCATGTAATATTTTATTATTATAATAATAATAAAACTCCCACTACAAATTTGTTCTATACCCGTTTTGTAGTAGGATCCAAGATATCTATTTTCACTAAAAACCAAGGCAGTGTATGCATATCATGGTCATAGTTATCTTAGGTAAACAACTCTTTGCTAATCATATCTCTATATGATTCTTGGTTTCTTTAAACATCGTATGTTTAACCGAAACTTTGCCCCGAGCCTAAAACTCTTTTAGAAATCATCGATAAGTAACATCACTCTATTTTGTTTTGTTATGTCTCACATAACCCTCGACCACCAAAGGTAAAAGGCGATGCCTACTGAGTAGGGTTAACATCAACCAATGAACAATAGTGTGAGGAGGATAGAGTAGGAAGGGCATACTACTAAATTCAGTGGGTTTGTGTTTTACGCTTTAACCAAGCAGACAGTTAAGGAAAGGAAGTTTTTCCAGGAAAAATATTGGATGTGATCCCATTCGTATTTTCTTCAAGGACCTCTTTCGTATGCTTCAATAAACAGTCATGGAAAGGAAGTCAGAGAGATAAAAAATACCGAATGCGTTCTTATTGGTATCTTCCTTAAAGACCTCTTTCATATGCTTCAATAAGCGGTCGTGGAAAGGAAGTCAGAAAGAAAACATAGCAAATGTGATCTCATTCATATTTTTCTTCATAAAAACTCTTTCATTTGCGTAGCTTGGTAAGCTGTTAGTTCTTTTAACTAACTGTAGATCGTTTTACGGACACGTGAAAGTTGTCTGCCAGAAAGACCAACCGAGGGTGTCCACCTCCAGCCTTTCTTTGACATCACATTCTTTCACGGTTCCTTGAAAGCGATAAATCTAATTTATGCATTTCATATCAAAGCAGTAAATCTAATTTACGTATTTGCTTAACCAGTAAGTTGTCAGTTCTATGCTGACCATAGCAACTATCATATCTCATAGGAATAGTTATGCGGCTATGACAAGGGGTTTTTACGTATTTGCTTAACCAGTAAGCTGTCAGTTCTATGCTGACCATAGCAACTATCATATCTCATAGGAATAGTTATGCGGCTATGACAAGGCGTTTAAATCTAATTTACTTAAAACTGTAAATCTAATTTACCAGTTTAGATTACGTGAATAATTCACGTATATATCTATCAGTTTCTAATTCTTTCTTTTGCAGCAGTTGATTGTGTACTGTTTTCGT
Source organism: Carex parvula (assembly GCA_025461045.1). Classification (NCBI taxonomy): domain Eukaryota; kingdom Viridiplantae; phylum Streptophyta; class Magnoliopsida; order Poales; family Cyperaceae; genus Carex; species Carex parvula. Next base: position 160,158 of record JAJGRW010000904.1, on the reverse strand, counting down.
GTTGTAAACCATATAAACAATTTATATGAATAATAAAAACAGTTAATCAGTTTATAATACGTTAAGCAATTTGGTAATGTGACAAAGTCCCTTTTCGGCCAGTCATCAGGCAAGTAAAGGGGCTCCCAGGAAAGATAGAGAGTCACAAGGACTGCTTAAGTACTTTCTTTCCTAGACAGAACCATCTCTTCACAAGGGAGATCGACAGCTCTTACTAAGGTACTTTATTGCTTCATCACATTCTTAGATGAACTTAACGTATTGAAAACTAAATGTACAGAAAACGTAAAGAAAGCATAAAGTCACTTTTATCTTTCTCGGTCGGAAAACCGAACCAAGAAAATCACATTTTATTCGGTTCAGGTTTTAAGCTGCAAATCTAAGAATTCAAACTGATAAAATATGTATGCATCCACCATGCATAAGGTATAATTATTTTAGAAAATCAATTTAACGGGAAAGCCTTGTGCTCTGATACCACTGTTGGGTTTCGACTGTTCAAACCCGGGTTTTGACTGTTCAAACCCATTGATTAACTTTTAAGCTCAAGCTGCGGAAAGACCGTAGAACAAAAAAATTTCTATGTCTAACTTAAGCCAAGGATTAAAATTTATATCGTTCTTTTAATCCTTTAAGGATCTATTCCCGTAATCGATTTCTAAAACTTAAATCTATTTAACAAGTAAATAAATTTATATAACATTTATACCTTGTATCCAAATTCCAATTGGATTGTAGTCGCGTCTCGTAGCACCAGACGTCTGATGCCTCTATCGGTTGTCCACCAGGAATAACCAGAGAGCGGTTATTTCTTTTGCCAGAAATACTATAACCGCGTTATTCGCAAAAACACTATTCACCGAGAAAAGGACGAAATAGCAGAATTCCCGACCGACAGTTATTCTGATTTTACTAATAAGCAAAACAGAGATACCGCGACTTTTGGGAAAACACTATTCAACAACTCGAAAAATAATACGTATCAGATACGTATAACTTTCGTTTAAACCGCAATACTATTTGGGAGAGAAAAACTTGATTCGATTCGATCCGATCTGATTCGGTTCAAATGGAATTCTAATTTTTTCTCTACCACTACCCCTCTATTTATAATCTTTGAAAATGTGGTAAATGACCAAAATGCCCTCTAAGCAATTTGGTTTTTACCAATTGCCATTGGATAGGTCGGTTCGGCAAATGAGATAACCAAATTGGATTTGTGCTTTTACGCAAAAAATTCAATCTAATTTGGACTTTAGCTAATGGGCTTTAAAATATATTAATCCATTTAATCAAATGAATTTGATTTCAATCAAATTCGGCCAAAAACGGTAAACCCAAATATATATATATTAATTCATAATTAATATATTTATCCATTAGTTAATTATATAATTGTTCTGAACAATTATATTTTTTGCGGTCGTTGTTTCGGTAAATTCATACAACGTGTCGAACACGCTTATAAATTTAATGTGTTTAAGCTTGTCATCTCTATAACATTTATTTATTAATTATAACATTTATAATTAATCAAATAAATTAATTCTCTGATTACTTTCCTATTGGTGTGACCCGATAGGATCTGTGTTATGTTGTTAATAGAATTAAAACCGTTTTAACTTCTATAATCATGAGAGGCATCTGACAAAACGCATCATGACCATCCAATTACACAGATGATGCTGTATTGTACAATATCATGATCCAGTAAACTATTTTACTTGTGTTTAATTCTTTTCGTCTCATAGCTGTCAGATTAATTTCAAGGTAGGTTTGTGTCATCCTTGCAAATTAATCTTTTCTTGATCTTGAACAGATTATCAAATATGATCAACTCTTGTTAATCATACCGCATGCAGATAATCTTATTGTATCAAGGGGCCCAGTGACGCTATAACTCGTATAATAAATACGAGGGACAATAGTACTTTTGGTAGACCACCACTTCCTCAGCATAAGTTATGTATACCGAAGAGCTACCGTTATAGCTACTTTTTACGGATAGCGTTAGGTAACAGTCACAGATATATTTCTTATGTAGGAACGATGAATATCTCATACTTTAGAATTTAACACTGAATGAAAGCATTAATGACACGAACACAATTCCGTATAATATTTCATTCGGGGTCTGTCAAATACCATGTTCCTAGAACATGTATCTATGTGATTAAAATGACAACTCTGTGTCTATGGTCTATAAAACTTGATCATCTTTTAATCCACATACTAACCTTGTAGCGGTAGTTAGTGTTCCTGCTATTTACCTCTGCCAGTGACCTTTTAAGAGTATATATCATCTGTATTATGAAGTTTCATAATTCCAGTCATTAACTCGAAATGATTCATAAATTCAATAATACTCAAGGAAACAAAATGACATTTTATTAATCATTCAATTCATGAACAAAGCTTTATATAATTATCGTATTATTGACTTCTAGATTATTACAAACTAACAACATCAAGGATTTCCATGCGCTACTATTTCCATGGGACCCCCGTTGGAAATGGTTGAGTGTGTCAGAAAACTCGATTTCTTTTCCAAGGGCCCTTCCTCCCCATGGAAATAATATTGCTACGCATGAAAAAAGCGGAAATTCTAGTAGTGTTAGTACGTTTTTTACAAGCTCTTGATGACAACTAAAACAAAATTGAAATGTCATAATTTTTTACACGTATATAGATAAAATGATGTAGATCATATCCAACGGCTTTATTTTGACTTTTAAGTTTTAAATTTTTGTTATTAAAGTTTTTAAAAATGGAGGCATGGTGGAGGCATGAAAAATAGAGGCATTTGAACCCTCCTCTTGTTCAAATATCTTTTAATAGTTCAGATTTGAAGATGAAATATGCTGCTCTTCTCTTCTTTTAAAATCTGAAACGTTAAAAATATTTGAACGGTTGGATGAAAAAAATAAGTCATTGCTTTTCTCACTCTAATAAATGAGAATTTGTATCTCTGCATTAACTCAAATTTTGAGTTAAGATATGAACCGTTCGATTTAAATCCATATTAATATTAAAGAGCCCATATGTTATTGGACCAGATTGATTCAAATTATGACAGTACAGTTTCGAAATTAACTCAAACGTGGTACTTTAGGGTACGTTTGGATGGGAGCTAGAATAGCTAGAATAGTAAAAATTGAGAATAGTAAATGAGAATAGAGAAAAAATAGTGATTTTCATATTAGTATGAAAATAGTGCTATTTAGATTAGTAAAAATATTCTTTGGATTGTACCTGTGGAATAGTTAATAGTTGTAACTAATAAACAATAGTGTTAATAAGATGTTAATTAAGAGAAAAGATAGGCAAGTGATATCTCAAACAAATTGTCACGACATGGAGATAGCGGAAGTAGCGTCAAATTTGTCATTTCAGAACTATGTTGATGAAAATCCGAAAAGAAAATATTTTTTTTTTTTTTTTCTCTTCACACTTCTAAACAGTAACTATTCTAACATTTACAAGAAATAGAAAATATTAACTATTCTAGCTATTCCGAATAGCAAAAATATTAATTAAATACACATTGCTATTCCGAATTGCTACTATTCTAGAAAAATAGTCTCTATTCTCGTGTCATTCAAGCATAGCGTTTAGAGACGGATCTAAATGTTAATTAATTATAGATAGCTTAGTTATATAAATTAAAAATTAATAGTTTTATCCTTTATATTTATAATTTTTTATTAAAGTACTTATATTTTTAATTCCTCATATAAAATAAAATTACATTACAATCTCAATTTTAATTTTCTAATTCCGCTGTATGGTCCGAAATTTTTATTTCTAACATTTTGGAAAAAAAGATAAACCAAATAACCATCGTTTTCTGACAATTATAAATCTAGCACGGCCGCAGAACACCGGAGCAGACCCATATGAGGGAGGTCGCAGAATGCCGGAGCGGACCCCCATATGGGGCCGCACTATGCGTAGCGGACCCGGGGCCGCTATATGCCGGAGCGGCCCCTATTTTTTTTTTTTTATTTGATTCTGAAGTTGATTATGATTTTGTTTTGGAAATTTTAATCAAGTTTGTACTGGAAGTTGTGTGTAATTACTTATGTTTGAAATGTCGTTTAATCTGAAATTGTTGTTCGTCGTTTGTTTGATCAAAAGAAACATTACAATAGAACAAGGAGTCATATAAAGAAGCATACAATAGAACAATACTAATGTTATCGGAAATTACAAATACGTCTAATTAACCGAAAATAAACAATATTTTTACGAGTACAATTAAAAAAGCAACATTAACTCTCAATCTCGTGCAGCTCGAGCAGCTCTGTTTTGTCTTTGTTGTGTATCTCGATCGGCTTGGTGTCCTCTTCTCCTATTATGTAGAACGTCCATCCACATCGGAATTCTGTCGTGCTGTCTTCTGCCCACATAAATATTTTTTTTTCTCTGGAACAAGGACCGGGCCATCGTGTTGAGGCCATTCCGACTGATTTCCATAGACATGCCATTGAGCGCTCCATGTGTTGATCAGTGTATGGATGTGATAGTAGTGACTTACAAAGACGCCAGGGTCGATGCCTCGGAGACGACACACGGACAGAACATGAGAGCACGGTATTCTCTCCAATTGAGGCTTCTGGCACGTGCAAGTTACTGTGTGATCATCCCCGATTATCACCGTGTATTTGTAATTGGCCTTGGTAAACCGACCAGAATCGTCAGGTATAAAAGCGTGAACTCTCTCCTGTGTGGAGGTTACCTCAAACTCGTTGTTGTTTCCAAAGCCCCCAGCGTCTTCATTTTATCGGACCTCTCGAACCGTTTGTTGATCAGCTACGAAAAATTAAAAAATAATGAAGAAGTCAGATTTTTTTTAACAAAGTTCATTAAAAATTATGAAGAAAGAACTACAAATAAAAGTACCTGATGCACACGACACGAGAATTATTGACCTTGACTGACTTCCCATTTCGCTTTGGCCCTCTTTTGCGCAAACCATGTCATGCATTTGTAAAATGTGTCTTCAATTATTGCTGCAACCGGTAGCTTACGAGAGGACCTGAAGACATTATTAAGCGACTCGGACCCGTTTGTAGTCATGATGCCCCAACGGTAACCACCGTCCAGTGCTTGGAATATCTTCCATGGTTTGGGGCACTCGTTCTCATCTTGATCCAAATATTTACCCACACCGTCCAGCCAATTGAGGGCAATGTCACATGCCTGCCCCATTGCTTGCATTCCTTGCTCGTATCTCCTCATCTTCCTCTTAGCCACACATATTCTAAAAAAACAGATTGCCTTATCACTGCAACCGTTCTTCTTCATATTCTCGGCTATGTGAGTAGCACAAAGACGGTGAACACATTGATCCTCATCCTTCTCGTTCCACCCCATATCATCTTGTCTGAACACCTTCTTGATACCCTTTCCCCTATCAGTGATGACACACATGAATCTGGAGCGGATTACATTACGGCGCAACTATTTCATGAACCACGCACAATCGTCATAACTCTCTGATTCTACCAGTGAAAAAGCCAACGGGAGGAGCTGGTTTTCAGCATCGTACCCGGTTACAATCAACAGCTTGCCTGTGGTAAAACAATTAAATTAATTACCTTTAAGAGCCGAAATCAACTAAAATAAATAAAGTGAAAACAATCAAATTAGTTACCTTTATACCGGCCTGACAGGAAACATGCATCAACTGTGATGACCGGTCTGATATGTTGAAAAACAGCTATGCACGGTCCAAATGCCCAAGCCGCTCTATGAAAATACCTCCATGGTTCAGGTTCACCAGTGGGATATGAGGTCACCTCAAACAATGTTTTTGTCAATAAATTTAAAAAAATAAGTTCAATTTTGAATTTTTGATTGATAATGAAATGACGTAAAAAATGAAGGAACAATGTAGTACCTGGGTTGCTTCTTTTGATTGCCTCCAACAATGGAACTACAAGAGAGTATGACCCCTCCCAACTGCCAAATTGACGGGCTATTGCCAACTCACGGCCACGCCATAGTTTGTTGTACGCCGGTATCTGACCGTTGTACCTTTCAACAACAGCAATTCGGACAACCTGAATACTCAAGTCGACATCGTTCCTCATGTGAGCGGATATACACTCGGCAACCATAGTAGCTGACAACTGGGCGTGATCTGTTCTTGTCGCATCCACGTGGCATGAATGTTGTGTTGGGTACTTGGAGACACGCCATTGTGTTCCATAACAGGTGGCCCTTGCGAGTATGTACCACCCACAGTAACTGTCCTTGCACTTGAACCTAATTCTTGTGCGGTCACTGTGCGTATTCATTATCTCTTTGTTGCATAGGATGTGAAACCTGGCAATTGCGCTCTTCATTGCCTCTTTTGAGTCATATGTTTGTCCCTCAGACAATTCATTCTCATACTCTGCCCTACTTCCAAACAAACCCGAATTGGCTTCCATAAACCCTGATGTGTCGTTGAAAGCATGAATCGGGTGCTGAAACCCGCGATCCATTATCCGAAACCCGCGATCCATCTTGAAAGTCCTTGGTAGTCCGAGCACAGGCCCGGTATCTTCCTGGTCAGACTGATCGCTCATACCCTCAGGATCAACATGACCCTAATTTTCCTCTGCCTCTAGTATTTCCGGATCCACTTCTTCATCGGTTTCATCCGGATCACAAGTTTGACCCCAATGAGCGGTCCGACTAGATGAAGGCTGGTCAGTCTGGGATGGGGCCCGACGGGAGGGTCGGTCCCTCTGAACTGGGGCCCGACTACTGGACGGTTGGTCAATTTGGACAGGGGACGGACTAGAGCAGGATGAGTTACCCCGACTACGACCCTGGATTAACCTCATAACTGGGTTCGAACGCCGGGCTCTGGTAACCTCCACATATAGGTCAATTATCTTGTATGCACCCCCAGAAAAACTCATGGTTTGGTTGTACAATACTTGCCAGACTTCCTCATTTTGAATTGGAAATAGTTGGAACCAGGTTTGTACCGAACTAGTCGGCATGCTAATTTTGGCATCAATTTTAAGGTCATACTGACCCTGATCCAACCCCAAATTCTGACATATACTTGATTTAAGTCCCAAATAATCAGTACCCGGCAATACCGGGATCACAGTAACAGGTCCAATACTATAGTAAACCCCATTAGGACCTGTTAAAACATCCCCACCAGTGTAGATGGATACCATAAGAGCCATTTTTCAATCCAATACAGAAGAAACCTACAATTAAAAATTAACTAAATTAATTATTTTAAATTAATTATTCTAATTAAATTATTCTAATTAAATTATTACTAAATTAATTATTCTAATTAAATTATTAATCTACTGAAATAAAAATAAAAAATTTAAAAGAAGAGAGAAAAAACTTACAGATCAGAGAGCTAACTCAGGAGAGAGAAGGTGTGAGAGTGTGGAATGAAATTTCGCTGTCATTTTCGGGATATAAAGAACAGGGGCGGCATTCTGCGGACCCGGGTCCGCTACGGCATAGTGCGGCCCCATATGGGGGTCCGCTCCGGCATTCTGCGGCCTCCCTCATATGGGTCCGCTCCGGTGTTCTGCGGCCGTGCTAGAATTAGAATTGTCAGAAAACAATGGTTATTTGGTTAATTTATTTTTTTAAAATGTTATAAATAAAAATTTCGGCTGTATGGGTTGAAGCCTCGCTGTGTTTTTTTAACTGAGCAAAGGGAAAACATTTCTTTGCTTCTCCAACATTGTATAACAGGCCAAATGGGCCGGGCCAAGCTGGGCCGAAACTTGGGCAAAGATTAACAGTACTTGAAATATCAATCGAGTTTAATTGCATGATGATTTCATCCAAACATATTGCTTGGTCTCCTTTTTTTCAATTGAACCAGAAACAATAGTTTAGACTTCAGAGAATTGACTTGACTGAACCAAAATAAAATTTAAAGACTCAAATGAACTAAAGACAAAGTTTGGAAGCTTGATTGAACAAAAAAAAGTATAGCGGCCCACTTGAACCAAAGACCATAGTTCAGAGGCTTGATTGAACCAAAAGAATATTCAAAGACATTTGAACCAAATGCAACAATTCAACAGTACTAAATATGTGCTTTAATTGCAATTAATATCAAACTTGTTTGCCGCAAAATATATGTTTTGTAGTAAAATAGTTTTATGCAAGAATATAATTCAAGTAATGAATAATTAATTTTGCAATATAGACGTATTGTAACTCTACAAAAGACGTGTAATTTTTTTTTTTAGTGAAAGGACATTCAATTTATACAACTAGATATATACGATGTGTCCGTATCTGACATGAACATATGTACATGCACGACACGCTTTAGCCCAAAATTTTTATTTCTACCATAATAAACAAATAATAAACCAAATCACCTAAAAACTGTGGGAATTCGAATTTTACCAAGACCGCAGAACGGTTTGGCGGCCCCAAAGACTTAGGGCCGCCAATTGGCTCTAGTCTTGGGGCCTCCATTCTGCGGCCCCTTCTTTTATTTTTTTTTTTGTGAATGGCACATTGGTTTTTGGTTTTTGTTTTTGTTTTTTAGTTGTTTTTGTGTTTTCTGGGTAGGCTACGTTTGTCAACTTGTTTTTTAGTTGTTTTTTTAATAAAATTACTGTAAGAAAAAAAAGTAGGGGCCGCTAAACGGTTTGGAGGCCCCAAGGCTGGAGCCGCAGGGCTAATTGGCGGCCCCCAGTCTTTGGGGCCACCAAACGGTTTTGCGGTCTGACTAAAATTTGAATTCCCACAAAACTAATGTGATTTGATTTATTATTTTTTTTTATTATGGAGGCCCCCCAGTCTTTAGCTAAATCGTCAAGCATAAATCTAACGATTTAGCATAAAACCATTTCCCAAGAATAAAGCTTTAATTTGTTCTGCTATGGTACAAAACTTTGGATTCCGGTGATGTCCATCTTATTCTATAAATCTTTAAATGTAAAGACATTAATTAACTCATGAGATCGAAATAGATTTTATTTTGAACAACTGATCAAATAATTATGAAAAAAATAAAATTACATCTATCTTCTCTGTAATTTAGGTAGGTTATGTATTAAGTTCGATGCAACTAGGGCTGGTTGGATGATTGGTTGGTCATCTGTTAAGCGGTTTGCAAAAAAAAAAAAAAAAAAAAAAAAAAAATAGAATTAAATTTTATCGACACTTGATATATGGATGACCAAATGATTTTTAAATTACATTGATTTGATTTGCTTTAAGATTTTTGCAGTTGAAATATTTACTTAACAAATATATTATTTTTTTGTTATTTTTTTATTGGTGAAATTATGGGCTAGCCACCCATATCATTGTTAATCACCAATTAAGGATTTTTACCATAATCAAATACTTTTATGAAGATCATTAATTAGATACGTTTAAATTTGACCACATATTTGAAGCATTAACTTTAAGAATTTAGCAACAAGATACCAATGACATCTTCAAATCATTGTTTGATCTTTCTAAATTGTATTTAATCCTATATAATTTAGGCATATCCAATAAGGTACATTTTAAAAACATAAAAGTACATATCTGATGTTAATTTCAAATAAAAAAAAACATGAAATCATGTGGGGGTAGTTATGGATTCAAATTGGTAGGTGGTTTGTACAGTTAAATAAAATTTGTAAATTCACCTCTTCCTCTGAGATAGGGGTGTCAATGGTACCTTTTTAGCGGTTTACCCGACCCGTATCGTATTCAATAAGGCGGATATGGATAAGTTTTTTTTTTCGTTAGCTTATTGGGTATGGGTATGGATAAGAATTTTTTTTCGTTAACTAAATGGGTAATGACTATTTCGTACCCGTTACCCTATAGGTAATTATAAATGTAAATATATATTCAATTTAGATAGAATTGATTGCATATGTGTGAAATGAATGAGTTTTTTATATTTAATTTGTAAAATATAATAAAACTAATTATTATATTAGTAATATCCGTTATTCATCCGCTACCATTTGATTACCCGATAATATTAACGGATAAGGGTAGGATAAAGTAAGGTCAATTTTAATGAGTATGGGTAAGATATGAATAAAGTCAATTTTAATGGGTATGGATATGAAAATGCCTCCACCCAACCCGTACCGTACCCATTGACACACCTACTCTGACATGATTCTATGTTAGTCACGCTACCTAACGGAGACTAACATACTTAATTTGTTAATTAAAATCATTATCCATGTACGTGCGTACCAAACTCCATCTAAAATTATAATTTAAATATTTGAGATGATCAGGACAGTCAAGCCAGAATGCTTAATCATTGACCTCCATAATCTTAAAATTTTTATTCATGTATATTGAAATTTAGTTAAATTTTCTTTATATAGTTTAGCCCTCTTATTTATAATATAATATGTTAATTATTTGTTTACAAATTAGTGGTTAGAATTTCATTTTGTGGTTGTGAAGGACATAGTTCAAATTTTAATGACAACATGCATATTATGCATTTTAATGGGTAAGACCAAATATATATGTGTATGAGTATGAAAACGTCTAACTGTACCTTACACATTGACACCCCTACCAATGACAATTCTTTAGTATAATGTGCTTAAATCATTAAATGATTACATCTTGAACAAATCAAAGAACTTATTGCCTTCTCCTCCTCCTCCTCTACACTGCTAGCTGCTATGCTACCATGGCGAATATCTCCGAAAATGCACAAGATCAGTCATACAATTGCCAAGAAAAACCAAACTTCCTAGCAAAGTATGAACTCATGGCTTGTACTATACCAAGATACAAAGGACTAGGCTTTACCCCTTACTGCAAATACCAGAATTTCTGGTACCCTGAACAGTGAACACCTCCTCCCTGTCAGCTTGGCCATGCAAGACACGTTCGAATCACGGCCTTCTGACGTGATTCTTGCCACCATGGCAAAATCTGGTACAACTTGGTTGAAGGCCATTGTCTTCTCAATTGTCAACCGATACCGCTATGCCGCTGCTCTAAACAATCATCCTTTACTCAACTCAAGCCCACACGACTGCTTCCCTTTCTTGCACTCTATTTATGAGAAAAACAGCCAAAACAATCTCGTATCCATGCCATCGCCACGCCTTCTGGCAGAGCACCTTCCTTTCTCACACTTGCCCACATCAATAATTGATTCAGGATGTAAAATTGTATACCTTTGCCGCAATCCGAAAGATGCATTTGTTTCACTTAGACATTACCTTGACAAGATGATGCCTATCGGATGTGAGATGACCCCATTTGACGAGAGTTTTGATTTGTTTTGTGAAGGGGTTTTTCCATTTGGACCATTCTGGGACCATATGCTTGAGTACTGGAAGGAAAGCATCAAATCTCCGCAAAAGGTGTTGTTTTTGAAGTACAAAGATCTAAAGGAAGATCTAGTAGGAAATATAGAAAGGCTTGGAGAATTTCTCGGGTACCCATTTTCAGTCGATGAGGTGAAGAGAGGGGTGATTGAGGAGATTGTTAAGCTGTGTAACATTGAAACAATGAAAAATGTCAAGATAAATAAAGAAGGAGAGCATGGAAAATTTGCAAGTTTCAAGAATTCGGCTTTTTTTAGGAAGGAGGGGATAGGCGATTGGAAAGAGCATATCACTCCCGACATGGCTAAACGAATTGACATGATCATCGAGCAGAAGCTGCATGGCTCCAGCTTAACGTTTTAAGATGATCGATGCAATGATACAAGGTTATAATCCTCTTTATTTTACGTGAATGAATACGGATATTCATTATCATCATTAATCTAATAAAGTGTCTTTTAAAATGGTAGTATATCTTAGAGGAGTGATGGTGCATCTATTTTATCAGTGCAAGGAGAATCGGCATTGCATATAGTTGCATTGATTAATTCATACAGCGAATTGTTTTTCTTTTTACATGTTCTGTTTTGGGTATATTTCCCATTGATCCAATTGTTGTGGTTCAATCTTCATCGTCTATATGCATTTCTTACTGGCACATGGCAATGTTTCGGTACATTGCTGTTGTTGTGTTCTTGTTTCAATAAATGTAGTGCCTATACTACTGCAATTTAAATTGTGGCAAATTTGTTGTTCAAAGTTTGTTGTCTACAAAAGCTAGAAGTGATTATATATTTCATTATGCTTGCCAGTGTATATGTAATTCTTCTCGAGATTTATGAAGGCTTGATTAATTGCTGCTTATACATGACATACAATTTTGACACAGTTGATCATAATAAGAAAACAACTGTAGAAAAGGAGGTGCCATACCTATCATTTGTTTTGCTAATTAATTATAAGCAAATTTGTTTGGAATACTAGTGCGCTTCAGAGAAAAAGACAAAATATGTTACAGTAGAAGTTAATAACACTATAATATCTCAACAAAAGATAAAATATGATCTTTTCTAAATTCCCAACTCTAAAGAAAGCTACATATATAAGGCTGCGCAAAATGATGATAGAACATTAGAACTCCAATTTTTCTTAGTATGATCTGCACAAGTAATTTAGAGTATCTATCAAAAGAATAATTAATGTATTGTTAAAGGAAAAACAAAGATACTAGAGGTCAGAGAGTTAGTTATTATTATCCAACAAAGGTTACACAATGATAAAAAAAAAAAAAAAAAAAGTTGACATAGTCAAAAGGTTTCAGCACCAAGGAACCGTTGAACAGCGCATGTGACAAGTTCGATAATCTAGAAATTTGACAGCTAACAATAATCAACTAAGCCGGTTGGATTTTGAGTTCAACCCAAGTGGCAGAATTAAAAATTAAAGTGCGTAAAATCTCACAGAAATCAAGAATAGTGTTGATTTTTGTAATCAGAGAAGAGAAATTTATGCGGAACAATATTGATTGATTTTTATTGATTAGTAGAGTGTATTTCTATGTATTAAGAAGATATTGATCTCATTGATACATAAGTCCTATGCTCTATTTATACTTTACATGGCTCAACTAGCCGTTAGAATCAGTGATGTAAAAAACAGCCTTAACGGCCGATTAAACGCCCGTTTAATCATTAACGGCGGTCAAACCGTTACGAATACACTAATCGGAGGTCTATTAACGGATTTTTCCAATTAGTCGGCCGATTATTCCGTTTATTTCCATTTAATCGTCCGTTTATTTCCGTTTATTCCAGTGAATATTTATTTTCACATTGTTTTTTTTTTCTGTGACTGTGTGTGATAATAAGTTTCATAAATTATGTATTGTAGTTTTATTTGCACTTGGATATACATCCAATATTTTTTATATATGTTTTTTCTTCTTATTTATTTTGAAATTGATTAATTCTTCTATTATTTATATAGCATATGTTTTTCTTTCTTACTGATGTAATTTTTTCAATAGTACGACATGTTCATATATAAAATTAAGTTGTTATCATAAATTAAATTTAGTGATATGTTGGAATGTTTCATTTCTTTCAAATAATATATTATTAGTATTTGAAAAAGCTTACTTTTCAAATTTTATTTTTGCATTAAATAAATGTGTTACTTACAAATACAAAATGTGTGTGTTGTTAAGAAGAAATAAGCGTAGTGTCATGTTATAATAATAAACTAAGTTAAATTAAATTTATTTGATAAACTTGATGAGTTAAATAAATTATTTTTAATAAATTATGAATATATACACATAATTTTCATAAAAACGATTAATTGGCCGCATAATTCCTATTAATCAGCCGCATACCAATTAATCACTTGGTGGTACCCCGTCAGTCCGACGAGCGCATACCGTTATTTACATCACTAGTTGGAATATCAAACGGTATTGTTCCCTTGTTTGATAACAAAGTACTGTTGCTTTATTTCTATTTCTAAACATACATATATAATTCCCTTTTTGCCCTTTGATTAAATCCTAGCCTTTGGATTCTTGATCAATGATGAAATATGAATCTAAGATCTTGAATCTTATTTCTCAACAAATAGTTAAGACTCCTTTGGAGCACTTGAAGCAGATGAATCAGAACCAGCATCAACTTTCATTGACTTAAATTCCATTCTACAAAGGAATTGAATAAATATAAGTTGGTTAATATTCAATGGGATTTATAATATAGGTTTAGGTATTTAATCAAAATGCATCTTACATAGAGTCAGAGTCTATGCTCTCAACAAGACTTGTAGAAGGGGTGTCAATAGCAGAGTTATCAACCTCTTCACTTGTGCGTAGTTTCTGATCCACCTTTCTGTAAAAACTATTTTTTTTTTCTAAAGTCATTAAAAGAACAATTTTCTTTTTCTCCCATTATAACCAGCTCCATGAAGTAAAGGAAAGAATGGTGAAAAGCAGGACAAAGAATATTTAATATTTGTACAGTAATATTATGATTGATTCAGAAATTATAAAAACTTACAATTTGCAGTTGTTTTTCTTCCCAAGGCCTTTGCTTGTACTTTCACCATCCCTGAAAGGTTTCAAAATGACATAATAAGACTTTAAAAAATTGAAAAGCACGCAAAAGAAACTAGGTCACTAACCATTAGCTTGGATTTCCCTACAAGAAATAAATAATCTTCTCCCCCATCTCAGCACTGAAATATTTGATATGATATTCATTGCCACTACACAATAAAGACAGGGTAATTTGGAGATAACAAACTGACAGGCTCATAATTAATTAGGCCTGGTGTTTAACAGCCTAGAGAAGAAATGAAAAAAATAATACAAGGTCTAATGTATGTACACCATTCAAAACTATTTGAACACCCTAGATTCAGAAAAACTTAATCAAAATTCAAAAGAGCTGACACTTTCGAAAGGTTGTCATGGATGTAGCATTATATGAGCACCATTGAGTTCAATAGTTGCTTTTAAAAAATTGCATATTCAATTGTAGAAGACCCACCTTAATTTTGATCCAGAATCACCGATGTTCACTTCAAAATTAAGCCGACCAAACCTCCTACAGAGATCTGTAGCTTGGGAATGCTTTGATTTCTGGTAAAGAAAAGGGAAGTTGCAGTGTAAAGTTACATAAAAGTTCTTTTCTACAAGTAAACTCTAACACAAATTACTGGAGCCTATGTTCAATAGCAGAAAAAAAAAAAAAAAATAGCAGTACTTTAATACGTACACTTTTCTTTTTCTTTGAGTGGTGAACAGAATCATTCTTAGCCACAGAATTAAGCTTCCCAATTTTATCCAGGCAACTAGAATCATTGAGGTCCGCTTCGAGATTAAGCTGACCAAACCTCCTACAAAGATCCATAGCTTGGGAATGCTTTGATTTCTGGTAATAGAGAAGAAAAGTTGCTCTGTAAACATTGATAAAGGTTTATTTTCTATAAGTAAACTCTAACACAAAATTTTACTGGAGCCTATATTTAATAACAGAACAACAACAAAATAGCAGTTTTTTTTTTATTGAAGGGCACCGGTACACCTCGGCATCTTTTAGAAACTATTCTCGAGAATTGAACCTGCGTCTCTCTGTAGAGAGACGGAGCTCATGCCACCGAATCACGTACACTTTTCAGTGGCAATTCTAAAAAAAATAGCAGTACTTCAACACGTACACTTTTCTTTTTCATTGGGTGGTGAACAGAATCATTCTTATCCACAGAATTAAGCTTCCCAATTTTACGCAAGCAATTAGAGATTGCCTTGGAAAGAACTTTATCTTCACTGGCACTAAAGAAGCAGTGACGAGTCTTTGCATCTTCAACCAATTCCCCCCAAATGGAACCACTTTTAGACAATGTTTCGGCATCTCCAACCATCCAAAGACAATATCTGGAATTCAAAGTTCAACAACAAACTTCTGTAAATGCTAAAACTTCATGCAAAATTTTAGGATTAGTACTAAGTTGTCTAAGTTGTTACAACATAAGTGGATACAGCATGGAGGTTACAGTGGACCCAGATTGATGAACAACTGTTTAGTTTTCAAATGTGTTTTGGTTGTTCTCATATTTTACCAATTGTATATTGCTGAACTTGTGGGGATAACTTGGGTAGAATGATAAAAATATCCTGGAGATTAGGATTAAGTAGCTTATTAGTTTTCTTTTGATGTAATCAGATCTTGTTTTGGTTTCTATGATAAATAGAAATCGGAGGCTTTTGCCACTTCATTCAGAAAAAAATATTGACAAATTAGCAATGAACCAAAATAATTGTAGAAATGAATTGAAATTAGTACCACCTTGCACGGGTCAAAGCAACATTGGTTCTCTTAGAATCAGCAATGAAACCAACTGATCCACTGCAGTTTGACCGTACAGTGGATAGAATGATAATATCTTCCTCACTCCCTTGAAACCCATCAACAGAGCTAATTCTGACAGCAACTGGGCCCTTATCAAAAATTCTCAACACCTTGTCTTGAATTACCACAACCTGTGCGCTATATGGGCAAATGACGCCAACGCTTACTTCTTTCTTCTGTGTTAGACATTCTATATGGTAAAAAGTATATTTTATTAGCACAATAATCTGCAAAATTCATTCCTACCACCTATTAAATGATATTAAAGTTGCATTCATAAATAAAAGAAAATGTACGTGTAGTCATTTTTAAAGAAGAATGACTATGTTATAGGTTCCAAGATCAGAAATTTTAATATTAAAGTTGTGGGTCCTAAGATGAACTCACCTTTTTTAAGGGACTCTAATATCTGAACAACAACAGCCACTTCAACCATATTTTTTCTACTATGGCCAGCATCGTCAAAATCCTCTATTCCGGCCCCAATATCAATAAATGAATAAGGACCAAACAGCTTGCCGGGTAGATATTCTCTTTCATGCTCTTTTTGGATGACATTCGGACCATCTAGAAGCTTATTCTCATAGAAAGTAATATTTGGAAATATGCTAATGCATGGATGCATCCTATACTGCACATTTAACAGGTTCTTCTTGTGTCCCAGTGAACTCAGCCTCTCAAACAGGCTCCTCCCAAATAACGCATCAGCTGATACCTAAAGAAAACAAAGGAAATGAAAATCAAGGGTTTTTTTTTTTCCTAATTTCTATAATATTATTTTTCATCGTAGCAAAGTAATCTGGGAAAGCTCGGAATTGTAGACAGTCAGTGCAGAAATTGAGGCAAAAGATTTTTAAGTCCAAACTAAAAAGGGCCATGAGCAGGATTTTATTGTTTACCATTACTACTTAGGTTTACGATTTATTTATTTTATGGTTATTGTAGTTCTCTTAAATTATTTTCTTCTTTTCTTTCTCTCTCCTTCCTCTTACTCGAACCTTATAATTATACCTCTTCTTTAAGGTAACATACCATAGTGGGCATTTTGTCTACTATATACACTTCAAGATTAAAGAAAGAAAAAACAAATGGAAAATCGGAAAATTGAAGGAAAAAAACAATTTCATGGGACACCACTGTTTGCTCATTCAAAACCAAGGCAGAGAAAAATAACCTTGCTTTTCACCAATGCTGGCAGTTGACACTCGTCACCAATAAGGACAGCATGCTTCAAGCCTCGAAGTTGCAAGGGTATCAGTGATTCACACTCTTTCAGCTGTGCTGCCTCATCAATCACCAACAACTCCAATGGCTTGCCATTTTTCACTTTATACATTTTAAATGAACTGGAAGCAGTACAAAATATGAGGCAAGAGTTGTTCAAGCAGAAATTTTTGAGTGCTAGCATGTTGAAGCCTATAGGAAGCTTCAGCGAATGTTTTAGAGAATTTATGAGAGCAAGGCTGTCAGATTTACATCTAAATGCCTCTCTTTTGTAATTTGTACCATTTTCAGTATTACTAGATCCAAAATCAATCTGGCCAGGTAAAAAAATATCCCTTATTCTTCCGTCAACTTCTTTCCTCCGAATAATATTTTTAAATTCATTGAGCAGAGCAAGGAGACGGTTGATGCTTGAAGAGTCAGCCTCTGAAAGGCAAGATCTAGGAATATGGAGAAGTAATCTCCTAAAGCATGTACCAAATTCTTTGTAAAGAATATCAAATCTTGTTCTTAGGAAATCAGTAAATGACATTTTTCTAGGTTCCCTTTCAGGTTTTAAACTTGTAGCATAGAGTGAGTGGCACGATTTTAGAAATTCATCCATTGAAGAGAGGTGGTGGTTCCACCCGGATCTAGGAGAGACACATTGGAGGAGCTCTCTGACACGGTAGTCAAGAAATATCTCCTCCATATCATGATCCAAACACAGCCGATTTTTGTTGCCAAAAATTAGAATGTCACCTAAGGCTAAATTTCGATCAGAAGAATTTTGTTTAACCAATTTCAGTAGGCGTGAGGCAACTTGCTTGACAGCTGTGTTCGTGGGCGCACATGTGAGAGTTCTATGCCCCGATTCTAGCATTAACCACAGAAGCGATGTCGTCGTTTTAGTCTTTCCAGTGCCCGGTGGGCCCCAGATAAGGCTTACTGGATTCCCATTCTGGTGGTGCATCTCTGATATGCAACTCAAAACAGCTGTGGTTTGAGACTCATTGAGATTTGATGAAGCCGTGTAACTCTTGATATCTATTCTAGCAATCTCACCTACCCCACTTGAAAGAGCATCATTTGTTCTCGCAACCTGTTAAAATAATATTCAAGTCAGTCATACACAGACCGTAAACAATTTTTTCTACACATATTGTTAGCTGACTTGGTGAATCATAAAAATATATGGATATACTAACTACGATTAAAAAATTTTAATTTCCGGCTGGTATATATGTTCTCAAAATGTTTTAGTAAAGAGAAAAAGCTTAAAGTAGAACTAGATGGAAGATTTCTTGTTCGGCATTTTAGTTTTCCAGATAAATAAATTTTAAAACATTAATGTATCCAAAAGCATGGGTGCATATATACATACCAGTGATCCACATACTACTTTTTTAATGAGCTTCTGATCTGTTTGTCTTGACCTATAATCAAGGCAAGACCAAACTCTGCTGTATGTTGTCATATTCACCAAATAAAGCCCATAAAACGGCTTTGTGTTCAAGGTTCCCCTGTTATATCCAACAATTTCCACTTGTTTTGAAGCATATATATTACACCATTGCCATGGAGTTCTACAATCCCCAACCCCTATAACAAGTGCAATGTTAAATGATCTCCCATTGTTGGTCAAATCTGAAATGTGCTTGGCTCTGATATCAGATATGACGATTACATCGCCATAACTTGGCATGTAGCCTTTGTCCCTGCTAACAGGCATCTCAATTTTGTATGTGTATACATTCTCTGAGTTTTTTAAATGTTTAATTGAGCATATTGTTATAAATGGCAGAGAGGAGAGAGAATTCAAGCTTGCTGACATATCTGCTCTCACTTCCTCCATTAATGGGACCTCGAAGGATTTTAAATAGCTCTCAAAACAACTGAATGTGCTACTAATCTCCCCAACCTGTGATGCAATCAATGAAGGGTATTAGATTTCATAGCTATAGGCAAATAACAAACTATGTCGATTTGCTCTACATTATGCTCTTTCATTTTCATGCTCAAACAAATAAAAATAGCATGATGTAGAAGTAATGTTAGAAGGCTTAAGTACATATATATGTATAACCTTAAATAAAAATACATATATAATATATGTATAATGATGTCAGGTGGGTCTTGCGACAGGAGTAATGTTAGAATGCATTTTGATTTGCTGGTGATTCTCCTTGAAGTCATGAAAAACCACTGTAGGATGATCCAGCTATAAATTACTTTATTTATTTAGGTTCTTGAATTTCCCTCTTGGTGTTTTTTTTCCCAACTAACACCAACAGCTCCTATAATTGTGCAAAGCTGCTTTTTATTTTTACAATTTTAAATTAATTGAAGTTCATTAAAAGAGGTCCAATCTTTCTTTTACTCTAGCCAAAGAAAATCCAGTCCAAAATACACTTTCAATTCCAAAAACAACTACTGAGCTTAGTTGAATTGTACATGATCAGAGTCCTGATAATAGAGAATACAAACAAAACTATATGATACAATGCACAATCAAGACAGAGATAGACAGAGAACTGATCATATGGTCTTTATTTAAATTCTCAGTCATCTTTTGTTACAAATTACTGACTGATGAGCTCACTAACTACAATTATTAACCTTTAGACGAGTTCCTCACTGTAACAACTTGTAACAAAGGTTGTGCCAGGAGCTCGTAACTGAGGAACAGGATTCTTGTGGAAATCAGTACATAAAAGTTACTACAAAGATGATAATGGACCAAGGCGCATGAGAAATTGAAATCAATTGTTGTTTCTTGGCCTAGTACACTAAACGTAACTAGATAGAGGAGGCACTTGCTAATCCAAAAGATGCTGGGGTGTACTTGAGCCCTTTAATTGAAAAAAACTATATTTTCACATATAAAAATTTATAAAATGATGTTTGATTTTAAAAGTAACTATAAAGTTATGCTTCACTGTTCAAAATATTTTGTCAAATATTGCTCTACAACTACACTAATATTCATAAAAAAAAAAAAAAAGGAGGGTTCAAATACCTCATGCTTTTCGTGCCTCACATTCTATATCTCCGTTTTCATAGTTTGTCGATCCGAACCGCTCAACATAATCTCCATATGAAACTATGCCTGAAGACCAAATTTTATATTTTTTTGGAATTGTTTTACTATTTTTTAAGTTAGGTACAAAATTGTTATTTCTGGACCATCCAAAAACAATAATTTTGTACCTATCTTAAAAAATAGTAAAAATTTCCAAAAAAATAGAAAATTTGGACTCCAAGCATATTTTAATATATCATGTTGCACGGTTCAGATCGACATTTTGAATTTTGAAAACGGCGATATATGATATGAGGCACGATGAGGCATGTAATGCACATGAGGCATTTGAACTCTCCTCCATAAAAAATCATGCAAATATACTTAATTTATATAATAATTATATAATTTGCTTCATCTCAAAATTTTGCCTACCCGTCCCTTGTTATGCCTCCGCCCTTGTTAAATAATAACACTAATATAAAATGAATCATACCTTTTTTTTCCATTCTTTTGTTTAGTTCATTGATACAAAATATTTTCCTACATTACATATAGAACTTCCATTTACAAATGCAATGCCACATTTTCATTTTTATTTTGAAATATATTTGAGCTAAATAAAACTTATATTCAAAAATGAATAATCTGGCTTTCACAAAAAATGGAAAGCTCAAAGAGATAACGAACGAAAAAAAAAAAAAAAAATACTTTCACAAAAATGAACCTTATCTATGAACAAATTCTCATTCAAGATGTCTTCCAGAGGCCATGAGACGACGAGATTCCCTAGATCTATTCTCTTTTCACCTTCGGTAGCTCTTTTGCTCTTCTTCCCTTTCATATTTGCTTGCTTTCTGTATGCTATCCTCAGAGGAGCAAGACGCTATGCAAAAGGTAAAATAAAAAAAAGGTACTTGTAAAAGGTAGTTTATGCCTTTATTTGAAAAGGAGCAAAGATGTTCCTTCCTAATTAGTACAGGTATATTTTCAAGGAAAGGAAGCTGTTTAGGGAATATCAAGAGACGGTAAAGAGAGCACCTTATTGGGTACACATGGGCGTCTCTTCAGTTCTATATTAACTTTTTTTTGGGATGGGTTTAGTATGAATGCTTTAATTCAAAACCTAATTAATACAGATATATTTTATAGAAAGATTTTGTAAATTTTATTGAAACTTACATGGATGGATTAGGAACATTAAAATTATTTATATATTTAAATTTTGAGGCAAATTTGAATGTAAATTGAACGTTAATTTAAATCCGATTTTAAATAAGATAAGACACGGTCCAAAAACCTTCAGACAAAAAAGCCATCCATTTTGTTTTTCACAAATAGCCTTAAAACCACCAATGTAATTACAAAACACAGCTCAATAATTTATTTATTATAAATTAAGAATTAGGGTTAAAATGTCTCTGTATTTAAATCATGTTTCACATCTTTATATTTATTTAAAGTCCAAAATGTTGATCCATATTAGGAGACCAAATTTTATATTTTTTTTGGAATTCTTTTACTATTTTTTTAGATAGATAAAAAACCAGTTATTCACAAGATTTTGGATCAACCAAAAACAGTTATTTTGTACATATCTAAAAAATTATAAAAAATATAATATTTGATATTTAAGTACATTTTAATATGGAGATCATGTTAAGTGATTAAGATTGACTGTCTAAACTTTAAATGTGAAAATAAGTATGTGAGGCTTGATTGGAGTACGGAAACAATGTGACATTTTAATCCTACTACTCTTTATTAAGATACATAATTAAACAAACACCGAACAAATTTATTTTAGGGTTAATATTTTATATACCACTGAAAACTTCTTTAGTTTTCTATTTACCCTTGAAGTCTTTATTATATTCAAATATATCTCTCAACTCTCTTTGCCCTTTTCTATTTACCCATGCACGGTGTTAATTATCCATTGTCAGAATTTATCTTTTTCCCATTGTACCCTTGTACTTCTTTCCTCAATCCTTGCTTAGACTGTACTTCTCTCTTCTCTCTCTTTCTCCATTTCAATTTGCGTCATATGAGAATAACCCAGATGGAGGTTACTTATGTGAGGCCCCATTTTGATGCTGCTACTGTACAGATACATATAGTTAGTAAGCACAACGCTTACGGACATTAAAATTTGGTGTATAACAATTAAGTACGGGATAGGTTATATTGACAACTGATAGTTTTACAACCAGCACTCCATGCAATCATTAAAATTGATTGTTATAGAACCAGCACAACGAACTTATAGTTTTTTAATGTCAGTAATCTTAGGGACTGTAGAATGGAATTGCAGTTCCAATTCGCTATTGTAATAGAAACGCAATAGAAGAACAAAAGGAGGTAAAACACCTTCATCATTTCACTTGAACTAAGAAGATTTTACAAGCATTTCAAAAAACAATTGAAGACAGGAAAAACAATGCCAACAGTACCAGATTCTCAAAACAGAAACTCAAATATCTTATTGCACGAACTCAGAACTGTTCAAATCATATAATAACGAACAACTCATTTCAACTCTTATTGTCAAGCTCAAGATACCAACTGAATCAAATATTAGGCTTCAAAGTGTTGGCAATATCAATGACAAAGCGGTATTTGACATCTGCCTTGGCAAGCCGCTCCATTGCCTTGTTCACATAATCAGCACCGATCAATTCTATGTCGGCTGTTACATTATGCTTTCCTGCAAAATCAATCATCTCTTGTGTATCCGCTATCCCTCCAATAGCGCTTCCAGCTAGAACCTTCCCTCCTGTACAGCAAAGTTTTATTAGCAATTTAGCACTTGAATTGGTTTGAGTTCAGATAGAAAACTTATTTGAATTACATATGAAATTGCAAAGAAGAAATAAATTGTTGCTTCCTAAAATCATTGAAATGATTACTAGCAATCAATTAAACAAGTAATACTAATAGAACCACACACCATTAATCAAAGGGAAAGCAGGGACCTCCAAGGGCTTCTCTGGTAAACCAACCATTATCATCTTTCCATTTGGTTTGAGAAGTGCTAGAAGAGGGACAACAGAATGTGAAGCAGAGACAGTGTTGATTATTCCATCCATGCTGAAGTTTGCAGCCTACAATAGACCAAGAGGAGTGAAGAAAATGATATCAACCTCAGGTTAATGACATGTTACTTTTTTAAGAAAAAATGACATCACAGGATGATATATTTATATATTGATGTATTAAAATCTAAAATAGAAAAGAGAAACAAAAAAATTACTTACCTTCATTTGTTCAGCATTGCTACTAACCAAGAATGAATCAGCACCCAGCCTCTCAATCGCCTCCTTCTCTTTGCTCGGGCTGGAACTGATAACCGTCACCTTCATTCCAAATGCCTTCCCAAATTTGACAGCCACATGGCCCAAACCACCGAGACCCACAACCCCTAAGTGCAATCCTGACACATTAAGCCCGTGATACTTCATTGGTGTATAAACAGTAATACCAGCACAGAGGAGTGGGGCAACCTTGTCTAGTGGAAGATTCTCTGGGATGTGAATCACGAAATCCTGGTTCACAACTATCATGTCAGAATAGCCACCATAGGTTACAGTACCGTCTTCTGGGTCCACTGAGTTGTAGGTGTAAATCTGTACTGGGCAGTAGTTTTCAAAGCCTGTTGTACAGCCAGGGCAAGAGCGACATGAGTTGACTAAGCAACCTATCCCCACTTTGTCTCCGAGTTTGAACTTGTTGACCTTGGAGCCGACTTCAGTTACTTCACCTACAATCTCATGCCTGTCAAAAAAAAGCTTAATTTATGAGGTTAATCAGAAGCAACTGAAAGAACTATTCGTTGAAATTTATATACACAAAGTGTCGGCTTTCAATTCAGATTTACCCTGGGACAACGGGGTACATGGTGTTCTTCCATTCGTTCTTTAAGCTGTGCAAATCAGAGTGGCAGATACCGCAATACAATATCTTTAATGTCACGTCATTGTCTCCATTGTTCCTGTTAAATTAGAGAACTCTGTTAGTAATCATATTGAGTTCAAGGATGGCACCACATAATGCCAAAGGTTTAAATTGGCATCATAAAATTAGTCTATTGAATTTCAAATTATTGAAAGAATATAAAACACGAACGGTGAAAGAGGATGATCTCAAATAAACAGATTGGCAATGGCATCTGCGATTAATTACATGCATGTGGAACGCTTTAAAGGTAAAAACCAACAAATGGCTCGGGCAATAAATTGACATAAAGTGATTTTTTCATCTATAGTTTTATCTATTTTTAAAAATATTTTACATTTGATCTTCCTATTCAATAATAATTTGCTAACTTTTAAACAAACATATTGATTTATAAAATATCTTTTATTTATAATTTGTACTAATTTTATCATGCTTATTTCAATTTTTGTGTTTTCTTTTACAACTTTTTTTTTTTTTAAGATTTAAAGGTAATCCAGGAGAAAAATGTTCACTGTTAATTATAATTACTAATAAACTAGTACTATACTCCGGTTTTGACCTATGCGGTTCATGGATAAATCAATTGAGCTGAGTCTGACTTTCATCAGACTAAATCTCTACATCGACACACGCTTAGCTGATGTAACAAAAGAAATGGGTAAGATCTTCGATAATAACTTAAGTTAATAGAAATTTAAAATCCCTTTCTGTATGAAGACTATCAGTTAAAGAGTTTTCAGAGAAAAAAAAGAGTAGCTATCAGGTTGATCGATGATTTAATTAACAGAAATCTATGTATCAATCTAGTGAGAGAGAGAGAGATGAACCTTCTGGAAAAGGGGAAAGGAGAGAGAAGACCGGAGGTATCATGACCAGCGAGACCAATGGCCTTGCGTGGAAGCTCTGGTGCTACCTTATTCCCGTTTGCTGGAGCCGCCATTATAGATCGCTCAAGTTTTTAAGAGAAACAGGGGAGGAGGAGGAGGAGGAGGAGGGGGTTTTGATTAGCTGGATGGATAAAATGTTAATGCAGAGATGGAAAGAAGAAGAGAGTGCCCCCAGAGGTTTATATAGCCGAGGCGAGTACTGGAACGCTGGCGATTCGATCCTTGCTGACACACTTGAGAGTAGGTTCGATGGGCATCTGACCTACTCTGGTTCGACGGATTTAATCACCGTCGATTTGCTTTAAGATTCGTGCGGAACGCTTTAAAATTCGTGCCTGTCTGTTTCAATTTTTGTGCGCACAAATCTTAAATTAGATCGGACGGTCGTCATGCTCGTTGAACCTAAAAGTACGTCCGATGGGCATCGGACCTACTCCATTCTCTCGCTGACAACATCAACGCTTACATTTGTAAAATTCTATGTTAGTGACTAGTGAGTGATAACTGTAAATTTACCTGTATCCAAATATTTATAATTTTTTAAAAGTAGTTATATCCGATAGTTAAAATATTTATATCTTTTAAAAAAATTATAAAACAAAATTGAACATGTATGCATCTATACAATCAAAATTTCAATGCAATTAATCTCAACTCACATATATGTTACATAAGTGATCCTATCAATTATACATAAGATATATTCTTATAATCAACTATAAATACTTATTTATAAAATATATTTTTCTGAAATTGCATATAAAGAAAATGTAGAAATAATTTTTCATATATTTTATCTACCATAACGCTTCCACCCCCTCCCGAAATTCCCAATTTTAATTTTACTGTTGTTTTAGGCATAGTGACAAATAAATAGTTCAGATTCGGTTTGACAGAGTCAAAAATTCATAATTCGGAAATAATTTGAGTAAAATTCACGAATGACTATATAGAAACATAAGTGATGCCAAAACCTATCTGGAATAGTGACTATTGAGTGACTATATAGGGAAATTTTTTATTGGTAGTAATTAATAAAAAAGAAAAGAGACAAATTGTAAGATTACAGTAATATTTATATTAGTAGTAAGACCGGCAGAATTTCTACCAATCTAAACTAGTTTGTTTTTTTGTTTTTAATTTTTTCTAGTAAAATATTTTTTTACAAAAATAGATAAAGTATTTTAAAATTTAGATATATCAAATATATTCCATCTATTTTTTGAAAAACTTTTCATATTATACTAGAATCAAATATAAAAATTCTCTCCATCTATACATCAGATTAAAAAAAAAGTTAAGATCGGTAGAAATTCTACCGATCTTTCTACCAATATAAATATTACGATAATCTTACCACTTATCTCTTTTCTTTTCTATTAATTACTACCAATAAAAAAATTTCCCTATATAGAGCTGGGTTGGCATCACTTGGCAGATTGTCCTTTCGGAACGCAGATTGTCCAGCTCAAACGCGTATCCTCTGCATTAACTCAAAAAGGAATCTTTTGAGTTAATGAATATGAACCGTCTGATTTTAAACGGAGCCAATCCGGCTTCTGACTATAACTTAGGAGAATTTTCAATATTCGTACGAATCTAGTTCGCACGAATTTTAAAATAAATTGGATGGTCAAAATTCATTAATTCAAAAAATTTCCTTTTGAGTTAACGCTGAGGATAAGAATTCGTCCAGCTCTGGGTTGGCAGATCGACTATATTGAAACAACACGAATAACTATATAGAAACATACGTGATGCGTTCACATGACTATCACTAATGAATTATTTATTAGTTAATTTATCGTGTGATATACAGATTTCCTCTGGTCAAACTGTACAACATAGTCTGTGGTAGAGATGAAAACTGGAAGTTGTACTGTTGAAGAATGTTAAATCACATTGTTCGCCACTGCATGCATGCTGCACAGGATAATGTAACATTTCCAACTCCAATTGTAGCAGGTACCAGGTACTGTAGGAGGTGGGAATTGACAACCCACCCACTTAATTATTCTTTTAAGACAATTATTTATCTTATTTTTCTCTATCAAGCTACTGACTTCTTTTTGTTTTTTGTTTCTAATACGTACGACCATAATTAGGGTCGGCAATTAAGGACTAATTAAAATAAAGAAGAAAGACGAAATCTTGTTCGCCGCCCCTGCGTCTTCATTCCCTTCTGTATTCTTTTTTTTTTAGAAAAAATAAGAATATAGTCCTTATTTTGCTTTATTAATGACAGGTTCCAAAAGAAAACCAACTTACATTTTGGAAACCAATTCAACAAGGTTGAATTTATACATTTTGATGAAAACATAAAACAAAAATAAAGAGAGAAAAAGAGGGAAAAATAGAGAAAAGGTTAAAACTTAAAACTCCTCCTTTAATGCACTACAAGAAATAGTTTTATTAGCGTGAAAAAAAAAAGACCTGCTGCGTGATTAGTTGGTCGGAAATAACCATCTCCGTGGACATAGCCACGCAATTAGTCTCCACATGACTAATAATTATCGCCGTAGAGTCCTCGTAATTAGTTTTCGCGAGGTTAAATTGTTACTATCACCGAGGCCTGTGTTGGTCAGTCAAAGTGGGTAGACGCGATCCAGACTGGATTATTGCGTGGATGTTGGGCTGATATCATCGTGCCCGTACCCACGGGATTGCTATAACCACACAGATGCTAATTCTGGCGCGAAAATTTCCAAACCGAAATGTCATATAATTTTCCACGGAATTGTTATTTTTTTCCGGGGTTAGTTATTTGCGAGGATGAGTAAATGCGAGGTTATTGTTTTGGGTCTATAGTATTATCATGCATAATTAAGTTCACAGGAATGATGTCAATATTTATATAATGGATTTCATTCCCATTCATAATACCTCCTGTACCGATTCCGATACCAGTTCCAGTACCATACCTGTCACACCTCAAACCAGGATTTTCGAATTAGGGCGTGATCAATCCCCGTCTCGTGTCTAATGATCGGAAAGACACGCAAGACTAAATAATAAAATAATCATTCACAGCGGAAGCGAATATAAATCAATAAAGCCAAAGTCATAAATATAAAATAAACATAACATAATATACATCACCTCATCCATACAAATTCCCACCGGGATCAAATATACATAATCTAGTCAAAGGAGTACATAATCTATCAAGTCCAATGTGTATAACGAAAACATTGGACCCGCAAAACCCTAATCTAATCAGGCGGTGCGGCCATCGGGGACAGCTCCTGACGTCTCCTGCTGCGGACCGTCAGACTCCGTACCTGCCCACATCCAAAAAGGAGGGGGATGAGCGAATGATCGCCCAGTATGTGACCCAGTATTATCCCTTCAGGGATCCTCTTAAGTCAAAGCACATTTTAATTTGAAATCTACGTAAAGTCGGTAATTATTCACTTTTAATGCACATGCTGCAGAAATTAAAACCTATCATAGTAACTACAAAAGAAAATACATACATAGTAGATGACATGATATGATTATCCTAATATGCCAACATGATTAAATTTCTCAAAATAAAATATGAGGATGAATATTATACTCAATCGGAGTCCAGTACAATAGGTACCGTGTGTACAAATTGATATAGTAATAATACGGATAATATTGTCACCCTGTGCCGTGCCAAAATTCAGCCAAATTGAATTTATATCTCAAATGCGACATAACACAAAGACTGCGATCAGAGGGTGCAAAGATACCCGATGCCTAATGACATCGAGCTTTGCCCCCAAAGACTTCAGCACGTAGGCAAGTGCACGCTAGCCGATGGTTATATCTAATTCCGTGTGTTTTCCTTACTCTAAGACGATTCTTCATCCAAACATATAAAATAAGAGAAAACTACAAGCAAGGCGTAAGAATAAGTCAATCCGCTCCTCATGAGCAGACGACGGAACTCTACCATCCGGCCGGATCAATGGGACAAGGGCTCGTGAGCGGCCCGGGCTCGTGATCGGCCCATAACAACAAAAATAAAATCTGCCACCGCAACCTCGGCAGCCGTTCTAGGCAAGTAGCTCCTAATGTAGGGGGGATAACTCCCGAATCGTCTCCGGACTCGAGATCGGTCCGCACAAAATGTAAAATGATCGAAAAGCATATACTACAACTCAATGCATATAATAATATAATATTCCTAATAAGACCTCCCGAGAAACCAAGTGGTCTCTCGGCTCAATGGCTAACGGGCCGACCGGTTCCATACCAACCAGCCGGAACGCAGTCACTCGGTCTTCTTCTCACGCTCACCAATGCACATGCGTAACTAAAATACTATGTTGTCCTCTACGAGAAGAGGACAACTAATATCCTAATATATTATTAAATTAATTTACGCTACTCCTAAGAAAGCAGTAAATTTTCATTTAGAAGGGTTTATGCAAATCCTAAATTACAGTTCAGAAATGATTAAAAATGCTCTAATGCAACTACATAAATAAAGGTGCAGATGTCAGGTCAAGTGGTCGACTGGTAAGAGTACGCCACGAAAAGATAATTCAGATATCCCACACCTGATGGCTGTAGGGGTAGAACGCGCTAATAACCTCCGAGATCCACGTAATCCTCGCCTGCTCCTGTACAAGCGTCAGCGGGATCGGTACACGGGTCGGAATCTACATAGGTCAGCTGACCTGTAATTTAAACGTAACTTAATTAGAGTCTAAACTAAGTATTCGTAACCCTGATTACCCCGTTTGATTATTTTCACTAAGTCTTCGTATTTAATTACTTAATTAAATAGGGTTCGAATCTAATTATTAACTTAACTTACTTAAATCATTTGTTATAGTTTAATTTGAAGATAAACTGCTTATCTAATTAGTTAAATACCTAAGTAATGTTATTTACATGATTTTACGTTAATTATCTTAAGGTATAACCTACTTAATTTAAATTGCTACTATTTAGTTCTTAATTAATTATTTGCAATATAAAGTCGTTCCCTAATTAATTTTAACTACAATCAATTTTAAATCTAAGTACGTAACTAATAAATGTTAACTATTTAATTATAATATTTCTAAAGTCGTACGAATTTATTTTAATAATTTGTACAAGTCGATCAACCTATATAAAAAAAAATAACATGTGATTATCTAATTATCCCGTTAGCTAAACTTTTATAATCGTAATGATTCGATAATATTAATATGTTGTTAATTAATTGTCCTTTGTTAATTAACAACATATTTTATTTGAAAGTCATTTTCTTTACTTAAAATTTCTACTTACTCAATTTATAAAATTCTAATTACTAAATTTGAAACATCTAATTACTTAACTAATTATTTTAAAAATCTAACTACTAAATTTAAAATACTAATTACTTAATTTATTAATTAATTTAAAATCCTAATTAATCTAAAATGTGTTGTAACTAAATTATTTTTAATTGGGTGTGTTTCGGGATCATACAGGTGTCCAATCAGGTTGTATAATATATGTTCAAATTATGTTATGAACTCTCACTGAGGCATCAAGACCCTGGACGGTATAATCATCTCCCGAATTAAATTCAAGTTTACATAAGCATCCAGTTTTATTCGGTTACATTATTAAAACCTAAATTTTTAAAAGCCGTCATTTTATTCCGTCAATCCGAGGCAACATTTATTCCTTTTTATTTTAAAAATCTGTCAAGCCCAAAAGATAAAGGCCCAAGCCTTCTTGAATTTATTAATAAATTCATATTAAGGCCCAACAGAAAATTAAAAGCCCAAGTCCCAAATTTAATTTCAACAGCCATGGCCTAACAGTAATAGAGGTCCAAAGCCTCATTTCAATTAATATACATATAGGGCCGGTCTAATATCCAATTAATATCATTTTTTGCAATTTAGCCCTTGAAATAAAATATTTCACACAAGGGCCTAACATTTCCAAATTCAGCCCTCAATATTTAAATTTCACAAATTGGTCCCTGTCAGTTCAAGTCTGGTAAACAGAGCCGCATAGTACCAGTATCTACACTGGGCTGGTACCACTGGTACCAGCACTGCCCCAGTCAAGCAACACATAATCAATAATCACAGTAACAGCACCGAACCAGTACATAACAGAACCGCAAAAGCACACAGCAAAACCGGTCACAAAGCAAGGCAAATCAGCCATACACACAGATCAGATCAGCAAAACAGAACAGGAAAGGCACGGGTCAGAGAAGGCACAAGCCATACCAGTAAAACAGAACAACACGGTAGGATAGCACAGAGCCTGTAAGGCGCCACAAGGGAAGCCAGAACAAGAAGGGCAAAAGGAAAAGGCAGCACCAGCACCCAAATAAATCGGTACAAAGCGAGTATTGATACACAACCAAAAATCCAACCCACAGTGACTACAAATGCCGGTCGGGAAAATCAACAACCCGAGCAAGGCACAAATTAATCGGTGTTTGAGTATTTACCCGAGAGAGAGGAAATCGCAGCAAATGGTCGAAGTTTGGCCGGTACCAAGGTCGTCAGTTTCGCCTCGCCTCACAGCCTTCACAAGGGAAATCCGAGACACCGAAATAAAACACCTCAAGCACCGAGAGTCCAAGAGGCAGTCACAAGCACAAGAATCACAACCCATCCTTATCGGATTAGGGTAATCACAGTAAATCAGAGGAAAACGGAAAAGAGGGGAAAAGGAGAAAAAGGCCTCAACACATGAGAAATCAAGAGACAGAGAGAGATTGTAACCAAACCGCAAACAAAAAGGAGAGCCGGCTATACATAGCCAGTGAGAAAATCGGGTCAAAGGTGTCAGAGACACCGTACAGCCATAGTCGTCGCCCTCGTGCGCGAAGCGATGAGGGTAGGTAAACGATCCGATCAAAGGCGCGAAAGGAGGGAAAAACCCTCAGGGTTCCTCGTGACACAGCGCAAGTATGTGCGGTTTCAAAATAGAGGGGGCTAGAGCACAGAGGGAGAGAGCGAGGGTTTCTCCCTATTTTCTCTCCAGGAAGTAGGAGAGCCGTCGGGTAGGGTCGGCTCCTCATAGAGAGAAAGAGAGAAATCGGTGGGGAGAGGAAAAGAGAGGATCGGCTAGGGTTAAGAAGAAGAAGGGGGCGGGGTCCAAAGGCAGAAAGGCGAAGGGAATAGAGGGGAGGTGGGTAATAAAAAGGGTTCGGCTTTAAGATCCGTGCAGAGTCAAATCCAACGGTTATAATAATTCAGACAATCAATATGGTTAACCCAAACATCTCCCGTGATCAACTAAATTAAAAGTTCGATGTTTATGAACTAAATTCGCGTTTGAAATATAGTACGAAATTCTCAGATGTCATCAATATATTTGCAAATTCGGTTCGTAAATTTAGCAATTTTCTAAGATAATAATTTGTTTGAATAATTATTTATGGGTATACGACAGTTCATCAATTAATTTATTATTATATTATTACTACTATTATTATTTTTAATTTCTATTTAACCTAATTAATAAATTCACTTAAATAATTGATTAATTATTTAACCTATCTAATTTAATTTAGGTTTTAAGTAGTCGCAAATCTTAATGTTTAAACTAATTAACTAAATTAGTTTTACGGATTATAACAATACCCATGTTTCATCCCATTGAATATTCCCCATTCATTCTGCATCACACTAAATTATCATGAACATTAGAATAAACTAAGAAGAGAGACTAGCAATAATACCAATAAAAACAATAAACTACCATATTTTTAAAAGAAGTCATACATATACCAATAAAAGATCATCTTTACATTAAATTTAGCAACAAAAGTTATACCCCATTTTAGCCCCCACTTCACAACTATAACCAAAATGAACATACCATCTATATTAATATTTTAACAAACACAAAATAGCCTTGGAAGAACCCTCACAGCACCAAATTAGAGTGGAAATCTACAGATCCATAAAATGAGTCAACGTAGAGGTTTTCAGATTCTGTTACATTAGTTGGTGGGACATGATTCGACAGAAATGTGTTGTCTTCCTCTGTGTTGCCATTCGATCCTTCATTTGTAGGCACAGAAGTGGTTGCAACTTGCTGCAGATTGGAGAAAATAAAACCATTATTATTAATAAATATAAAATGACAACAATTGTAAGTTGTGTTTCATTTGTAGCTAGGTAGGAGTAACTTTTTTTCAATTGCTTAGTACACATGCGTATGAACTTCCCCTAAAAACCAATGTGGCAAAGCTTGTTATTATGAAGTGGCTAAACAACATGCATAAATTTGAAGAGAGGACTTACTGCTTGCAATAGTTAAGAGTTTGAATAGAAAAATGAAAATGTGATTAATTCTGGGTAAATCAGCAACATAAGATGTGCTGCTGCTGGGTGTGGGTTTGGATTACTGTTAAACCAATTTAGTACCAAAGACCAGAAATATATGTCCTTGCACTAGACATTGGCACAAATAAAAAAATTTGCTAACAGTTGTTGATGTTAGCATTAATGTTTTAAGCTACTTTGGAAGATTTGTAACATTTGAAGACTGAAACACATAGTACATACCGGTAATTCTGGGACCTGGTTGTCTGTTATCTCAAACAATTTATGAATATAGAACATGCTTTTCTGCGTATGTTCTTCAACAATTGCTTTCACCTGTCCAGCAGTGAAAAGTCAATTCACAATTATCTTGATAGGTTACCACAGGGGCATATTGCAAAGGCTTTGATCGTCTGTTTTCACTTTTCAACAAGCTTGGATTGACAGTGCTGCCTAATCCGTAAACACGACCATGAGATGGTCGTCCGCTGGCCATCAGAAAGAGTTGTTCATCGAGCTTACCAGCATTGTCAGGATCAGCCCTTAGCCGAAGTACCTCTTCCTATATTGTAAAGTGGAAAATGATGACACTAATGATTATCATAGCATATGAATTCGAAATTGCCCTTACTGTTACTTTGAAATGAATGAACAAATAAAGTAACTAAGAATATGTAATTATGCAATTGACATCGTACATAGACTCTCTAGATCTATCATCCGGAAAATTCATGCTGTTAACGGTTAAACCTTCATGGTTTTGCTGGGGTGACACGGCATCAGCATATTCGTTGTTTGTAGTGCCTTGTTGGTTGCCTTGTACACCATTACCTTGACTGACCTTCTCTCTAGGTAGTTTATTTTATTTTTCTTTACTTGATTGCATGGTACAACAATTTGGGGTGCATCTTGGGATTGGTTCAGAGTGTTCTAACACTGATATAGACATAGTTATCAATTATAAACATGATTTTCGAAATTAGATATGCATGAGAAAAAGAGGAAATACAAAGATTAAGTAGATCAAATGTAAACTTATTTCACATGAGTTTATGAGACCTTGTGAAAACATATTTGCAAATAGGTCCCCATATTTTATTATTATTTTTTTATTATATTTTTTTATTTATGTCTTGTTTATAGAAGCTGTGAATACCCTAATACTTGAAAAATCATTGAATGCTCTCCTGAGACATACTCATTTTGATCCTTGCATTCTTATTTCAGAATATTTACATATTAATCCCTTTTTTTGCTTTATTTACAAAATTATAGTGTGAATGTACTGAAACAGTGGGCTATTCCCATAATAATTTTGTAAAGTAACTTTTTTTATATATATTTCACATGTATGTCCACTGTTTTATCAACTCAATTTACTTAAATGTTAAATCTGCCTAGACTTTGTATCTAATGAGAAAAAAAATGTGTCCATACTCGATTTTTTATCCATATTAATTTGGTGCATTTTCCAATCACCACTTGAGGAGAGAAATTATATGGAAAACATTTTGGTTGCTAGAAATTGTAGCCATGCCAACTTCTTTTTGTTGGGATAAATTTTCAGAATATTCGAATAGCTATCAATTTTTTAAAATAAATCAAATTAAAATAGAGTTACCCGGATCGTGCGAAGCACTATCCTTAAGCGTATTCTATCTCATTGTGCAAAATGGAACCGCAACCAAGATAATCTAGAGTTATTTCTCCTTAGGCATGTTATGAAAGCAACTGACGATAACTCCGCAATATCCAGCATAGATAAGAATTTGATAATTGAGATAAATAGAAAAGATTATGTGGAAGAGTAAAAAAGGAAATTTATGTTTTTCTTTTTTTTTCTCGGATACAATCAGAGAGAAATGGAGATTCAATTAGATCATGATATCAATACATCC
Source organism: Carex parvula (assembly GCA_025461045.1). Lineage (NCBI taxonomy): Eukaryota > Viridiplantae > Streptophyta > Magnoliopsida > Poales > Cyperaceae > Carex > Carex parvula. Next base: position 124,729 of record JAJGRW010000904.1, on the reverse strand, counting down.
AAAATAAACTGAGTCGGTCAGTTTTACAGAGAGAGAGAGAGAGTATGTAATTAAAAGAAAGCTTAATGAGGATTGAATTAGAAAACAAACATATCTTTTTTACTTATTTCCTGTCCGAAAGAGTGCTACCGTTTCCAAACAATAAAGGAGTTTTTAAGGAATTAATGAACGTCATTAATTAGAAAATAAATGGAAAGATTTAATACAAAGAGAGAACAGAGAGTGCCCAGGCGCCTCTCTAATTTTCAGTTTAATTTGATATGGATATATTCGGTTTAGTCCTCAAGATTACAAAATATTACAAAGGGAAATTTTAACAATTTTGAGTGTTTAGAACTCAAGTTCCAACAATCCCCCACAAAACTCAAATTTAAGAATATCAAACGATAAATGAAATAAAAGCAAATTGCTAGATATTTATATTGCGCATCGATGAAGTAGTTGACAAACTTTGAACTTCATCTAATATCAACAGCTTTAATTTGGACGAAGCAGAGTGAACTATGACTTGAACTCGTTCCTTTGATCCAAAATTCAACCACCACACACACAATGTGGAGATTATCGTTGCGGTACGCACATTAATAGCCTTACGCAAGTCTTGGATTTTTCATAAGAGTCTTAAAGGTTTAACCATGCCTCGCACCGCGGTCGTTACAGATACTCTCATATAGGTCAGTTACCTACTACTAAGGATATGTGTAGAGTCATATCCTACGGAAATTACCGTCTCGGTTCTCTTTAAGAGCTAATATGCTCATCCTAACCATCTACATAGAGCACACTCACCATAGGGATGGGGTTGGAGTCAATACTCCTAAAAGTGTGCGCTCTTTTAGTCAACTTATTAGCTTGTTATTACCCATTGAATATATTTCAAGGGATCGCCTATCAGATATTGGGTTGCCACCGTAAGAAGACTCATTAGGGCTAACATCCATCCCCCTCGATGAAATTTACATAGGGACTTGAATTGTAGTCCATCATCAACATTTTCATGTCAATGAATCATCATTTGTTGCTCAAGCTTGCCAATCCACTTTCTTTATTTACGATTAGTAATAATCTTTGATAGTTTGTCAAAACATTTTTAAATAATTAATCATAGCATCATGTTGCATAGTATTGATCATATTATTATTCATGTATATTGTAGAATGAGATAAATATTTCAAGAAATTTAAACCCTCACATTTTCTGTTATATATGATATGATAAGAATACCATTTTCTTTTTTACTTATTTATTTCAATAAATACTCAACCTTATGCATATATAATGCATTCAGATAATACAAATCAAACAGACCAATTAATGTAACATTTTAGAAATCATTAATTAAAATTGGTCGTTAATCTATACCACCAAATTTCCTATTTATTTACCGTATAATCAAAATCCAATAAGAGCCAAATTTCCCATTAAACTTTGATGGTTATAATTTTTTTTACTTATTTGAATTTTAAGACATTATGAATGTTAATTAATATTTATTCATTTAGTCATTAGACTATCACAAAAGAACACTCAGTTATTTTATATTAACATTTACGTAATATTCATTCTTTTAGTCAGTAGACAACAATTATCTCACTAAATCATTGTCGTCTTACTGACAATAATAGCATTCATGAGCAGCGAGATTAATATGATCTTTTAAATTGATCATCATCATATATATATATATTGATTGTATTCTTTAATTTTCTTTTTCCAAATAATAAATATTTATATTATTTTACATACTTTACTGAACCCTATAATTTTATTACATAAAAGATCATCACCATGCACATGCATGAACACTAAAATATTCACTTCTATAATTTGATCACATATTATGTGAGTTATATAATTTATTAGCCAGTCATAGCATATCTTGAATATTATTTAACGAATCAAAGCCTTTTAATGAGTTTATTGCTGCTTTGTATAAGTCATATAAATCGACTTTTTTAATTTAATCTTTTAGTAGACATGATTGTGGTTTGATTTATGATTGATAGGTTAATTCCGATCACACTATTCAAACCTTAGAAAATAATTAACAGATTAAAATGATTATATCAATAATTTTAATTGATCTTTAAATCTTTTAATATCTTTCCTAGCAATAAATTCTTGATTAATTGCTTATACTCTCAATTCATTTTTGTAATCATTAAGGGGTAATCAAAATGGTTAATAAAATGATAATTAACGATATAAGTAATTAATGCTTATAATAGCATTCATTCCACTTTTCTTATCCATAATATATATTAGTTATATTTTTTTCGGTTAAGATATAAAAATTAATGATCATGATGCAATTGTCAAGATAATGTTTTCTTTGTTCATTTCTATTATTTTATTAATGGTAATTTTTCACCAAAGACCTTAGAAGCTTATTTGCAGATGACTCCAAATTTATTTTTATTACAAGGAAGCCCAATTACTAAATATTATCAATGATGCCATTCTTCTTTTCCATAAAATAATTTTAAATCTAATTACTTGTTTTTAAAATTAACAAGTCAGATTTTCAAGTACTATTAGTAATTTTCCAGAGTGTAAAATCAACAAATATAATTTTATCAACGGACTTAGTTTAATTAGTTTAAAAGAGAAATTCCAAGAAAGATTTAATCAAGATCTGAACTTAAGATCATGTTCAATTAAAGTCAGAAATTAATTTCCTATTTGTTTATTATAATCCCGTTAGAGATGAACGGGATAATAACTAGTAATGTGATACATAGGTTTTCATTAAACATATCATATGCCCTTTGGGCATAATTATTTGTTTCATTATTCTACTCGCATATATATATATATATATATATATATATATATATATATACTAAAACATATTGATTCATATGGGCGCCTTTTTTATAAGTTCTGCCCATATCTACTGCATCTATTAAGTCAACAACTTTTTTTTTTTAAATGATCAGATTAAAATAATTCGGATTTTATAGTAAAAATTTGATACAAATATAAAACTTAACTAATTCAATTGCTACTTAAAATATTTACCGAATTTAATTTAAGATTTTTCAATCTATTAATAAATTTCAGATTATAACTTTAACTGTTATATTTATAAAAAGGGTTTTTGTTGCCTTTTCTAATTTATGGTTATATTTCGTTGGTGTTTTGCTTCACATTTTCCCCTAAAACAACCAGATTAATTAAGTAAACAAATAATGAGTCTACAATCAAAATTCGACACAGTTCACATTCACAGCATCTAAAATTAAGATAATTAATCTATACTAATTAACCTATTAAATTGAAATAATCTAATCTATTGAATATCAAATTCAGAATTTCATATTTAGTTTAATCGTTATCTGAATCTGGAAATACGCTTAAGATTGTTGGTATAAATTTTCAAAATATTCGGATAGTTATAATTTTTTTCAAATAAATCAAATTGAAATAGAGTTATCCCGATTGCGCGAAGCACTGTTGACTATCGGGTCAATATCGGGTTTAGGCAAACTATTATAGATAATTTCGTAATGAAATTGGTAGGTCCCTCCTCTCACTTTTTTAAAAAATATTAGAAAAATAATATCCCTTAACTATAATCTCCGATCAAATTTTCCAATCCGGATTTTATTTTTCCTGTTTCCTCTCTTTTTATTTTCTCCATAATACACTAAACAAGCCAATTATTTATTTTCCTACAACACATTTAAGATTTAACTTGTCTGAAGAAAAAAAATAAATACAGCAATATTCCCAATTTCAAGCTTCATGCTTGACATACATCACAAACAGATCGTTCCATACCACATCTCGCAATCGTTGTTTTTATGTGATAAATATATCGTTCCATCCAACAATAAGTATCAATACTTTGAATAGCAAGTATATATGAAGAGTTTGATTGTCAAATATTAGTACTTTGATTTGATAAGTACGCAAATATAAATAAATCATTTGTTGTGAAGGAGGAGAAGTATTTGCATATTATACTAGTAGATAATTTTAGCATAAAGTATTATAAGTTATAAATTCAAAAAATATGTAAAAGGAGTTGAAATTAGAGGCATTAATATTGGAGGATTCTAATATCTTTATTTTGTGTTTTCATCATGTTCTTATTTTTTTATTTTTTAATAACATAAATTTTAAAGCTTATAGAAAATAAACTAGTAGATGTGATTTATACTACATGTAGGGGTGGAGTCAGATCTTCAAGTTATGAGGATCAATCATATTAAATTTTCTTATTCATAACATTTTACTATAAACTACATAAAATAAGAAATAAGTACAAAATTTTTTGGAAAAACAAATGGAAATCAATTGATTCTCATTTATCTAAGGTGGCTCTGCACCATCTATGTGCAGTTTTATTTGTATATAATTAATAAGTTAAAAAATTTAACATTCATAAATTACTTACATCAGTATATTTATACAAATTCTTGATAACGATAAAAAGAAAATTTGAAATGTCATGATATTTTATATAGGGCTGGACAAAATTGCTCAAACTCGTAACTCGCTCATTTACAACTCGAGTCAGTTCCAACGCAAGTTGGCTGACTCGTTTAATAAATGAGCTGAGTTTGAGCGTACTCCAACTCGCTCATTTATAACTCGAGTTAAATGGTCACAATAAATCTCAGAAATTGTTTTTGTTAAGCTACTATATGAAAAATTACTGGTGCTTATATACTAAGTTGCTGTATGAAAAATTATTGGTGTTTATGTATTATTGCTGTATGAAAAATTGTTGGATACTGATAAATTCTTCTACTAGTAATATATAAATAAGAAAATTAATTGGTTAAACGAGTTATAAACGAGTTGTGAGCCAACTCGAGTTGATAATGAGCTGAGTTCAAGTTGGCTCTACAACTCGTTATTACCATTCCAACTCGAGTTGACTCGCTCATTTATTTAATGAGCTGAGTTCGAGTTTGGAGTAACTTGTTCAAACTCGGCTCATTTACCGTCCCAATTTTATATGCGTAAAAAAATTTGATCGAATTAAGGAGGAGAAGGGGTTAAGAGCGAAGAATGCTTCCAAAGGTAGCGTCTAATTATAAACTAAGAAAATTGTGATGTCTAGATTCTGAATTTTAAACTAAGAAATTTGTCCTTACTTCTCTGAAGACGTTAAGATAGAGCTTCCATATTTTGATGTCTAGATTCTGAGTTTTAGAGTGTCCAGCTTAGAAAATTGTGTGCGTTTGATTTTTTCGGCAGATTTTATGTAAATTGTGTGTGTTTGATTTTTTTTATTTATTGGCAAATAATATGCACTTCATAAATTTTTAAAAACATTTAGCGGTTGAATTAGTCAATTTACCGGTCCCACCAGTACACTGTTGACTATCGGGTCAATATCGGGTCCAATTCTCATTACATTGCTGGTCTGAAGTGAAATATTCACCGCATTGAAGTGCAATACACATCTGTTTTCCTAAAGCCGGTCTGTTATTATGCTTTGAGATTCGTGCATAAAGGACTCGAACGGTTCAGATTTCCTACAGAAAAGTTTGAGTCTTTGAGATATCTCACTGGATGCGAATTCTCGTCCCAGACCCTTCACTCCAAATCTGGATCCTCCCAGGTACCTGACTGCAGCAAATTGAAACGGACCGCCCAGATTTCTCTCAGCCGAGACCAGTATTATTTGTGCTTTGAGATCGTGCCAAGTTAAAAGAACAATCCTGGACCGTCCGTTTCAATTGTCCTCGGTCAGTTAAGCTGAGGCCTGAGAGGATGTGAATTCCTTCACTCCCACCGTTTCGGGAGCTGAGGCTTAATCCCTATTTCGCCTCTCTCTCTGCCTCCAGCTCGGGCCGTCGGTTCTCTCTCCCTCCCTCCCTCCCTCTGCTGCTCGCTGTCGCGCTTCTCTTGGTGACTTTGGTCTCCTCCCTTCGCTGAGCTCCTTCCCTCTCCGTCCTCGCAGAAACCGGTGCCTATAGCTCGTTTGCACTCCCTCCTGCTCCGATCGTTCGGGTTTAATTCTGCTCTCTCGACGACTCTGCCCAAACCCTAGACAAAGGCACAGCCCTCTCTCGCTCTATCTCTCTCACTGTCTCTCTACATAGCAGTTTAAAAACTGTGCAATATATTGCTGTGGTTTAGTTATTCTCAATTCAACCAAGTTAGATCTAATTGACCCTGAATTCTTCAATACAACACCGGATACAATAAATTTTAACCACAGATCCAACCCAGAATTTTGAATCCATATATGATATACATCAACATATATATCAAGTGGTGAGCTGTTTTCGTGATCTTTAAGAGATTTTATATTTTAACTTTCATACATACTGGTCTTGGTCATGGTACTACTGCAGTGACAAGATCGATGATAAATTTAATTTCAAAATTTGAATTGTAAAGAAAATTGATAAATGGAAGTAAATTCATCAATGCCCTTGTTCACTGGCAGCCCAATGCCCGATGAACCAAAATAACAAATTAAGTCCTCTACAATGTTTTTGTTGGTTTCTCATTTCTCATTTTGTTTTAATGCTCAGCACCTCAGCCTTACTTCGTCTCCCTCAGAGTCAGTAGGCAGCTCTTCAAATCAGACTAATAAGAATCAGATGGTGTCAACCTTATCTCTTGCCCCCTTCTTTTCACTATCACCTTCAGCTTCCCAATACCAATCCCCATCCCCATCCCCATTTGCTTCTCGCCGAGGCCTTTGTCTTGTCTGCTATGCCCCCACTCTAATTCTCAACCTGAAAGAACAAATCCACGGCATCAGCTGCATTGGAAGGAGGAGAAAAGGCGGCGCCGGAAGGCAGATGCCATTTCTTTCCAAGAGGTGATTCACCGGTTTGATCAGCTGTTGGCTGCCAAGAACCTCCATCAAATCAATCAATACCTCAAGAACTATGCCAAAACATCAAGCAACCCTTACCCCGTCATCTTTTCCCTCTTCACCTGCTTAACCCAAGCCGAAGGAACCGATCCTAATTACTATACCTATGAGATCTTGATGGAGTGTTGTGCACGAATGAATCAGGTCAGCCTAATATTTGTTTTTCTGGGACGGTTTCTCAAAGAGGGCCGTAGAGCTCATGCCAAGATCTTTAGTCCAATTCTCAAAGGCCTCTGTTGGGAGAAAAGAACTGGTGAGGCCGCTACTATAATTCTCTACAAAATGCCTAAGATTGGATGTATACCCAATGTAGTCTCCTACAACATTCTTATAAATGGGCTGTGCAAGAAAGGTGAAATTGACAAGGCAATGGATATTATAGATATCATGATTTCCAAAGGGTATGACCCTAATGTCATCACCTATAGCACTCTTATAGATGGGCTGTGCAAGAAAGGTGAAATTGAGAAGGCAATGGATATTGTAGATGTCATGATTTCCAAAGGGTATGACCCTGATGTCGTGACCTACAATACTCTTACAGATGGGCTGTGTAAGAAAGGTGAAATTGGGAAGGCAATAGATTTTGTAGATGTCATGATTTCCAAAGGGCATGAGCCTAATATCGTGACCTACAACACTCTTATAGATGGGTTGTGCAAGAAAGGTGAAATTGAGAAGGCATTAGATTTTATAGATGTCATGATTTCCAAAGGGTGTGATCCTGATGTCGTGACCTACAGTTCTCTTATAGACAGTTTGTGCAAGAAAGGTGAAATTGAGAAAGCATTGAAGTTTCTAGATCTCATGATTTCCAAAGGGTATGACCCTGATGTGGTGATCTACAACACTCTCATAGATGGGCTGTGCAAAAAAGGTGAAATTGAGAAGGCAATGGAATTTGTAGATGTTATGATTGCCAAAGGGTGTGACCCTGATGTCGTGACCTACAACACTCTTATAGATGGGCTGTGCAAAAAAGGTGAAATTGAGAAGGCATTGAAGTTTCTAGATCTCATGATTTCCAAAGGGTATGACCCTGATGTGGTGATCTACAACACTCTCATAGATGGGCTGTGCAAAATGGGTGAAATTGAGAAGGCAATGGAATTTGTAGATGTTATGATTGCCAAAGGGTGTGACCCTGATGTCGTGACCTACAATACTCTTATAGATGGGCTGTGCAAAAAAGGTGAAATTGAGAAGGCATTGAAGTTTGTAGATCTCATGATTTCCAAAGGGTTTGGCTCTGATGTCGTGACCTACAACACTCTTATAGATGGGCTGTGCAAAAAAGGTGAAATTGGGAAGGCAATAGATTTTCTAGATGTCATGATTTCCAAAGGGTATGACCCTGATGTCGTGACGTACAACACTCTTATAAATTGGCTGTGCGAGAATGGTGAAACTGATAAGGCTTTAGATCTTATAGATGTCATAAAAACCAAAGGGTATGACCCCGATGTCGTGACGTACAACACTCTTATAAAAGGGCTGTGCAAGAAAGGTGAAATCGAGAAGGCATTGGATTTTGTAGATGTCATGATTTCCAAAGGGCTCGATCCTGATTACGTGACCTATTGCACTCTTAGTGAGGGGCTGTACAAGGAGGGTGAAATTGAATGAGGATTGGATTTTTGACTTTACATGATTTTTAAATGCTGGTTACCTAAAGTTTGGTCTTGTACCTCAGCCTTCTATGTATTGAATTTTTTTTTTCATACAAGGACTGTTTATGCTTATTCGATCATTTTCTTTTTAGACAAATGGATGATTTCACGCTAAATGAAATTGATGAATTGGAAGGGGATTTTATGGATGGTTTGGATTAGATATAATGGGTCCAGAGCGAATTTTGAAGGCGCAAGAAAATGCCTAAGTTTTTGTGTTGTTAGATGAATTTTGTTGCTTAAGCTTTTGTGCTGCTTAAACATGAACTAAGTAGTTTAGATGCTTTTTAGGGCATGTGATGTTATTTTGGCTGTTATTATTATTTTAGGACAAAGGGGCGTTATTTGATCCTGTAACTGTATTGATGCTTCCAACAACTTTGTAGTATTTTAACTAGGGAGTGTTTTCTTTAGATGATTTTTGGTGCATTTCAGCCCTATACTGTTATATTGTAATGATGCTTCCAGTGTATTGAGCTTCTTATGTTGCTGTAATACGTTGACACATTCCTGTAACTGTATTGATGTTTCTTATGTTGCTGTCATTGTTTATTATTTACGACATAAATTGTACCCTTTTGTTTATTATTTACAACCAATACAGAATTATACCCTTTTCTTATTGTTGGCATTTAATACCAGAGATCTCAGGCTCTTGATTTGTAATGAAAATATATTCTAGTTTTAGGGGAGTCAATTGTCAAGCAACACAATGTTAACAGATATGAATACAATTATAATATAGTACTGGTGAGATCTTTTTGTGAGATTCTCAGTTCCAAATTTACTACCTAGAGAAGTGCTAAAACTCTAATTGAACTGCAATACAAAAACTAGAAATAGCTACTGGGACAAAAAAATGAGCCGATTACACATAAGAATTCGACAACTCGAGAAACAGAAACAGTATAACAACAAAGGACACAAGTTAAAATATTTCTTTGACATCCCGAGTTGGGAGAACAGCTTCCGCCACCTTGGAGTCTCTTCATCAAAGATGTAATCGAGTTTAGACACCAAGACTCCACTGCCAACAACTACAATTTCCAGTGAGAAAATTACCTCATTCAGTAGATGTTTAGCATTGCTCTGACATTGTATGAGGTCTATTTGCACCCACTTTTAAACCAGTTTTTTACACTGAAAAATAATAGCTGCTATTTTGGTCATGTTCAAAACCAGTATGTACTGAAAAATAATACCAGATTATACTAACATATACTGTTTCTGGAACACCTACGTACAAAACAGATAATTTAGCTAAGAATTTGGTACCATTTCGATCTATTGAGTATCAAAATAGCTCGTCCTGCTTCCATCTTGAGACATTACAGAATTACATGTAATAACCTGGCATTAATTCACATTTTTCTTCTATGCTTGCTTATTGAGGCTTAAACATCAAGACATAACCAATTAAAACTTTAGAAGTAAAATAAAAAAGATAAAAAAAACTTTGTACCTCGCTGTAACAACAAAAGTAAATAGATATTCATGAGAAAAACTTCTGGGGATTAAAGTGCCTATTGAAAAAAATCTTACCTATAAGCCATACAAGGATGTTTGACTAAGATCTATGCCACTTCTTCTGCAATATTGCCCTTCATTTTTGGATTACAGGCGATTAGGTTTGAGTAGTGAGAATTTATAAATATTTGGTGTTATTTTATCAATATATTGTGGTGCCCTTTTACAAGGTGAACAATAATACTACGTTTCTTTTGGAGTATTTAAAATGCACAACTGCTGGAGTAATTTTGAAAATATATCTATGAACAAGTGTTTCACATTTTTGTCCCTAAAAAATTCTTAATATATCTATTAAGGAGATGCTTGACTAATGAGCGGGATGCAATTAAACTGATGTATTTATTGACCTTAAACGAGGGGCTGCTATTTTCATTGCACAAATTCAATTATTCATCGCATAGAGAATTTTTTCTGCTAAATACCAATTTTGCCCTTCTTGAATACTTAATTAAATTCTGACATAATTAGGAGAGTTAACAACCGGTTACAAGTAGAAAGAAAATTGCTGACTGGTAATATGTCCATTTCTCGCTCCAAATTTCCTTCACATTTTAGAATCTATTGTTTTTTCTTTTTAAACAAGAACAAAACGAATACAAATATTAGAAGTAATTTTCTAAGAATGTTTTGTAATATTTTATATAAGCATTCTAAAAATGGTTCACAACTGCACATAACTATCTATTATTTTTACAGAATCATTTATTTGATGCTAATTCATTCCTTTGTGTAGATAAAATTTATATGTGATTCTTTTTGCACATGATCATGAGTATAAAATAAGTAAAAGAGGATAAGAAATATTAGGGTTTATCATACAAAAAATAAGACCACCCTATAGAATATATTTCCAAGCAACAATAAAATTTATTTTTCCTAACATATAACTAAGACCATCCTATCAATATATATTAAAATTTTCTTTTATGGTGCACTGCATATAGGAGAATTACTTGGTCCATTAACTTTCCTAATTATAGAAATATTTAATTACAAGCTAAATATTAGAAGTAATTAAGAAGGGCAAAATTGGTATGTTGAAGAAAAAGACTCTTTCTACCCTGAATAATTCAATTTATACTCTTGAAATAGCAGCCCTAGTATTAATTGGCTGCTTTTCTAGAGAGAAGTGAGCAGCCCTACATTTATTATTTATTTATTTATTTATTCCTAACGAAAGTAACAAATTAGCAGTTCGCGTGTGTGTAATAGCATCACTTAGCCACCATACACCATAGACAAATGCCGTATATCCTCGTCAGGGAAATTTCATACAAATATGAGAATATAAAATTCATTATTCATAAGATTTCGTACGAAAGATCATTTAGCAAATCATAAGATTTGTTGCCTTTTAAAATGTGATTAAAAAGGAAAATTTAGCAAAACAAAGACGTGATTGGAACTACACGTGACGTGATTGTCATTCACTATTTTAATCACGTCACGTAAAAAAAAAATTTTAGTCACGTAAAGTGATGTAATGTGATCAAGTACGTCGCGTTTTTCATTCTCTAGCGCACTAAGATTGGAGCGAGAAAAAGAAAGAGAGGCGATTGAAATAAGGGTAGAGATCAAATTTCAAGTTTCTGGATTCTTGACAGATATTGAAGGGCCAGTGAGTACGTGGGTTAAAAAGATAAAAGTATGGGCTGATATGTTAAATGTGGGCCGAATTCAAGGTATATGGATCGAATTTTTTAAGTGCTGAATTGGGTTGTAGAAGAGGCAAACTAGTTTTCTTGGTCATGGAAGCTGATTTTTTTCTTATTTCCAAACGTATGTGCATGATTGACAGTTATTCTTTCCTGAGTTCTAAATTAGCTTTACCTAACTAGTATATGTTTATCTCTAAGCATGCAATTCCTGTATTATACACTTCCTACCTGATTTGGTGATACTCGAAAGCAATGTTTGTCGTACCAATACTGCTGTAGTATCACAAAGTCCATAGTCCATACTGTCACGATCACAATTGAGAAATCAAAACCATTTGTTGGAAATTAATAGCTGATTTGGGTGGCGATTACAGATGGATTTTGAACTTACAAGATGATTTTTGGGTGTATTGGGGAATCGTAGATTATACCCTGTGCGTGTCCTCTAAGATATCGCCAAAGAACTTTTGTGTGACCGACGTGTCCAGTGCCTATTCGGGGATAGCACAGGGCCCAGTATTATTTGTGCTTTGAGATTCATGCAGAACATATTTGAACGGTTGAGATTTTCAAAAAAAAACACACAACAAAAGTTGAGATATCTCAGAGGATGCAAATTATTTTTGAAGCTTGGTGAACTGAATTGGTACTATAAAAGCCATTGCAACACATGCGAAATGCAACCCAGTAACTTTACAATTATGTCATTGTGCAAAGATCACAAGGCTTGCCCAGTTACAGTACAAAACACCCTCTTTCACAACCCAAAAAAAAAAAAAAGCAACTACGTCCAAACATAGAAAGCCTGTTCACCAATGAGATAAGCTACTGACAACTCTTAACAAATCCTTATACAGAGATCCAAGTATTGGTTAATTTGATAGATATCAGCACTACTAATATCACGTTGGATTTTTTAGCACCCAAGCATCTATTCGTTCAGAGAGGATCTGAGCCATCCATTCAAAAGATCTCAGCCACTGATCAAACCACATCTCAATCTCAGCCTTTAATAAATAATTTTGATTTTATACATATGTTTCATGTTGTCAAGTGTGTAGAAATCTAAATTTAATTAACGACGTATCCACTACATGAAAAGCCACATAGAAAAACACTGGCGACCACGCGTTTTCCTTTTTTTCCTCCATGCGACCACGCGTTTTCCTCCTTCCGAGTTCCGACGCTTCATTTTTTTTTTGTTTTTTTTCCGACGATGCCCTAGAAGAACACAGGCGGGCTGTGAAACGGAGGGATCCGTAATTCTAAATCCAAAATCCAGGTTTTTCCGTGCCTCTTTCAAAACCAATTTGAAGCCTTTTCAGTTTTTTGTGCGGTTTTAATCCGATCTATAAAGGTTGGTTTCACTTCTCAATGTGCAATGTTTCAAGGAACCAAACCCCTCGATAAGACGTCGTCTGATGGCAAATTTTATTATAGGAAAGAGGAACATTTTCTCTAAAGCAAGAAAAAAAAAAAAAAAACCTAGAAGAACGCCGCATCTCCTCTTTTCTCCTCCTGGTGCTTTGATCTCTCCTCTGAAAAAAAGAAAACAATTGTCCCGCCATTCCAAGTTCAAACGACATTGGTTCTTCGATCTCTCCTCCATGGATTTGACAGGTAATTGTCCCGCCCTTGCAATTTCAATTGAACCGACTCTTCTATCTTTATATATCAATCAAATTCGCTCCTCTCAAATTGCAAACCTGTTTTTTCATTTGTCGATTTGCATATATTCATATTTAAAATTGTTTTAAACTTGGGAAATTGTAGAGAATTTTGTTTATGTCATAAAGGAAAAAAAAATCAAGATTGATGAACACCGATAATGCATTGATAATGCATACTCCTTGGACCTTGAGTACTTTTGATAAGATTTTTATTTATTTCAGTTTGGCATTGATTTTACATAATGAACACCGGGCCAAAATCAAGCATAATGGTAAAATACCAGTACATATCAGGAATCCCAGTAGGGGCCAGCAACCACTAATATGACCATCTTCGATTTAGTCATGATATATATTTGTCTTAATCCCTTTTAGGTTTTGAACTTTTGTAGTTTATTTTCTTTATGTAATTTATATTTGCTTTTCATTTATTTTTTCATTTTCTTTCTTTTTTCATTTCTTTTTGTAGTCTTATGATCAGATTTTTATCTAGGCAGTACTTTAACTCTTACGTGTCCGTGCAAGAGTCTGTAGCTCCGGCCATTCTGAGTAAACTGGGTCAGAGGATAAACGCATAATCCTAGAGAATGTCGGGCAGCTAGATCATGACCTAGGATGCCACAGAAGTGACAGAGCCGCTGCACGCTTTCATATATTCTTCGTACAAAATTACAGAAGCATTCAACCGCAATATATTCTTTGTTAGTTTGGAGTCATCAACAGATTCAATGTGCCTCCAACCATAGGGCAGGTAAAAATTAATTAATTTTGTATGGCATGTTGAGATACATAGTTTAATTTCTGGTTCCAACATTTGGTACCTTGTATTTTTGCAAGAGCATACTTGATATTTCAATTCTTTCCCTCTTCCTCTTCGCTTGAGCAGTGGCTTCAAGTACTCTTATTAAAGTATTTATTCTATATTTCCTTGGGTTCTGTTGTAAATATGGTACAAAGTTTTTTTTTTAGTTTTTATGGTACAAAGGATCCCTTGTACTATTGGGTTTGGGTGTATCAATTTTTACTATACAAAGGGTCTCAGGTAACACTTGCAACAAGAGGTTCGGATGTATCAGTTTTTTATGCTATAATCTCAAGCTTCAAGTATACTTCATAGTTTAATTTCTTCTTTCTTGCATAATAATTTATATTTTTTATAATTTGATCTGGTGCAGATCTGGTATACTTCTTTTTTTAGTATACTGCTACATTCATTTTTTTATGCTTGGTTATATACTGCTACAGATCTATGGTATACTTGATTAAAGGCTCTTCTAATTTCAGCACTTGGATTGAAAATGGATAATGGTAGTAGGCAATGGAAAATGGATATTGATATGCACTGCTATAGAAACAGGTAATGAGCACTCAATTCTTCAAGCACTGCATTGCAAAATTCAGCACAATTTATAGCAAGACAAATTATGGAGGAATTGAATGACTGGATTGCAAATTAATCATGTATCAGTAGGCGCTGGTATTCAAGCAGGTAGTGAAAAGTACACTGAAGTCTTCAAGCACTGACTCAAAATGAATGTTGTAATCTTATTCAATTCTTTTTTTCAAAAATCAGTTGAAGGCCACAAATGTCATTTTTATTCAAAGGCGGAGACGAACCGTGAATGGTTTCAGATGGAATTATACAGGTAATTTTTCACTTCATATGCTTGCATCTATTGTTGGTTTTCTTTCATTTGATTTGATTTGGAGATTTAGGTGTAGAGGGTTGTCCGTACAGGGTTACAGTATGCTCTGCTAAAATTGGATTTGCAAATGGTTGATTTTGCTCTTTTAAGTCTAGGATTGGATTTTTAAATATCATTCTATTATTTTAGATTTCTAGACATTGTCGTTTCCTGAAAAATGCATCTGAAATTGTAAAATTACCTTAATGAATAATTGCACAAATGATGATAATTTAAACCAGTTGTTATATATTGAGCGTATTTGCAGGAGAGTCAATACAGCCCGATTGGGTTTCATTGAGCTGATATGTAACCAAGCCCAAATTAGCTTAATGGAGCCTCAGTTTTGCAAATAATGATAAATTGACGTTGAATGCACAGTTTAGGATAAGATCATTAGAGTTAGTTTCAAAAGGTGTTAGAGTGTGGAATGGTTAACTGACAACCCACAATGATGTCATGATAGTCTAATAAATTTGTTGTTAATAAAACCTTTCCATTTATTAGATTATTTATATTGATGAAAATAATTTTCTTCTTCATAATTTTATAATGCATCATGTTTTTATGCATAGTTCAGGTGGAGTTGATGATTTGATTTTAGCAAAATTTAGAAAATGTTGATTCGAGCGGCATTACATGTACAAGTATAATACACTTAAATTTGACTTTTTTTTCTTCTTTTCAGGTATTAAATCATGTACATTGCCATTTCTAAAAATAACACAGAGGTTAGTTCTCTTTATTCTATTATAATTTATTAGTTTTGAATCCTGATTAATTAAAAGAACGTACAATTTAAAAATGAGGTCACCCAAACAACATCTTAATGGATGTTTGCACATATTTCATATTAGCAAGGTAAATAGAACTTTTAATAAAATGACTTTCTTTTCCGATTCTTTCATTCTATAATTCTTTATGGAGTTCAAATTTAATTGCAGTGTATTGTCTGATTATTGGATGTTGTTTCGGATATTTCTGAAAAAAGAAATTACCATTATGTGGAATAAAATGTCGTGTTTATTTTTGACTGGAAGGTTTTCTTAAGTTCCAGTTATTTTAAAAATACTTTTATTTTTGTTCTCATTGTGCTCATAACTAAAGTTTGTCTTTTGTACCTTTTTTTTTATTATTTCAACTTATTTTCTTCTTTGCTTACCAGGATCAATAAAAAGTAGGCAGCAGTCATTCTCTCTTTCATTTGCATCTGTGTTTAATGCTCAACAATCATTTCATTTCGTCAAATTTCAATTTCTGTTTTTTTGGCTAAAAGAAAAAATGAATATGCTTTTAATTGCAAATTGTCTATTATTCGTTTATATGCATTTGGCATCACGTACTTGATATATTTTTTATTTTTCTGTTTCAGTTTATATTTTTTTACATACATTCAAAGCACATTCTTCAAATTCACAAATATTGAATTCTGAAAGAAAAATAAATAGAAGAGCTAATTATGACAATCATATGTTTATACTTGTGGTTTTTATCTTATGTCCATACTTGCTTTTCTTTCAGATCTTGAAGCACTATCATGCTATAAGGGCATTGAGACGTCAGGTAAAGAAAAGGTTCTCTTTTAATTTTTTTTTATTTTCAAATCTCTCATTTTATAAACATTTGAATTAGTTCTGTAAATTTGCTTATGTTAGCTTCAAGAGCTGATCTTTTCAGTCTTCACAATTTATTATTGAGTCAAAATTTTAGCATTGTTACGTAGTTATATATCATTGTAACTTTGATAACTCAATTTGCATTTTTTTGCTCCCTATAGTCAGTTAATATCAGTCAAGAGGCGATAAAATGATCTATAAATATAGTATGGTGCCTTACTTTTCTATTTTCTAAAAAAATGTTTTAATTTATTTTTCCAATGCCCATGTTTCTGAATTATTTAAATTAAAGTGATGATGATAATGCAAATGTATCCTTTGCAAACATGTTTTTGTTTGCAGTATCTTTGCTCTTCTTTGTAGTTCTTTCTTATCTCGGTTTTGTCAACAATAGCAAGGTACAATAATATTTCTTCTGTCAACCGATTTAGTTCTTTCTTATCTCGGTTTAAAATGAAACCCGACATGTAATGGTTTGGATTTCATACGAAAATGTTAAGAGGCCCAAAATGGCAATAGTTTTCAAAGAGATAACATTTCAAGCTTATAGCTCTGTCTTAAAAGGCCCAAATTTGTACGTAAGCCTATATAAATTGTTGAACCTTATATATTTTTCTCCCATCTTGTCATATTGGTTTGACAAATCTTACACTGTTATAGGAACTAATTTAAAATCTGAATTGTTTTCAGTGCTCTCTAAAAGCCTGTGACTTAATCGAAAGTTTGAATTTTGAGAAATGTGAATGTTTAATATGCATATGCATATAGGTTTCATGCTAAATTATATACTGAAATTCTTAGACTTGGACAATTCTTTTTGTATTGGATGGGTTTATTTGATGCTTGATTTGACTTCAAAGGGGTCTGTGACAGTTCGTTTATTCTTTATCTGAAATTGATTGTTTGTATTTATTTTATTGTAGTCTTTGATCGCGAAGGTTTCGGTCGCAGATTCGCCAATGGAAAGCAGAAGATCATGTTTGCCTTGAGAAGCATCAAAGGTATCGGTCGCAGATTCGCCAACATCGTGTGCAAGAAGGCTGATATCAACATGAGCAAGAGGTACTTGTAGCTCATTGTATCATTTATTGTAGTTATTTTTCTCTGGACTTTGTTTTCGGTTTCCCCTTTGGAGTTAAGAGGTTTGGGCCTTGGCTAATCTGGATTAGTTTAATTTGCTGGTGTGGCTTATAGTTAAATATTAACGCTCTCATTCTTTCATAGATCAGATTATAATCTGATTACGCAATTAATGAGTTGAAATTTGAATTTTATTTTTTGAATTTGGCCTTATGGTTGTTCCCAACTGTTATGGTTAAGATTGATTTTAATTTTCTTTTCCTGAAATTTATATAACTGGTTCCTAAGTTATTAGATTAGTTGCTTGTTAAATACATGTATGTCTGGCAATTGTTTAGTGAACTTTTAGATGATTATTTGAAATAATAGGAATCTGTTAACAAAGTTAAAAATCCAAGTTTGATAGAAAAAACAATGTGTAGAAATCCTGCATAAAAATGGAGAAGGCGTAGAAATATCAGACTATGAAGTTTTTCGAGACCAAATATATGATCTGTTGGAGACGAAAGAAAAAAGTGTTCAGCTCAATGGTCTCTCTAAGGTCATGTAGAATCAGCTAATATTTCCCTATGGATATATTAGTTTATACAAAATTAGGGATCTCAAAGAAAAATGAAATGTTCTTAACTGGTACACCATCATAGTCTGGTATATTACATTTTTCCTCTTCCATATTTTTACTGAGACACTCTATTTTTTTATTTCTTTTGTTTATTCTTGTGCTTGTCTTATATGTGATTCTTTTTCAGGTCAAAGTGAATATAATTGATGAGTTTAGGAACTCTTACTGTAGAATCCATATCCTCGATGGTACTGTAAAAGATTCCCTTTTACAATTAGCTATTTACGGTTTGAGATTAACTCTCAGCCGGTTTGGGATTCGGGCTGACTGAGGGGGCAGTATTATTGGGCTTTGAGATTCGTGCCAAGTTAAAAAGAACGGTCCAGATCAAGTAATTGTAAAAGATCCCTTTTACGGTACCGTCGGTGATATGAATTCTCTTACTGTAAGAGTGATTGACTCATAAGAGGGCATAGAGGGATTATCAATATATCTATATATATATATATATATATATATAACACAAGCAAGTTGAATTTTCTCGAAATTGGAGGTACTTGTCATTTATTAGTTCTCTTTTTCTTATAAATTTTATAGTGCTTATAAGCCAACAAGATTTTTATACTGGCTATACAAATTTTTCTTAGTTCACTTTTGCTTGTTGAAAACTTGAGCATGCCTAGCTATTCTTGATTATATTTTAAATCTTTTGCTTGTATATTCAGGTTATGGAGGGGCCACAGAGAATAAATCACTCTATGCAGTCATGAAAATAGTTTACGCATTGGCAAGATTTCCTACTGAGATAGCAGATTAACACATAAGTTGCATGATTTTCTTGCCTTGTATGTTCATTCAACAACTTATATTTTACCCCAGCTATTTTTAATGAATTATGAAAGGGGCAAGCAGTAGAAAAATGTCATGTATATATGCTCACAAAATATAGGGAATATATCACGATTTCTCCTTCTCTAGCTGAGTGTAATGAAAGAATTAGAAGGGTGAGGGAAACAAATAATGTTATGTGGTTTTGTAGGGGCAAATGAGAAAAAATTTATATCCCTAAGGTTGGCTTCTTCTTCATCCCAGGTGGCCAATCTAATTCAGTTCAATACTATCAGAAGACTTACCTTGGTATATTTGTTTTAGAGATTTTTGGAGATTAATATAGTTCTCTTGAAAGGTAGATTCTTTGTAGGTCGTTCTTCAAACAATTAACACTGATAAGTTACTTTGTAATTAACAACCACCATGATTTAATTTGCAATAAAACCCACCCTTTTGATATACAATTTTTACTGATGCCTTTTGCACAAATTAAGTTGATATCAGTTAAGTCTTTTAATATTCTACATGTGCATGGTAAGACATGGCATCAGTCTTTTCTTCCCCGATATATATATTATTTTATTTTGCTAAATTTTGTATGAAATGTGAAAAAATTAAACAAATAAAAGAAACTATAGAATTTCTCTTAATTAATTTGTATACCACCAACAAATGACATTCCCTACTTTGTGGTTTCGATTTCTCTAAATCTTCATTGATCTTTTACGCCTTCTGATGCTTTTAATTTGTTTTCAAAATTATCAATACAGAGACTGTCAAATTCTTAATCAACGGCTCAAGATCAGCCATAATTCACAAAGCAAATACATATGCTATGTGATGACGATTCTCTGTTAAGATCAGTATGAAAATCATGATATATCGTGCTTAATCTGGAGCACCACCATTACATCTATATTTTCTGCCGAACAAAGAATTAATAGATGGACCTGTTTCACCTTAATTAATTACATGTTTTTCTCACATGATCAGATTCTTTAACCTTTTCTTCCTTGAGAAAAATGATCATGCTTGTTTGTATCTTAGGAAAATCATATGCATATGTATACCTTGTCGATCGGTCTTCTCTTTTTGGTTCTTGATGCACTTCTTTAATTTTCTTCAGATTTGTTTGAAATCAAAATACCATAAAACCAACGTAGAGTTAATTGGAGCAGTGTAATGAGACACAGGAGGGAAGCGGTCAGCTGTGTTATGCTAGCTCGTTCACTTGTCTAAACCGAGTGTTCGTGAGCCGCGCACAAGAGTGAACACGGGTGTTTGTGGGCCGAGAGTTCAATCAAGAAATGGAATTTCGCTTGTTTAAATGAAGCCCTGCCGCACTGACCTGCCTGTCAAAATTTTCTGATTTTTCATTTCATTTTATTTTTTCTTTTCTTTTCTATTATTTGGCTGCCTCAGATGAAATGAATTTTAAACTCAATAAAATTTTGATTTAAAATTATAATTATATTGAAAAATATATTTGTAGTTATTTTTGAACTATTAATCAATTTTTGCTTATAAAAATAAATTTGATGTGTTCTCTAATTATGTAAATAATTTTAAATTAATTAAATTATTTTGGTCAAGAATCAAATACCTTGATATATTCGTAAGCCATTTTTCATGCATTTAAGTAATTTTGTCACAAGATATATATTTCATATATGCTACATAAAATTTGTGCTTAATTACATGATAATTTTTATTCATGTCATTAGTAATTTTGGAGGAGAAGAGGCAATTGTTGTTGGATTGTGTCATAATCTACTTGTCTGTTTGACTAGATTTGGAAACATATATTCATTGAATTTTATCAGTTTCGTGTCTTGAGATATTGTGTAGGTTCATGACGATATAAATTGCTAAAGTACACATCAATGATACATGATGAATTGCAATAATTAATCAAGAATGAGTCATGAAGAATCAAGCATTGGAGCTAGAAGTATCATCTCGAGATTAGGTTTAGAAATCCGTAAAATTGGTTAAATATGCTTGAGATTGTGGTAATTCACCTTAACCGTTGCAACGGAATAATTCAAACACAGCCAAATCGATTTATTCTGTTGTGACAACCATTGCAACGATTACCTAAAATTTCTAGAGAGCAACCATTGTTGACAATCGTTAGGGTTACGCAGGCAGCCAAACCTATACTTTGGTGGCAACCGTTATAACAACTAATCTACCGTTGCAACGGTTAAGACCAAATACCTAATTTTGCACAGTTATCTATAAATAGAAGCAAAACTAGGTTTGGATCATCACTCTAATAGCCCACAATTGCAATATTTCGAATTCCTTTCATATTTAGAAAAAGTCATTGTTGTTTGTGCACATAACTTCAATATTCATACTCCAATCTCAAGCATACTCAACCATATTCAATATCTTGTAAGAAGTAGAGTGATCCTTGAATGATCATCTTGTTTGATTCATACACTTTAGCCTTTAGTGCTCATGAGCCATTTTCGTGCTCGGGCCGTGTGACTTCCCAAGGTTTGTAAGGGCTCACCGGTTTCTCCTTGTACTCCTTTCTCATTGGGTAAAGAAAGACGCGCCATCTCGAAGGTCGCGAAGCCCCAGAGACGTAGGCGTTAGTGCCGAACTCCATAAACAACTCTCGTGTAAAGTGTCTCTTAATTCTTCTATTTACTTACGCACAGTTGCTTAGTTTAACGTTATTCGAGTTTCCGCCAAAAATAACGTACACACAAGAGTTAAAATAAATTAGCTTTAAACTTTAAAAGGCCTCTGTATTCACCCCCTCTAGGTGTCTTAGGGACCAACAATTGTTACTCTTATTAAAAAATATGTCATATAATACTTCATCAGTGACATAGTAGAAAGATTGATATTTTAGTTCGGAGTTATTAACAATTAATTATCTTCAAAAAATTCTAAGGCTATTGTTTTGATGTCATTATTGACTAATATATGATGAAAAATTAAATAAAAATTATTACATCTAAAAAAAGCAAAGGTTAAATAGCATTTATCGCGTCATAGCGGAACGGTGAAAAAATAGCACTATGCCCAAATAGCGCCGCTATAGCGCATAATAGCGCGCTATAGCGCCAATAGGGTCATAGCTTTTATGGTCTGAAATGCTATAGCGCCGCTATAGCGCACTATTAGAACCTTGAAAAAAAAGTGATTAAAACAATATTTCAATTTCAGTTGCAACGCACGGACACTTAACTAGTAATAATAAAAAAAAGGTACAAAGTTGTGTAAACCTAAATTGAAAAAGTTTATTACAATAATTATCTTTAATATAGATTTCGA
Organism: Carex parvula; assembly: GCA_025461045.1. Lineage (NCBI taxonomy): Eukaryota > Viridiplantae > Streptophyta > Magnoliopsida > Poales > Cyperaceae > Carex > Carex parvula. The sequence goes on along the minus strand of JAJGRW010000904.1, from coordinate 102,283 downwards.
GTAACACCTCGATTCCAATAAGTAATAACCTATCACAAGAACATTTTAGCTCCATGGTATTTTCATTATACATTACTCATACATATATATAAATAAACACAAACTATCACGTAGTGATACGATGCATCTTGCCAAAAAATTCACACTCACAAATTAATTGCCAGGCGCCAACATAGATTATAGTATTTCACACTTACTCTTTACAGAATGTCAGAATCGACTGGTTTTCTTCTTCCACAGTTCCTTCTTTAGCTTTACAAACAAAAAACAACAAATAACATGAAACTTTTTGCGCGGGAAGGTTGGGAGTCCAAAACCAAAATTCTTATGTAGGGATCTGGAACGTGCACCAAAAAATC
>JAJGRW010000904.1:29874-95788 GCA_025461045.1 Carex parvula | reverse complement strand
TACATCCCACCTCAAAACTACATCACATATTTAATATTTTATGAGAGATCTAAACCATATAAATTTTTTGAAAAAATAATTCAATTAAATTTTAATATACATAATTAAAAAATTTAAAAGTATAGGGATAGCTAGACACTCCTTGCCAAAGCGTTATTTAGATATTTTGGATTTAGCTAATAATCGCGTTATTAGGTAATCAATATAATTCCGTTTGATCAATGCAAAATTATAAATTCATGTCAAAATGTTCCCTTTGTAAGGGGCGATTGACCTTGACCAAGCATGTCACAATCGGACTGGGCTGCTTTGAGATTGGTGAGGATGTGAATTCCGATTTGACTAAGAGTGGAAACAAGGAGGAAAATCACAAAGATTCCTCTTTGATTGCGCAATAAATTTAAAAATAAATTTCATGGGTCAAAAGCAAACAAGAGGAAAAGGAAAGCACATCTTAAATGGCCAAGTCAAAAGTCAAATCTAAGATTCTACTAAGGCTTCAGGAAGTGAATCAGCTCAGTTAACTTTTAATTTGGAAATTCAAAACATCAAATTATGTATCTACTTCCGAGGCGATGATTTAAAAAAAAAAAAGAAATACTAAATCTATTACTACAAGCGGTGGGAGAAAGGCTTGTGTCCGATGCCCATCGGACTCAAATTTGGGTCCGATGGGTTTCGGGACTGTTCGATTCACTTTAAGATTCGTGCGCACAAATGTTAAAGCCGCCGTGAAAGGGTTGCGGGCGCGAATCCTAAAACAGATCGGACGGTGAGCGAACCCGTCGAACTCACTTTGGGTCCGATGCCCATCGGACCCAAATTTCTCCCTGTTCAATAACGAGTTGGAAAGCTTTTATTTTTTTAGTTAGGCCTTGAATTTTTCCAAAAAAAATCAACTTGACTTTGGATTTTTTTTTTTTTTTTAACTTTTATTTTAAGTCAAGTTGGTCCTTAAATTTAAAAACAACGTCAAATTAGCGTTAAAAAATCAAATTGATCCTTAAACTTCTTCCAAAATAACCATGTTAGTCCTTCAAAATGATTAATAGACGGACTAATTGGATTATTTTGAGAGAAGTTCAAGGACTAATTTTTTTTTTTAAAGTTCAAAGATGATGGTGCAGATAGGAGTTTAGGGATAAACTTTTTTTTTTTGTTTTTGAAAAGTTAAGACGACCAATCTAGTGCAAATTATAAGTTTGATGACCAAATTAGTATTTTTGAAAAGTTCAAGGACTGAAACTTGAATTCTCCCTCTATATTTCTGTTGCATATTAATCGCTAGAAGAAAAAAAAAAAGAGAGATCAATTGTGTGTCAAAGGTTTGAATTATCTTTATATATTTGTACACTTGCGAATAATGAAAATAGAGGAGGATCCAATATTGCTATATTTTTAATCTTGTCATATCACCTATTATATCATCAGCTTTTAGGTGAAAAGAATTAAATATCCTCAGAACAGCTTCCCCCAGATAGCATCAAATCATATTTGAGCATGACCTTTATCTTTTCTTAAAAAAAAAAGAAAAAAAAGAAACGAGAACCAGTAATGTAGAAAAAATATAGCCCGGCAAAATTAATGGAACCAATTTGGGTCCGATGTCCATCGGACTCAAAGTGAGTTCGATGGGTTCGGTGACCGTTTGATCTGCTATAAGATTTGTGCCAGCAATTTTGCGTCTTCTTTAAAATTTGTGCGCACGAATCTAAAAGTGGATCGGACGGTCCATGAACTCATCAGACTCAAATTTGAGTCCGATGGCATCGGACCCAAGCTGTTCTCAAAATTAATACCCTGCTTGTTCTATTCTAAAATAAGACAGTCTGAAATTTTTATTTTTACCATTTCTAAAATAAAAAAAAACCAATAACTATATTTTTCTGAAATTCATTTTTTATCAATTTTTGAGTGTCCACAGTTTGAAACCGCGGATCAATTCTGGGTGTCCGCAGTTTACAACCACGGATCAATTTTGGATGGCCGCAGTTCGAAACCGTGGACCAGTTCTTTTATTTTTTTTCTTACAAAACAATCAGCACTTTGATACAAACAAGAATTGGTCTGTAGTTTGAAACTGCAAACAGGGTAAAAATAGAATTTTCAGAAAAAAATGATTATTTGGTTTATTTTTGTTTAAGATGGTAAAAAAAAAAATCGGCAAGACAGTACTATCCATTCTTTAAGGACTGGTTCTTATTTTTTAAATTCTTTTTTAAAAGTTATAAATTAATTATTCACCATGTAATTATAAAGCTTACATGAAGTGTTGGTTTAGTGTTAAGGGATTGATCTAAGCAAGAGGTGAATCTTGCGCTTTGAAATAAATGTATATATTTTCTAATTTGTCAGTTGGGAATGAATTGTTTGGTTTTGTAGATTGTTCTGAATCGGTTCCGGAAAGGGGTGAAGGCACATTTAATGAATAAGATCAATTGATTCTCATTTAATTTAAAAAATTTGATACTTATACACAAATTTTTTTATAAATTTAGAATAAAATGTTATAAATATTATAAAAGAAAGATTTTTTTTCATCAAAAAACTAATAAATTTTGTGCATTGAATTGAATACACAATACCACATTTATGAAATTTATTATTAAAGAATAAAATTATATTTAGCCATATGATTTAATTTTATTTTTATTACACTAGTCAAAGTACTCAGATAGCAAGCAGGTTGACCGCGGCGAGTGGTGGTAGACTGGTAGTTTCTATCCGACGTAATTATCCTTTCCTTAACGTGGAAAAAGTGGAAAAAGCTTTTGCTCTTAGAAGGAGATTTGGTCTAGCTGGTCTAAGCGGATTTGAACATAATAATCAATGATTGATTTAATTATTGAAAATGCTCAGTGACTTAGCATGCTGTAAAGGTCTTGAAACACAATCATCTTTATATAGTATCAATGTATTTGCATCTCCAAAAAAATTATGAATAGTCTGGCTGACTTAGACGAGATTTGAGAGTAGGTCCGATGGGCATTGGACCTACTTTGGTTCGATGGGTTTAATCACCGTTGATTTGTTTTTAAGATTTGTGCGGAACACTTTAAACTTCGTGTGTCTGTTTCAATTTTCATGCACACAAATCTTGAATTAGATCGGACGGTCATAATGCTCGTTGAACCTAAAAGTAGGTCCGATGAGCATCGGACCTACTCCGTTCTCCTTAGACGATGCTTATTTTAACCAATTTTGATAAATTAAAAAGTTATAATTTTAAAATCTAACATTATATTCATGATATTATTATCTCATACTTTAAAATATCATGAGATTCTTTCTATGTTTTACTGTATCTCAAGCATATCAAGCGACCTTAAATTTACATGCTCTTCAATTCTTCTGAAATATTATCTTAACTAATTTCGTTACTAACACAATTTTTTGTAAACTCTTTTGTACATATATTATTCCTAATGACCAATTAATCATAGTCAACCTATTGGTCGTAACTAAAAAATATGATTAAAAAGACCATATAAACCGCTGTCCGTAATCAAACAGATCAATCACTGTTTATTATATTGTTGTCAAATATAAATCACGAAATTATATCATATTTGTGATCAACACTATGTACATATTTTCTAAATAAAACTAGTTGAGCATAAGTTCGTAAAAAAAAAAATATGATTTTAACTCAAATATTATTGGTTGGTTTCAAATAACATCCTCTAAATGTTGATCTACTTGACAATTTAAGTCATGAACAATCAAAATTTTATTTTCTCGAGTTAATTTTGTATAAACGAAGAGCTTGAAAAACAACTATTTTTTCCGTGTTTATTTTTCCGACATTTGCAACGAACTTCAATTTGTGGTTTAAAATCAAAATAATTAAATCCGTCAGTAAAAATAAAAAAATTACATAACTGATGCGTTGCATGAAGTAAAATTAATTCTGTCAATATTTTTATCTTTTATCTTTCGTGGCTTTTGTTTAACTTTTGTATTTAAAGTAGACTTTTTATAACCTTCGTGTACTCGAGCCAAATTGATTATGTAAATATCTTTACCCTTATTTTTTGTTGCTTTTGTTTACCTTCTGTATTCAAATTAGTATTTTTTAACCTTCGTGTACTCAAGCTACGGGTGAAAACGAAGTAGATAATATCCGATCTGTATACAATTCGTATTTGAGAAATTAAATATAGATATTCAATATTTGAATATATGTATGAATATGAATACAAATATAATTTTACATTTCAATTATCCGTATCCGAATAGTAGATATATACTATATAGTTTAATATATATTATGAAGAAAATAATGTTATTTATCATTATGATTTGATAAATATTATGAATTTTAATATTTTTTAATAATATTTGAAACGCCCTATCTCGGAAAGAGTAGGCCGTATGGGAAAAAAAGATTTCCGGGTTGAGCTCGTCCTATCTCGAGATAACAGGCCGAGATGAGAGTGAGTTTAGAATTGAGAATGGTTTGGAGATATTCGGACTCTAACCTGTATGATATCCCTCTTAACAAAATTTCGACCCCTGTTCAATGGCCATTTCTGCCTTATATAGGTCGTCCCCCTAATCGCCATCCCGCGTGGTTACGACGATTAGGAGAAATGGGACGGTTATGTTAACCGTGAAAGGCGGTTATCCCACACAGAAGGCGGTGAAGCTGAACTCGGGCTGGACCTATGTCGAATACAGCCCAACTTCGCTTTGTGGGGCACATCAGGCGTGGCCCGATTGAGCTTTGTCAGGTAAGGTTGTTGCCGGATCTTGAGCCTTATCTTCTTTGATCTCGGGCTGGCCCCCGAAAGGGGGTCCGAATCCCGAGCTGTTCTTGGCCTAAGATCGGCTCGTTGAGGGCCTAGCTTTACGGACCTCGGGCTTTTCGTACTGATCTCGGGTTGGCCTCTCTAGGAGGTCCGAATCCCGGCTCTTTCATGGGCCGTTAAGGGTAAGGGCCTTGAGAACATAGCCCTATTAATATTTATATATATTTTAATAAATATCCGATCCGGTTCATATCCGTATCCATCTAATATCCAATATGTGTCCGTATTCGAAAAATAAAAACAAATATGGATATAATTTTACTACTATTCGCTACGTATCTGATCCGTTTTCACCCCTAACTCGCTCCAACAAACCCTAGCTAGGTTGAGTGACAGAGTTTGTAAATTAAGACAACTCTGGATAATTTATCACAGTTTTTAAATGAATTCTTACTGACAAAAATTTGTATTTTATCAATAAATTTCAGATGTAAATCATTTTTTTTTTTTGAAGCCTGATATAACAAGTAGCTATCAGCTAGTTTATCATTTCTTATCCATTCATCTCTATTGAACTGAATCTACTCTCTTGGAGGTGGTAGGCAACTGCTGTTTAGGGGGGAACCACATGACAATAGAGTGGGGCACATGGTCCGGCTCAAATTATTTGTAAATATGCTTTTCCAATTATACATATAATCAATTTATTATGAAGAAGTTTTTTTTTAAATAATTATAAATTATATATTTATATTTCTATTCTATTTTTTTACGCAGGCTTTTATTTTTCGCCCACCCGAACCGCTGCATGGATGTTGTTCTTGTAGTGTTGTAAAAAACGTCAGTTTAGATCGATTAATCGACCGATTAGTTGTTGACGATGATCAAATCGTTACGGATTTTTCTGACTAATCGGTCGATTTTTTTCAATTATGGCTAATTATTTTTTATTTTTTCAAATCGTCAATTTGACGGTACTCTGTCTGTCCGACAAGCGCATACTGTTATTTAAAACACTGGTATGGATGTTGTTCTGGTATTTCTAGAGTAGAAATAATAAGTGTATAATTCTTTGCGTTTCATTCTTTTAATCTTTTCAAACATTAATAGTAAGTATGGATCCTCTAGTAACTCAAATTTTGAGTTTAGATCCGGACCAATCCGGTCCGAGTAGAATGCAAGGATCCTTTAATATTCGTGCTAAAGCAAACCGGACGGTCCTGATCGAAACTCAAAATTCGAGTTAACTCAGGTGATATTAATTGAGGAAAGCTTAAACTAGAAACGAGAAACGGTAATCCAGACAGAGAGAGAAAGAGAGCGAGAAACCCTCGCCTTTTCCTGGACGGGGCAGCAGCCAGCAGCTAAGCTGGAGCTAAAAAAAAAGCAAAAAAAAAAAAAAAAAAAAAAAAAAACGAAGACCCCATGTCGTCGCGCCGTGCTCTCCTGTCCTCTTTCTCAGCCGAGATGTCTGGCGCCAGCGATAAACCAGGCACGATCTCCGGTGACGACGACTCAATCGTCGAGGTGGACGCCGTAAAGGAGGAGCTGGAGGAGCAAGAGGAAACGTGGTCGAGGCTATTGCCTGAGCTCTTGGCGGAGGTAGTGAGGCGGGTTGAGAGCGGCGGCGCCGAGAGGTGGCCAAGGAGGAGAGATGTGGTTGCTTGTGCTTGTGTTTGTAGGAGGTGGCGCGACGTCACTCAGTCCGTGGTTAGGTCGCCTCTGTCGTGTGGTCATATCACCTTCCCTTCTTCCCTCAAACAGGTAATTTTTTTGTGGAATTGGGGGTTTTAACCTATGGATTTAGGGTCTTCTCTACATACTCATGGAGAAGAGGAGGGCTGACCACTTGCTCCACAAATTCAAATTTTGGAAAGGAGACAAGAGGAGGGGAAGAGAAGAAGGAGAACAAAGGGACATGCATTTCCCCTCCAATTTGTACCCCCCACAAAAAAAATAAAAAATAAAAATTGGGGGTAGCCTCCCCTCCTTGCCACTTCCATGTATTGCCCTTCCCTTCTGGTTTCCGGTTCTGGAGCCACACCCTAGGGAAGTGTATAAAGTTTGATCTTTGATTGGTGATGTGTGAGGTTTATCTTGGCCAGAAAAGGGGATTTATGGATGTGATTTCATGGGAATTTGGAAATTCTGAGGGAAAAATTTGTGTAGTTTGAGCATTTTTATATATGCTTTACCGCCAGCGTTACTTGCGGAAGCTACAGTTTTGTTTCACATGCTGATTTTTTTTTTTTTCGGAAATAATAGCTGCTATAGTAGTTTAATTTGTTTTGTTCTGTGATTTCGATCAAGTACACCTATAAAGGGTTAGTCAATTGAAAGAATTATAATGTAAATATTAGCCCAGCAGACTGTCTATGACAATTATATGGCATTTACATAACCCACCATGTATTGTTTGCTAGTCCATATGCATTAAACTTGCTTTAAACAATTGCAGTTACTGTGACAATTAGGGGCCTTAATTTTTGCTTTTTTGTCATTTTACAAAGGATAGATAATTTTGTTCTTAGTCTTTCTTTTTTTATTTCTTTTGTTGCAACAGCCTGGGCCAAAAGATTCTCCTATGCAATGCTTTATAAAAAGGAACAAAAAAAACTCGACTTTCTTTCTTTATCTAGGCCTGACGCAATGTAAGAGCAATTTATGTTACTTCTTTTTCTGAAATATGCTAAATTTTGCTAGTTGATTGAGTACACAAGTGCTTATATACTGTGTTGAACAGATTATTTTGATTTCACACAGAAAATATATCCTAGTTTATAAAATTTCCTTTCGGGCGGGTCTTTACCATATTGCAAATTCTATATAGTATGCCGGTGCTTATGGTATTCCTTTTTTGAATGTATTATACAATCTTTTGTACTGAGTAGTGGATACCTTTTTAATTGTGTGATACCATATTAGGCCTCCTAAAACTAAAATCATAATCTAAATTCTTCTGCAATAGTTTCAATTTTTTTATGATTTGTCATTATGGGTGTTTTGGATATATTAAAATCTCGCAATCAATAATCTTGGTTTGTTTTAGCAGCATTTGCAGATAAAGGGAAGTTTCTATTGGCTGCTCGAAGATACAGAAATCGGGCCCACATAGAGTATGCCATATCTACTGATCCTGAGGATTTGGTTCAAGAAAGTAACTCTTATGTAGGGAAGCTGAGGTGAGATGTGGCACTTTTTTATTTTTACTCTTATCTCTGGTGATTGCTGTACAGTTCTTAGCCTAGGGTCATGAAGTAGGAACATTAATGATGCTGTGTTTGGATAATTAAATAAAAAGTATGTTAATGTGTGAAATGCATTTAGCTATTTAAAATAGTATTATAATTCCATTGGTTATTGTTACGGATTATTTTTTTCCTTGATATCTCCTGTACTGAGATGGGATAATATACACCGCGAATTACAGCCCCTGTTTTAATTCGCGTCCATATTTCGTGATTTTAGGGTCCAAACAGCCAATCGGAACAGCTCAACATGATCTCCATATTAAATTGTGCTTGGTGACCAAATTTTACATTTTTTGGAAATTTTTTACTATTTTTTTAGATAGGTACAAAATCACTGTTTTTTTTATGGTCCAGAATTTTCTGGAAAACAGCCGGTTTTTGTTGCCAAAAATTTGGTCTCCAAGCACAATTTAATATGGAGGTCATGTTGAGCTGTTCCAATCGGCTGTTTGGACCTTGAAATCGCAAAATATGGACTCGAATTAAAACAAGGGCTTTAATTCGCTGTGTACATTGGCCCATCTCCTCCTGTACTGGGGATGTTATTTTGTTCATTAATTGAAAAACAAATGAAAGATTAGAGTTCTCTGTACATCTGGTCATTTCCATGAGTGACCACAGAGGATCAAGACATATAATGGACTGGAGATATAGTCATTTAATAGACAATTGCTCTCTAACAAAAACATGTCATATATGGCATCATCGCATATAAACACATAAACATCATGCCTTGAATATTTAAAGCTGCCATGTTTTGACCATCTTGCAATCATGACACAATCACCTTGAAAATAACAGCTTGAGCATTATAAAATGAAAAAATAATGCTATGTATTTCACCAGGTCTGATTTCTTGGGCACAAAGTATCAAATATATGATAGCCAGGCGCCGTATGCGGGTGCAAAGGCATCTAACAGCCGATTAACTCGCCGCTTCGGTAGCAAGCGCATCAGTCCCCAGGTCCCGTCAGCAAACTATGAGACTGGACATGTCCATTACAAGTTCAACCTCCTCAAGTCACGTGGGCCACGCCGCATGCACTGCACCCTTCAGTCTCCCATCTCTTCTAGTTCTACCGAGCAGGATCCACAGCCGTCAGATAGAAAAGAGGATGATGCCACCAAGTTGGTGATGAATAAGCCACAAATTGGTAAGACATTTGGTAATTCATGCACTTATTGTTAAAGGGTTTACCATATCCAATTAAAATAAAAACATACTTGATATTATTTTACTGCAAAATATAAGTTAGATCCATCAACAATATTTTTAACTTGACAATCTTGACAATCGTCAAATATAAACTGAAAAAGATCCTACTTTCTAGGCATGATATTTCTGATAGAAAATGGTAAAGATTTGGTGCATATTTTATCTTTCAACAAATGATTTAAGCTTTCCAATAATTTGGATCTAACAACTTATGCATTATAAAGGATACTTAAATTTCATGAAATTTGATAGGGAGGCAATCTATATATCTACCGAAATAGATACAAACCTTGTTTTTGGGTTTTTTCGAGAAATATTCCACTGTTAATGGACCCCACCTGCATGTAGGAACAGTGGTGCTAAAAAACAAAGCGCCAAGATGGCATGAGCATCTCCAGTGTTGGTGCCTGAATTTTCACGGCAGGGTGACTGTTGCGTCAGTAAAGAATTTCCAACTGGTTTCGACCGAAGGAGATGAAGAGACTGTTATTCTCCAGTTCGGCAAGGTTGGAGACGATATGTTCACCATGGATTATAGACATCCCCTCTCCGCCTTTCAGGCCTTCGCCATCTGCCTCACCAGCTTCGGGACCAAGCTTGCTTGTGAATAAATATTAAAAAAATTACAAAAAGATGTTTTCTTATGGTATATCTGTCTTTTTTTATATTTTTATTTATCTATCAAATTAACCAATACTTGGATCTCTGTATAAGGATTTGTTAAGAGTTGTCAGTAGCTTATCTCATTGGTGAACAGGCTTTCTATGTTTGGACGTAGTTGCTTTTTTTTTTTTGGGTTGTGAAAGAGGGTGTTTTGTACTGTAACTGGGCAAGCCTTGTGATCTTTTGCACAATGACATAATTGTAAATTACTGGGTTGCATTTCGCATGTGTTGCAATGGCTTTTATAGTACCAACTAAGTTCACCAAGCTTCAAAAAGAATTTGCATCCTCTGAGATATCTCAACTTTTGTGAGTTTTTTTGGAAAATCTCAACCGTTCAAATATGTTATGCACAAATCTCAAAGCACAAATAATACTGGGCCCTGTGCTATCCCCAAATAGGCACCGGACACGTCGGTCACACAAAAGTTCTTTTGCGATATCTTAAGAGGACACGCGCAGGGTATTATCTCCGATTCCCCAATAGACAATAAATACACCCAAAATCATCTTGAAGTTCAAAATCCATCTGTAATCGCCACCCAAATCAGCTATTAATTTCCAAAAAATGATTTTGATTTCTCAATTGTGATCGTCACAGTATGGACTATGGACTTTGTGATACTACAGCAGTATTGGTACGACAAACATTGCTTTCCAGTATTACCAAATCAGGTAGGAAGTGTATAATACAGGAATTGCATGCTTAGAGATAAACATATACTAGTTAGGTAAGCCATGCCTATACGTTTGGAAATAAGAAAAAAATCAGCTTTCATGACCAAGAAAACTAGTTTGCCTCTTCTACACCCCAATTCAGCACTTCAAATTCGATCCATATACCTTGAATTCGGCCCACATTTAACATATCAGCCCATACTTTTATCTTTTTAACCCGCGTACTCATTGGCCCTTCAATATCTGTCCAGAATCCAGAAACTTGAAATTTGATCTCTACCCTTATTTCAATCGCCTCTCTCTCTCTCTCTCTTGCTCCAATCTTAGAGTGCCAGAGAAGGAAAAACATGATGTACTTGATCACATTACATCACGTTACGTGACTAAAATAGTGAATGACAGTCACGTCACGTGTAGTCCCAGTCATGTCTTTGTTTTGCTAAATCTTCGTTTTTAATCACATTTAAAAAATATTTGATTTGCTAAATGATCTTTCGTACGCAATCTTATGAATAATGAATTTTATATTCTCATATTTGTATGAAATTTCCCTGACGAGGATCTACGGCATTTGTCTATGGTGTGGCTAAGTGATGCTCTTACACATGCGAACTGCTAATTTGTTATTATTATTTTTTTAACTGTGCTAGAAATAAAAATTTCGGCCAAACTCCAAAATAATGCAAAGTTTTAGAATATAGAATATAGGGGGAAAAAAAAAAGGAAAGATTGCTTTATTAAATGACTAACATGATAATCCATAGTTTATCTGCAAAGGTTAAATGTGTGGGTCAGCTTGCAAAAAGTCTATCATGTTGTAACAATCTTCCCTCACCCAACAATTAGTTTGGTCAATGGCTAAAAAAACTCTACTGTCACAAATAAAATTTGACTTAACAAGAATGTGGCCATATTTAATTACCTTTTAACTTTTTAATCCAGATTATTTAAAGAAGCACGACTTCATTTTAATCCTATTTGGCTTAGTAAAGGTGGCCTAAGAGCATCTACATCCCTAAAACTCTTAGAGTTTCTAAGTAATTATTAACTAATTTTTAGAAATTATAGGCTATGGAGTTTCTAAGGGTTCACATCCCTGAAACTAATCTTAAGAGTTTCTAAAATGCCACATCAGCAATAAAATAAAATAAATTTTTTTTTCAGCGAACATCAGCCAATTATTTTGCCAACTCACAGTTTATAAACGATTTCTTATTAATAAATTATTGAGCACAGTTGCTAAATAAGAAACTGGTCTACATCCCTGAAACTGGTCTAGAAACTGTCACATCAGATTATAAACTCTGATAGTTTCAGAGATGTAGATGCTCTAACTAGAGGTAGGGACAAAGATGTATTTTCATAGATATATTTTCAAAATTACTCCAGCAGTTGTGCATTTTAAATACTCCAAAAGAAACGTAGTATTATTGTTCACCTTGTAAAAGGGCACCACAATATATTGATAAAATAACACCAAATATTTATAAATTCTCAGTACTCTAACCTAATCGCCTGTAATCCAAAAATCTGGGTCATAGCTACTCCATAAACCCGGTGGGCCCGTCTCCGGTTTTATGTAACATATTAAATCTTCATAAATAAATTACGTTTAATGTCAACTTACCTCTGCTGCAGCCAAGCTAATTTTGTGCGCAGTGTGGGTTGTCCAGAGTAAATAACTGAAGCACTCGGTCCTGGGATCCGGAGGAGGAGGGGCCTGAGAACTCTCGGCCTGAGATGGTGCAGGCCGTCTGTATCTCGGCCATACTAAATTATAATGAAGGGCAATATTGCAGTTGCAGAAGAAGTGGCATAGAGAGTTCTTAGTCAAACATCCTTGTATGGCTTACTGGAAAGATTTTTTTTCAATAGGCACTATAATCCCCAGAATTTTTTCTCATGAATATCTATTTACTTTTGTTGTTACAGCGAGGTACAAAGTTGTTTTATTTTATTTCATTTTTTTTACTTTTAAAGTTTTAATTGGTTATGTCTTGATGCTTAAGTATGTGACTTCAATTCAATTCAATGGAGATGAATAGAATAGAGATAATTTGAGATTGAAATTTTTAGATCGGAAACAAAACAAATGCAAGAAGAATTCATCATAGTAGTGTTTTAAAATAGCCAAATAACTCCTTTAATTTACTATGAATGCCATTGAAAGTTCTAGTTAGGGTTTGCTAAACCAGTACAGAAAGAGAGGAGCAGAATCGGAAAATAGACAAAGGGTTAAAAATCAATAAGGAGAACACCATATTGTTATCTCATCGGAACTTTTGTGCTTGTCAAACCTTCTGAAAAGCTCATCTCTCGTCGCGTGGGCAGCAAGGAGAAGGAAGGCACTGAGGTCTTTTCACACGGGCAAATTCAATTCTCGCCAAATCTCTACTCTTTTGGTGTGATTTCACAACGCGACATTTTCATTGTCAAATCCCGTCATCTCTATTCTTTTCGTGTTATTATAAAGTTTCCGATCAGAAAAGTGACACGAATTCACAATCCGATTCGTGTTTGAAGGAGGAAGAAGCGCTTCCGATCAGACCCTAAGCCTCAATAAGCAAGTATAGAAGAAAAATGTGAATAAATGCCAGGTATTACATGTAATTCTGTAATGTCTCAAGATGGAAGCAGGACGAGCTATTTTGATACTCAATAGATCGAAATGGTACCAAATTCTTAGCTAAATTATCTGTTTTGTACGTAGGTGTTCCAGAAACAGTATATGTCAGTAAAATATGGTAATTAAACAGGCATTGAGCTAGTACTGAGACAGCCAGCACATACTGGTTTTGAACATGACCAAAATAGCAGCTATTATTTTTCAGTGTAAAAAACTGGTTTGAAGTGGGTGCAAATAGGCTCATACAATGTCAGAGCAATGCTAAACATATACTGAATGAGGTAATTTTCTCACTGGAAATTGTAGTTGTTGGCAGTGGAGTCTTGGTGTCTAAACTCGATTACATCTTTGATGAAGAGACTCCAAGGTGGCGGAAGCTGTTTTCCCAACTCGGGATGTGAAAGAAATATTTTAACTTGTGTCCTTTGTTGTTATACTGTTTCTGTTCTCAAGTTGTTGAATTCTTATGTGTAATTGGCTCATTTTTCCAGTAGCTATTTCTAGTTTTTGTATTGCAGTTCAATTAGAGTTTTTTAGCACTTCTTCTCTAGATAGTAAATTTGGAACTGAGAATCTCACAAAAAGATCTCACCAGTACTGTCTTATAATTGTATTCATATCTGTTAACATTGTGTTGCTTGACAATTAACTCCCCTAAAACTAGAATATATTTTCATTACAAATCAAGAGCCTGAGATCTCTGGTATTAAATGCTAACAATAAGAAAAGGGTATAATTCTGTATTGGTTGTAAATAATAAACAAAAAGGTACAATTTATGTTGTAAATAATAAACAATGACAGCAACATAAGAAACATCAATACAGTTACAGTAATGTGTCAACGTATTACAGCAACATAAGAAGCATCAATACACTGGAAGCATCATTACAATATAACAGTATAGGGCTGAAATGCACCAAAATTCATCTAAAGAAAACACTCCCTAGTTAAAATACTACAAAGTTGTTGGAAGCATCAATACAGTTACAGGATCAAATAACGTCCCTTTGTCCTAAAATAATAATAACAGCCAAAATAACATCACATTGCCCTAAAAAGCATCTAAACTACTTAGTTCATACTTAAGCAGCACAAAAGCTTAAGCAACAAAATTCATCTAACAACACAAAAACTTAGGCATTTTCTTGCGCCTTCGAAATTTGCTCTCGACCCATTAGGTCTAATCCAAACCATCCATAAAATCCTCTTCCAATTCATCAATTTCATTTAGCGTGAAATCATCCATTTGTCTAAAAAGAAAATGATCAAATAAGCATAAACAGTCCTTGTATGAAAAAAAAAATTCAATACATAGAAGGCTGAGGTACAAGACCAAACTTTAGGTAACCAGCATTTAAAAATCATGTAAAGTCAAAAATCCAATCCTCATTCAATTTCACCCTCCTTGTACAGCCCCTCACTAAGAGTGCAATAGGTCACGTAATCAGGATCGAGCCCTTTGGAAATCATGACATCTACAAAATCCAATGCCTTCTCAATTTCACCTTTCTTGCACAGCCCTTTTATAAGAGTGTTGTACGTCACGACATCGGGGTCATACCCTTTGGTTTTTATGACATCTATAAGATCTAAAGCCTTATCAGTTTCACCATTCTCGCACAGCCAATTTATAAGAGTGTTGTACGTCACGACATCAGGGTCATACCCTTTGGAAATCATGACATCTAGAAAATCTATTGCCTTCCCAATTTCACCTTTTTTGCACAGCCCATCTATAAGAGTGTTGTAGGTCACGACATCAGAGCCAAACCCTCTGGAAATCATGAGATCTAGAAACTTCAATGCCTTCTCAATTTCACCTCTTTTGCACAACCCATCTATAAGAGTGTTGTAGGTCACGACATCAGGGTCACACCCTTTGGCAATCATAACATCTACAAATTCCATTGCCTTCTCAATTTCACCTTTTTTGCACAGCCCATCTATGAGACTGTTGTAGATCACCACATCAGGGTCATACCCTTTGGAAATCATGAGATCTAGAAACTTCAATGCCTTCTCAATTTCACCTTTCTTGCACAAGCTGTCTATAAGAGAACTGTAGGTCACGACATCAGGATCATACCCTTTGGAAATCATGACATCTATAAAATCTAATGCCTTCTCAATTTCACCTTTCTTGCACAACCCATGTATAAGAGTGTTGTAGGTCACGATATTAGGCTCATGCCCTTTGGAAATCATGACATCTACAAAATCTATTGCCTTCCCAATTTCACCTTTCTTACACAGCCAATCTGTAAGAGTATTGTAGGTCACGACATCAGGGTCATACCCTTTGGAAATCATGACATCTACAATATCCATTGCCTTCTCAATTTCACCTTTCTTGCACAGCCCATCTATAAGAGTGCTATAGGTGATGACATTAGGGTCATACCCTTTGGAAATCATGATATCTATAATATCCATTGCCTTGTCAATTTCACCTTTCTTGCACAGCCCATTTATAAGAATGTTGTAGGAGACTACATTGGGTATACATCCAATCTTAGGCATTTTGTAGAGAATTATAGTAGCGGCCTCACCAGTTCTTTTCTCCCAACAGAGGCCTTTGAGAATTGGACTAAAGATCTTGGCATGAGCTCTACGGCCCTCTTTGAGAAACCGTCCCAGAAAACCAAATATTAGGCTGACCTGATTCATTCGTGCACAACACTCCATCAAGATCTCATAGGTATAGTAATTAGGATTGGTTCCTTCGGCTTGGGTTAAGCGGGTGAAGAGGGAAAAGATGACGGGGTTAGGGTTGCTTGATGTTTTGGTGTAGTCCTTGAGGTATTGATTGATTTGATGGAGGTTCTTGGCAGCCAACAGCTGATCAAACCGGTGAATCACCTCTTGGAAAGAAATGGCATCTGCCTTCCGGCGCCGCCTTTTCTCCTCCTTCCAATGCAGCTGATGCCGTGAATTTGGTCTTTCAGGTTGAGAATTAGATTGGGGGAACGCATAGCAGACAAGACAAAGGCCTCGGCAAGAAGCAAATGGGGATGGGGATTGGTATTGGGAAGCTGAAGGTGATAGTGAAAAGAAGGGGGCAAGAGATAAGGTTGACACCATCTGATTCTTATTAGTCTGATTTGAAGAGCTGCCTACTGACTCTGAGGAGACAAAGTAAGGCTGAGGTGCTGAGCATTAAAACAAAATGAGAAATGAGAAAACCAACAAAAACATTGTAGAGGACTTAATTTGTTATTTTGGTTCATCGGGCATTGGGCTGACAGTGGACATGGGCATTGATGAATTTACTTCCATTCATCAATTTTCTTTACAACTCAAATTTTGAAATTAAATTTATCATCAATCTTGTCACTGCAGTAGTACCATGACAAAGACCAGTATGTATGAAAGTTAAAATATAAAATCTCTTAAAGAAAGTTAAAATATAAAATCTCTTATAGAAAGTTAAAATATAAAATCTCTTAAAGATCACGAAAACAGCTCACCACTTGATATATATGTTGATGTATTTCATATATGGATTCAAAATTCTGGGTTGGATCTGTGGTTAAAATTTATTGTATCCGGTGTTGTATTGAAGAATTCAGGGTCAATTAGATCTAACTTGGTTGAATTGAGAATAACTAAACTACAGCAATATATTGCACAGTTTTTAAACTGCTATGTAGAGAGACAGTGAGAGAGATAGAGCGAAAAAGGGCTGTACCTTTGTCTAGGGTTTGGGAAGAGTCGTCGAGAGAGCAGAATTAAACCCGAACGATAGGAGCAGGAGGGAGTGCAAACGAGCTATAGGCACCGGTTTCTGCGAGGACGGAGAGGGAAGGAGCTCAGCGAAGAGAGGAGATCAAAGTCACCAAGAGAAGCGCGACAGCGAGCAGCAGAGGGAGGGAGGGAGAGAGAACCGACGGTCCGAGCTGGAGGCAGAGAGAGAGAGGCGAAATAGGGATTAAGCCTCAGCTCCCGAAAGGTTTCGGGTTGACGGTGGGAGTGAAGGAATTCACATCGTCTCAGGCCTCAGCTTACCTGACTGAGGACAATTGAAACAGACGGTCCAGGATTGTTTTTTTAACTTGGCACGAATCTCAAAGCAAAACTAATACTGGTCTCGGCTGAGAGTAAATCTGGGCGGTCCGTTTCAATTTGCTGGAGTCAGGTCCCTGGGAGGATCCGGATCCGGAGTGAAGGGACGGGAATTCGCATCCACTGAGATATCTCAAAGGAGTACGGCTACTATAACACTAGTGTCATTTCAAACTAAATAACACCACATCTTAAATCATTAGATCTACTTTAATATTCGTGCAAGACACTAGTGTCATTCTAGCCTTATCTTGTGCACGAATATTAAAGTAGATCCAATGATTTAAGATGTAGTGTTATTTAGTTTGAAATGACACTAGTGTTATAGTAGCCGGACTCAAACTTTTCTGTAGAAAATCTGAACCGTTCAAGTCCTTTATGCAATATGCACAAAAAATCTTCTATTTGAGTTTTAAACATATGAATTGTTTTTTCTAGGGTTTAAACATATGATTTGTTTTTTCTAGGGTTTAAACATATGATTTGTTACACGAATAATATTATCGCATTGCGAGTATCTTAATTATTGGACAACTATACTGACCAAAGAGCGTCAGTAGTCATGGTTTAATTATGATTAAGGAATACAAATTTATTTGTTTGAAAGCAGAGACGGAACTAGGCTTTCAAGCTATGAGAGTTAATTATATAATTTTTTTATTCTGAATCAATTTTACAGTACTCATATCATTTTATCCTAAACTATATAAGTATACTAATCAAGTAAAACGCAAATGGTTTATTAAAAGTGTTGGAACTTTATTTGAAAAACTCAAAATATATGAGCATTTGTAATATTTGTTAATTTGAAGGACTAAACCGAAAATTGAATATTTGTTAAATATTTTCCAATTGGACAGACCTCTTGATTGTATCTCATTTAGAAAATCTTTCCTGTTTCGATTTTCTCTGTTCAAATCCATTTAATCTCTGATTCATTAAGATATTAATGACTTTTCAATTACCGAATATTTTGGATGTAATCATACCAGCACTAAAGCATCGGATCCTATCGGAACTCCATAGTTATGCGTGCTTGAGCAGGAGTAGTACTAGGATGGGTGACCTCGTGGAAAATCCCTATGTTGCATTCTTAAGAATGAGCACTCTCTGTTCTCTCTTTGTATTAAGAGAAAAGGTTTCCTTCCCCACTCCTTTGTCCCCAGTTTTTACCCACAATTTGTCTTATCCACTTTTTAACAAACTTATCCACTTTTTAACAAACTATAAATACAGTACAACATTTTTTTATAAATTTTTCATCCCATCTCTCTATTTTGAAACCCATCAGAAAAGCTTGAGAAAAAAAAATGAATGACTACTTCTCCAACTCCGATCAACCTTCCCACGGCGAGATCCTCACGCCGTCGCTGCTGTGTTCACACCGGAGACTCCACTGCTGCCGCTGCCGTCTTCCTCGTTCCGATCTCTCTCTTCTCTCTCCTCTGTTCTCTTCTCTCTCTCTCGTTCACTTCTCTTCCTCTGGGCCGGCCTAGCCGCTGCTATGACTACAGAGATAAGAAGACACGATCTAAGAGAGGCGATCTGGAGGAGAGAGATGAGAGAGAGGCGATTTGGAGGAGAGAGATGAGAGAGAGGTGATCTAAAGGAGAGAGATGAGAGAGAGGCGATCTAGAGGATATAGGAGGAGACGATCTGAGAGAGGCGATTTGGAGGAGAGAGATGAGAGAGAGGCGATCTGGAGTATTAACCTTGTTGTTTTACAGTATTCACCTTGTGGTTTTACAGTATGCATCTTGTGGTTTTACAGTATTCATCTTCTGGCGATCTGGAGGAGAGAGATGAGAGAGAGGCGATTTGAAGGAGATAGGAGGAGACGATCTTTGAGAGGCGATATGATCTTGAATGAGTCATGGATTCAAGCCTTTTCAAGGCGATCCTAAGGAGCGGTAAGGATCTGTTTAACATTTTTCATTATCTATGTGTTGTAATTATTTTCTTTATTTTACAAGATCTGTTTAACATTTTTTCAGAATATATATGCAATAGCTTATAGCATATATGCAATATTTTTACAGGATATATGAGTTATTTCACAATATTCATGCAATATTTTTATAGGATATATAAGTTATGTATGATATATGTAACAATTTACAGTATGAATGCAGTTTATAACATGATGCAATTTATATGATACATATAACAGTCTTACATGATATGTGCAAACAATTTACAGTATTCACTTTGGATATTCATATTTACAGGATCTGTTTAACAGTTGTACTGATAAACTGCATTAGACAGTGTATAACAGTTAATAAAATTCCAGTATTTATCTAGTAAGTTTACAGTATTGATGCAGTTTATTATATGATGTATTAGTCAGGTGTAAATGTTATGTATTAGACAGTTTTTACTATGATTCACTTTGGTTACAGTATTCACTTTAGTTTACAGGATATGTGCAATTTTACAGATTACATATAACAATTTTACATGATACATATAATAATTATTAATATTTATATATGAATCTATATCATGTAAAATAAGACTTAAATACTGTAAAATTAGCAGATGCAAACTATAAAATTAGCATATGCTATTTTTACAGGATACATATAACAATTTTACAAGATATGTGCAACAGTTTACAGTATTCACTTTGGTTAATCATAGTTACAGGATATGTGCAACAATTTTACATGATAAATTTCACATGATACATCAACAATTTTGCAGGATACATATAACAATTTTAGCTTAAAGGATATATGCAGTGTTGTACAGATTTAAAATTTTATAGGTTGTAACTGCTAATTTTACAGTATTGAAGTCTTGTAGTTCACATATGTTGCTTTGATAGTTTGCATCTGCTAATGGTTCATAACTCTAATTTTTAACCTTACTTATTATTATTTTTTTACAGGATGATATCTCGATAAAACGTGTGGTTATAGCAATGAAACTTCTCATTCATCCGAATAACGTGCACCAGAGGGTTATGAAGTGACAGACACCATTTTTGTTTTGATGGTTGTGAACAATTAAGCTTGTTTATTGAAGTTTTGTTTGTGCTGGTGAATAGTTATGGGTGGTAACAATTATTGTGGTTTTGAATAGTTATGGGTGGTCACAATTTACAGTTGTTGGTTGTGGCTTTGAACAGTTGGTTTTGAACAGTTGTTGGTTGTAGTTTATGGTTTTGAACAGTTAATTTTGTGATTAGTGAAATTTTATAGTTTGTATATGTTTTTTGGATACCATTTTCCAGTATTGAAGTTTTGCTGTTAACATATGTTAGTTTTATAAGTTACATCTGCTAATTTTATAGTATTGATGTCTTTGTAGTTCCCATATGTTAGTTTTATAGTTTGCATCTGCTAATTTTACAGTACGTAAGTCTTATTTTACATGATATAGATCGATATACAAATATTAATAGTTGAAAGAAAAAAATTACGTAAAAAATAAAAATACGAAAAAAAAAAAAATTTAATTTTAATTTTGAAAAAAAAATTAATTTTGATGCAAAAAAATTAATTTTGCATAATTTTAGGTGTTATTTGTAAATAACTACAAGTTTGAGAAGTGGTTTGTTTTTGAAACCTTCTAGAAGCCGTCAGTTTTTCAAGTACAGCCGGAAGTACAGTATTTTTGCAAGTTGCTAACTGTTTGCAACTAACTTGGGGACCACTTCCAATTAACTTGGATTGTTAGATTTTTAAACTACTTATTATACATGATTTGTTGTTGAAGTTACAGTATTGGTTATAGAGTTTTACAGTATTCGCGCAAGTCAAATGACAGTTTTTTTGGGGAAAAATTGGGGATAGAAGCTTGGGGACAATTAGTCGGATCCTTGTATTAAATCATTCCATTTATTTTTTAATTAATGACGTTCATTAATTTCTTATAAACTCTTTTATTGTTTGAAAACGGTAGTACTCTTTCTGACAGAAAATAAGTAAAATAGATGCGTTTGTTTTCTAATTCAATCCTCATTAATCTTTCTTTTGATTACATACTTTCTCTATAAAACTGACTGACTCAGTTTATTTTGGATTGATTTCACAATCTAATTGGATCTCCATTTCTCTCTGATTGTATAAGAAAAAGGAAAACATAAATTCTCTTTTTTACTCTTCCACAATCTTTTCTATTTATCTCAAATATCAAATTTTTATCTATGTTGGATATTGCGGAGTTATCGTTTGCTTCCATGGCGTGTCTAAGGAGCAACAATCCCGGATTATCTTAGTTGCAGTTTCATCTTGCACGATGAGACGGAATATGCTTAAGGACAGTGCTTCGCACAATCCGGATAACTCTATTTCAATTTGATTTATTTTAAAAAATTGATAGCTATTCGAATATTCTGAAAATTTATCCCAACAAAAAGAAGTTGGCATGGCTACAATTTCTAGCAACCAAAATGTTTTCCATATAATTTCTCTCCTCAAGTGGTGAATGGAAAATGCACCAAATTAATATGGATACAAAATCGAGTATGGACACCTTTTTTTTCTCATTAGATACTAAGTATAGGCAGATTTAACATTTAAGTAAATTGAGTTGATAAACAGTGGACATACATGTGAAATATATATAAAAAAAGTTACTTTACAAAAATATTATGGGAATAGCCCAATGTTTCAGTACATTCACACTATAATTTTGTAAATAAAGCAAAAAAAGGGATTAATATGTAAATATTCTGAAATAAGAATGCAAGGATCAAAATGAGTATGTCTCAGGAGAGCATTCAATGATTTTTCAAGTATTAGGGTATTCACAGCTTCTATAAACAAGACATAAATAAAAAAATATAATAATAAAATATGGGGACCTATTTGCAAATATGTTTTCACAAGGTCTCATAAACTTGTGTGAAATAAGTTTACATTTGATCTACTTAATCTTTGTATTTCCTCTTTTTCTCATGCATATCTAATTTCGAAAATCATGTTTATAATTGATAACTATGTCTATATCAGTGTTAGAACACTCTGAACCAATCCCAAGATGCACCCCAAATTGTTGTACCATGCAATCAAGTAAAGAAAAATAAAATAAACTACCTAGAGAGAAGGTCAGTCAAGGTAATGGTGTACAAGGAAACAACGAATCTGCTGATGCTGTGTCACCCCAGCAAAACCATGAAGGTTTAACCATTAACAGCCTGAATTTTCTGGATGATAGATCTAGAGAAGTCTATGTACGATGTCAATTGCATAATTATATTTTCTTAGTTACTTTATTTGTTCATTCATTTCAAAGTAGCACAGTAAGGCCAATTTCGAATTCATATGCTATGATAATCATTAGTGTCATCCTTTTCCACATTACAATATAGGAAGAGGTACTTTGGCTAAGGGATGATCCTGACAATGCTGGTAAGCCCGATGAACAACTCTTTCTGATGGCCAGCGGACGACCATCTCATGGTTGTGTTTACGGATTAGGCAGCACTGTCAATCCAAGCTTGTTGAAAAGTGGAAACAGATGATCAAAGCCTTTGCAATATGCTCCTATGGTAAACTCTATGCGGAAAAACATGTTCTATATTCAGAAATTGTTTGAGATAACATGCAACCAGGTCCCAGGATTACCGGTATGTACTATGTGTATCAATCTCTAAATGTTACAAATCTTCCAAGGTAGCTTAAAACATTGATGCTAACACCAATAACTGTTAGCAAATTTTTTTATTTATGCCAATGTCCAGTGCAAGGACATATAATTTTTGTCTTTGGTACTAAATTGGTTTAACAGTAATCCAAACCCACACCCAGCAACACCATATCTTATGTTACTGATTTACCCAGAATGAATCACATTTCACTACTAGAATCTCCGTTTTTACCAACGGTAGTAAAACGCATTTCCAAGTGTGTGAAGGGCTCATGGAAATAAATCGACTTTTCTGACACAATAACTATTTCCAAGAGGTAGCCCATGGAAACAGTTACGCATGGAAATAATTCATGCTTGCCCATGGAAATGTACCATTTTCGCCGTTGGAAAAGGTTTTGCATGACCCGCGACCCGCCAAACAGACCAAAAATAATATTTTATTGAAGGCCCATGGAAATAATCAACCACTTGCGCATGGAAATAAGTCTGAACAAACTGGATAGCTTTTTTCCATGGAATGCCGTTGGAAATAGTGGGACAAATGCGCATGGAAATGTTTTACAGATCCAGTTTATATTATTTTATTCCTGGACAGACTTTTTCCATGGGCCAGGCCGTTGGAAATGTTTTGTTCATTCTGATAATAATATTTTAAAGTGAAGGCTCATGGAAATAGTGGGACAAATGCGCATGGAAATGTTTTACAGATCCAGTTTATATTATTTTATTCCTGGACATACTTTTTCCATGGGCCTGGCCGTTGGAAATGTTTTGTTCATTCTGATAATAATATTTTATAGTGAAGGCTCATGGAAATACTGGGACAAATGCGCATGGAAATGTTTTACAGATCCAGTTTAGATTATTTTATTCCTGGGCATACTTTTTCCATGGGCAAAGCCGTTGGAAATGTTTTGTTCATTCTGATAATAATATTTTATAGTGGAGGCTCATGGAAATAGTGGGACAAGTGCGCATGGAAATGTTTTACCGATCCAGTTTATATTATTTTATGGCTGGACATACTATTTCCATGAGAGCGCATGGAAATACTGGGAAAATGCGCATGGAAATGTTTTATTGATACAGTTTATATTATTTTATGGTGGACATACTATTTCCATGCGCTGCCGTTGGAAATGTTTTGGTTCCTGGAGACAGCATCATTGTGTATATTTTAGATCTCCCTTTGAATTGTCTAAATAAACAAATCACAGCAGCAAGCAAGATTTAATTGTGCTAAATTGAAACATTATATTGAAAACTTAAATTTCGGTATTTGGAATAACCCTATATATGAAATTTTGATACAAAACATTTTGGCAGCAAGCAATATTGAATTGATGGAAAACATTGTGGCAGCAAGCAACATTGCCTCTTGTGTACTCCTGCAAATGAGGGTGAGTAAAATTAGCTTCAAGATTGCAGCAACTAATTAATCATGTTTCAATTCAATCTTGGTGTCCCAATTCCCTAGAATATAACAAAAAAATATAATGTAAAAATTCAAATGCAAAAAGTAACACATACATAGTATCAATATAACTAATTATTTTATGACCGGTTTATAATGATTCGACTCTGAATGTTGATCAGTTCGGTTTTTGCTGGGTATTATTGCATACAACTTACACTTGTTGTGTATGAAAAATTGAAAATGTAGACTTTTTGTTAATAATAGTATCAATGGTTCTTTTGTATTTTATCAATTTTGAGATGATTCCCATAATCAGGGGTCTTATTTTGGTTCGATTCTTATTCAGTTGATGGTTTGATCGGTTCGAATTGGTTCGGTTCTATTTTCTAAAACCGTAACTAAATTTGTCCAATTTTATATCAAGTACTGGTTTTTTTTTTTTTTCATTAACAGAGAAATATTAAAATAGCATTGAAGGGTGTTTATTTTTTTACATTAACAGAGAAATATTAAAATAGCATTGAAGGGTGTGTTTTTTTTTACATTAGCAGAGAAATATTAAAAATTCACAGAAGGGTGTTTTTTACTTACCAGTGCTTGCTTGTGCTTGTACGTACTCCTCGATCCCGCCACATGGTATACCACGTCAGGTGCTTTAGTTCTGTTCTCTCGGTTGGTGGTCGATATTTGGTCCCATTTTGTTGTCGACCAAATATCGCACAAGCTCTTCCATGCTTCTACGTTCTTGCACCATCTTGGAGGATGATTTTTCCACACCTCCTTATCTACTCCATGTTTCTTCTTACACGTGGCTCTTGTTTCGGTCATTTCACGCGAATATGCTTCTGCCGCTATGTTTTCGAAGACATCAAGACAACGCTTGATGTCTTCCTCATGCCCCCACGAATACCTCTGCATGAACTGTTGTAGGATTAGCAACCTCGCCTTCGTAGGAAACATTTTGTACGACCTAAACGGTCCGGGTAAGTTCTCCAAAGTCAGAATCCGTATTGTGGTGATCACCTTTGTGCACATGGGCCTGGACGTGAACTCCCCGTCACCAACAACCAGCAGTTCTGGTCTGTCACCAGGTGCCGCAGGGTCACGAGGCTTTGCAAGACCCCGCCCACACTTAACATCACTTTTCTCCTTATTTCTCTTTCTTTTATTCTGGCCAGCAGACACCTCAGATGCCGACTCAACTAGCTCTTGCCCGCAGGCTGCCAAGGCCTCACGACACTCTCTAAGGGGCCGACGCAATATGCACCTCTTACCGCCATCGTCAACCCCGGCATAAAAGTGTGGTTCGCTTGACTGACCATCCTGACATTGCTCGTCAGAGGGTTCCGATGACTGGTCAGCACGGCCCTGAGGCGGAGACTTTTCAGGACCTTCCCAATTTTCCATGTTTGGTGATCGGTTAGTACCATCCCACGAAGGCCATGTCGAGTCTCGGGTCGAATCTGGTTCTGTCTGAACCGGTGATCGGTTAGTACCATCCCGAGGAGGTGACCATGAAGAACCCGTCTGAACAGCTGACGGTGACTGGGCAGCAGATTGCTCGGTCTGGATTGGGGATATGGAAATTTGCGGTGCTGCGGCTGCTGCGGCCTTCAGCTGCGACGGGTCTGCACTCCCCACTCCCCGAGGAGGTGACCGGGAAGACGGCGGCTGAGCAGCTGACAGTGAATGGGCAGCAGAAACCTCATTCTCGGTCACCGGTGGCTGGGAAATTTGCGGTGCTGCGGCCTTGGACCCCGACGGGTCTGCACTCCCCACTCCCCGAGGAGGTGACCGGGAAGACGGCGGCTGAGCAGCTGACAGTGACTGGGCAGCAGAAACCTCATTCTCAGTCACCGGTGGCGGGGAAATTTGCGGTGCTGCGGCCTTGGACCCCGACGGGTCTGCACTCCCCACTCCTCGAGGAGGTGACCGGGAAGACGGCGGCTGAGCAGCTGACAGTGACTGGGCAGCAGATTGCGGTGTTTGAACCGGTGGCGGGGAAATTTGGGGTGCTGCGGGCTTGGTCTGTGCCCCCCCTGCACTCCTCACTACCCGAGGAGGTCTTGGACCCATCCATATTCGAGCGCCCGAACGTGTTTGTACCATCCCAGAGTGCCTACTCTCTGATTCTTGCTGTACTTGCTTTGTGACAGACGGCCTACTCTTAGTTTTCGGCGGAGGCCTTGGGGGCAGTGAAGCATTTGCGGAGTAACTCGGATTGAGTCTCGGGGATTTTCGTCTGTGCAAGGACTCCTTCGTGCAAGCACCACCATCCTTATCCATTTAATCTGTTATATATAACACATACATTAATATTTATTTTTTCAATTAAACAGAAATTCTTTCTATGCCCTGAATACTATAAATTATAAATTTAAGATAGCACTCCGCTATTTTATTGAAGTCTGACAAGACTATTTATTTGAAGTATGCACAAAGACCCTTCTCTTGCCAAATTTACAGAGGTGACAGTAGCTACAGCTAGTTTTCAGAATATGGAAAGAACTAATTTAGTCTTATTTCAGATGCACAACTATAGAATGTATACAACTGTAAACATATACATATATACAAAGTTGAAAAACCAAGTTGAAAGAAAAAGTGTACTATATGCATGATAAAATCACACAAGTATGTTTTTTTATATAGCATCATGCATAGGACATAGTGTACTATATAGCAAGAAACAAAGAAGGGGACATGGCATCATGCATAGGACAGGATGTAGTGCGCGGACATAGCATGTGATTTTCTTATATACTTATCACCCAACATCAAGAAGGGGACATAGCATGTGAAAGCATCATGCATAGGACATGCACACAGAGACACAGTAGAAGACTTGACTAGAGCATGTTTTTTTTTTTCTTTTGATCTGTTCAAATCATATTGCAATGGGGACTAATAATTGAATGCAATTGCATCAAAACAATACAAACTTTAATTTTGAGTCCAAATCACATGGCCGTAACACAAACTTCAATATTGATTTTGATCAAGTCTGGACCGAGTAAAGAATTCAGTCTTGCGGAATTTTCTTTGCCTATCCAGTCAAATTATTTTTTAACAATAATATATTTTTGTTTTGAAAATTTTAACAGCACAATATATATTGTCTAAATGCATGTGTTCACAACTCATTCTGAATGCATGAGTTTAGAATAAAGTGTCACTACCTTTGTGAAATTATACATAGCTGTTAAACCATTTCAAATAGAAATAATATTTTGTTTTAAAAACGGGATATAAGGAAGTCAAACAAAGATAACACTTACATTTATGGACTTCTGTTTGCTCCAAAACAGTTACAAAATGAAATGTTAGATTACAAATAGTTACACTGTTTACTCCAAAATTAGGAGTTAAACAGTTTACTCCAAAATTAGGAGTTAAACAGTTTACTCCAAAATTATGAGTTAAACAGTGTAACTATTTCTAATTTTGGAGTAAACTCCTAATTCGGAGTAATTAAAGGCTGAACCAGCAGGAGATAGCTAAACAGTGGGTTAAACTCCTAATTTCTCACTGTGATTAACTATTTTGGAGGTGTCACTTCTATGTTCCTTACACTTCAACATAATTTACGTACAACAATACCATTGTCGGACTCCTTTCTTTCCAAAGACATATCACATTTCAGTTTCGAAAATTGTTCTAGAATATATGCTCATGCATCCATTTGATTCAACTAACAAATACAATGCATATTTCCACTATAACCCACTGTTTCATTCAAATGCTCCCAATGCAATTATAACTTAACTAAATGCTCAATTTGAACATCATACTTCATTTTCAGACTTTTGCTATAGAAAGATATGATCATGCATCTTGATGCTTTAATCTCAAAATATAAAACTAGCACATGCTACATTCTTATTTTGCTGTAAAACTCTTCAAGTTATGTCACAATTCAGTTCTAAAATATATGTTCATGCTCCTTACAATAACTCATGCAATCGTGGTATGAAATTCTAAAGCACATTCAAGAACTTATTTACAACTACTTAGCAATTGAGCGAACAAGCAAGCCTCAACAATACAACAAATTAGCAACTAAACAAACAAACCAGCAACAACAACAATGCACCTGTTATACAACTTAAAACCTAAACAGAACATTGTGAAACTTAAACCCTAAACAGAACATTGTGAAACAATTCCTGATCAGCTTACAACTTAAACCCTAATCAGAACATTGTGAAACTATTTGTCAGGCCCGAATCAGTAATTTGCATTTAAACCCTAAAGACGCGCAAACCAAGAAATATCTCGGCTTAAACCCTAAATTGAAAAATACCCCAAACCAGACGAGCAATCGACAAAAAAAACAAAATCCAAAGGAAGGAGGCTTTACTTACACGGATATCGTCGATCCGACCAGTGTGAGAAGAGTGGCTCTTGGGGGTGTTCTCCGATCGATTGAGAACACTGCGGCGGTGGGGTTTAACTCGGAGAGAGCGATTGATCACACTGCGGCGATCGAGCGAGAACTCTTGGGGGTGTTCTCCGATCGATGGAGCCTTTGATTTGGAGGAGGGAAATGGTCGGGGGAGAAGAGGGAGGGAGTTCAGAGGGGGTGGAGAGAAGAGGGAGTGGAGAGGCGGCGGCTTTCGTAGTTCGACGGTCGATCAGGGGAAGACGAGGAGCCGGATGGAGCCTTTGATTTAGAAGAGGGAAATGGTCGGGAGAGAGGAGGGAGGGAGTGGAGAGGGGGTGGAGAGAAGAGGAGTGGAGAGGCACTTGAGAGTAGGGTTTAGTTGGGCATCGAACCTACTCTGGTTCGACGGGTTTAGTCACCGTCGATTTTTTTAAGATTCGTGTGAAACGCTTCAAATTTCGTGCATCTCTGTTTCAATTTTCGTGAGCACAATCTTAAGTTAGATCGGACGGTCTTCATGCTCGTTGAACCTGTGCAGAAACATCGAACCTACTCCGTTCGCGTGGAGAGGGGGTGCTTTCGATCCAAATTTTCAAAAAAAACGCTAAGTGACTAAGTTGCTTTTGGGTATAGCATTCACTCACCTCACCTGTCTCGCTGATTGACTCTCTTAGGTAACACAATCTCCAAATTACATCGTGACCTTCTGATTATAATTCTGCACCAAAATTAAAGAATCCAACGGTTAACATTGGCCTGGATGTAATCAGAAATATTACTTTACCTCAGAGTATTTCAACGTTGGTTTGCTGTGTTTGAAACGGAGGAGTCCATTGATAAATGCATACCCTTCATCACAGATCATACGGCCTATAGTGTACAATAATAATCTGATTGCAATGCAAGTACCAAAAAAAATATGAAAAAAATTCAAAAAAATATAAAAATTGTAGCCCTACATATTATATTTACAAATCATATCAATTTTGTCATTTTTAATGAATTTTGTCATTTTTACCCTCTTCAAATTGAGCCAGTGCTTGTTGACCGTTGATTTTCGTACGACCGATCAACGGTCGATCTGCAGTGAAATCACGTCTAGTTTTTTTTAAAATGATCAAGTTGGTATTACTAACCTTAATAATAAAAAAAATGAGAGTTCTGACATTTATAACCTTCGATCCAATGTATACTAATTGTAGCCCTACGATGTTACGACATTCCGTCGCTTGGATGGATGTGCAAATGAACATCAAATAAGTTCAAACTCACCGACATTGATATAAATGCTTCAATGTTTATTTTGAACGGTTCGATCAACATAAAGACGCCGTTTGTCTTTGTTCCTTCATTGTACAATTAATCAAGAGTTGTTGTTCTATGTTGATAATGCATGACACAAGTCATTAATGAAACATATAGGTACAACTATACAAAATTATGTGTTAAACATTTTTTATAATGCCTCAAAACGTTTATAGCATTAGTTTTGGTATAAAATTTACAATATCATTTTCATTAGACACATTTTAAAATATACTAATTGTTTTAGCATAATAAATAAAATTGAAACCCTCACAAATACATCTGCCCATCATCATATATAATCCCCTGTTATTCCGAATGGATACAAAACGCTGTTATTCATATCCCAATCATATTTTGTTCTTCATACGCGAATCTCAAGTAACAATATTTCTAATTTATCGGAGTTACTGGGTCCTGTTATCCTTCTCAAATAACAGCGGATCTATTGTAGTCCATCTTCAGAGTTCCCAATTGTTCCATATACGCAGAGCACTTTCCACTTACAACAGCCCACTATACGATATTTGGCATTTATCTTCAGAGTTCTTAGCTCTGCACGAAGCTGAGGCTTCTCTGTTCGTAGTTCCGAAATTTCATTTCCCCCCATCCCGGTGAGTGAGAGAAGTTCGTCTTTCCCCCCAAAACAAAAAAATGCCGCTTCTATTTCCCCCAAAATTTTCGCTCTACTTAAGTTCACGCAAAATTGGGGGTCTCCTGCCCTCAACTTTGCCCTACCTCATTATCGTGTCGCCCATAGCTGCTCTACAAACAAATCCGAAGCTAGCTGACGAAACCCATCACTTCGGAGACGACGGCTGCAGGTTAAGGACGACGGCCACCCAACTGGGTTTGCGGATTAACTTAAATCGAAGATCTAGGGTTTCATTCTGGTTCACTGAAGGTTAGTTTTTGGTTCGGTCCCATTTTGTTCTTGTTTCACCTTTACGTTTAGTTTTCTTTCTTGGGGTTTTTATAATCAACATAAATTTCAATCTAGGGTTTGATTATGGTTCACTGAAGGTTCTATTTTTGTTCAGGGTTTATTATTTTCCCCTTTATGTTCCCAATTTTGTCACTTAGGGTTTAATTTGGCCTTTTGGCTTAATTTTATGTTTAATAATCCGGCTAAAGTTATTGTTCCAAATTAGGGTTTTGAAATTATAGTTTGATGTCCAGATTTGCATATTTGATGTATAGATTTGCAAATTAGGGCTTTGATGCTTATTTGATGTCCAGATGTGCATATTGAGCAACAATTTAGGTTCGTTGGTTTTCAATGGGGTGCCAAGAAATTTAAGCATCAATTGAAACAGTAAACAACCTGTGCTGACAAGTTTAGATACTACCAGAATTTAAGCTAAATTGGGATCAACTGATACGACAGACACAGGCTCATACATTGATTATAGCAAAGGATATAAACCTTACTAGAAATTCTTATTGAAATTCTTATAGCAAAGGATATAAACATTTGGTTCAAGGGTTTTTTTGCAAATTATCTGAGTGATCCGGTAAGTAGCTGTAAGGAAGAGAGAACTAACCATTGATTTCGATTTCATGCTGCTGACTGAATACAAATTGTAGTGCTGATCGGAATTCAACTAATTGGAGTAAACCTGCACAAAAACATTACACTTAATTGTAAATGCTCATGGAGTTCATGTGAAGTTCATCTTAGAATTCAGAACTTAATTGCTTCACCAACTTATTTTCTAATATGTGTATATTATAGGTCATGTA
Source organism: Carex parvula (assembly GCA_025461045.1). Taxonomy (NCBI): domain Eukaryota; kingdom Viridiplantae; phylum Streptophyta; class Magnoliopsida; order Poales; family Cyperaceae; genus Carex; species Carex parvula. Next base: position 64,089 of record JAJGRW010000904.1, on the reverse strand, counting down.
TGTAAACAAAGCCATCAAAATATCCAGAAAAGAGTTTAAGGTCATGTATGAACTGGTACTGTGACATGTTGTAGCTGTATATGTTGCTTACCAAGTTAGCTCCATGTTTTGCTACTTTATTTAATGTCATCCTAGCTACAAAACCTACATGGACAAACTGGACATATATAAATTTTAATTGATACTACACCCAAGCCTGTGCAGAAGTCAGATATATACCCTTCATATATAACATGGAGCAATTAAATTTTAAAGTCCCATTTGTACAGACTAAGAACCTTCTTCCCGACTGCTACAATTCAATTGTCGTGTGGTTTTTATTATATATAAGACATCGGCCTCTTCCATAACAATAACAAACAATTTTTGTCTGTGTGTGTTTTTGGTTCATAAATGTTTTTGAAATTACACGACAATTGAATTGTAAAAATTGCCCTTGTCAGAGGCAATTGACTGCCAAAAATTGCATTAGTGGTAAAAGGTTCGGATTTTCTGTTAGTGCCTAAATGTAAATGTGAATAGTTTACATTTTGGAGGTTTCATACTAAAATGTGTGACATACCTTGTCAGGGTTTAGTTTAGATTTTAAATGTGAGTACTTGACTGTGAGATATTGGACTGTGATAACCCTTGTCAGTTTAGTTTACTAAAATGTAAATGTGAATAGTTTAGAGTTTAGTTTAAATTTTAGAGATTTCAGTTCTTATTGTGTCCTCTTTCTGTTATTGCTATAGTGACTACTTGACTGTGAGCCAACCCTCTTTAATTTGTTGAAGTTGACTGTTTCATATTAATGCAACAGGCTATCATGTTATTTATCAAAAACTCAAATTATATATCACGTCAATGTTTATTTTTTATCATCTATCAGATGGCTCCCAGAAAGACTGTTCTAAGAAGGGCATATTCTAAAAAGGGAACGAAGAGAAGCCGTCAAGCACATGAACCACTCGTGGTTGGTGAGGGTTCGGCTGCTGGTGCAGAAGGTGAAATTACAACAAGTGAACCCCCAAAGAAAAAGGGGCGAGGCCCTGGAATCATCAGAAGATCGACTGAGATAGTGGAAGACCGACCCATCATCTGGCCAATCTCGGATCGTGCGTTCACTTGTAAAAGTCGTCCACAGGAGATAACAGCAGCAATCACCAGGTCACTCTTCCTTATTACACTATTCCATACTTAATGTTCTTAGAATGCAACACTTTTAAGTATCTCTCCTTTCAAAATATATTGAATAGAGTTCTGCCGCATGTGATCCGAGCATTATTTTCTGCTATAATCTAATGGTTTCATTTTGTTTAGATTAGTAACCCTAAATTTTCAAGAACTGAACACATATGATAATTGTGTTAATTGTGTATCTGTGCCAAAATTGGGTGTAATACAAGTAGTTCAGCTAAAAGACATATTTATTTAATTAATAATGCACGAGTACTTGCTCAACTGGATCAATTGATTATTTACATATGACATTTCATTGTAATAATCACAATTGACGAGTCACACAAAATATTTTTGACCATAATTATGCAAAACAGCCACGTTGATTATTTAAAATATGGAAATAAGCCTTAAAGTCCCCACTTTTCTGTAGTAATGGTGCATTTCATCAGCTATCCTGTTATCCAATGAGAAAAAGCATGCAAGTCCCTAATTTTGAAAATATGAAAAAAAGGGAGTATTTCCCTACTTGATCAGGTTTGACCATTGGACTTGTATCAGAATTCCTTTTAGGACCTGTAAATAAAATGAAAATCCCATGCTCATACTTCACCTTTCTATCAATAGACTTGTGCTGAACCACATGCCCGGGCCCTTAAGGAGTTTCCATGCCTTCGACAATACCACGAAGAACAATATTGAGTTCATATTTCTGGTACTCTGTCTTTTAATATGTTTTCATGCTTGGAATTAGAACACAATACATCAACTGCTGAGGTCAATTTCTACTTTTACAAAAACAATTACAACTGTCATACTAATGCTAATGGAAATATCTACATTTAATGGGTCCGAAAATCACCAAAACTGTAATTCTAGAACTGCGTCAGTTTGGGGCTGTTTGTAATTGGGTGCAGTTTGAAATTGTACATTACTAAACTGCATTTCTTGCTAAATACACCCATTGACAGATTTTAAACAAACTTACAACTAAAAATTCATTTGGGTCAGTGTGTACAAGACTACAATCCTTCACATGGCAAACAACATCACTAATGTAATTTTTATCAATTTTTACAACATGTACAGCCAATTGAAGCAATACACTCCTCTTTTTTTATAGAAGAAGTTTAGGTACCGTGAAGATGAAGATCCCCTCCATTGTCGGAATGTTATGTATGCCATAGCAGCAAAAAGATACACCGAGGAGCTGCACGAGGCCAGGGACAGTTGCTTCAAAAAATTTGGCAATAACAAACAGGCATGGAAGACATGCATCCCACATTGGTGCCTTGACCATAACAATTGGCACGGCCTTTGTGATATCTTTGCCACAGAGGAGTGGCAAGGACTGAGTAAAACAAACAAGGTTAACCGCACAAAGACTGGACCCAAAATCTCCCACCATGGGGGATCAGCAAGTGCACATCAGCACCTGGAAAAACTGGTATGCTTCATTATCACCTTTGCAAATTAAAACTATTTGTAATTAAGGACACAATAGTTGATCATGTTCCCCGTGTTTTTCCCTTTTCATGTGTAGACAGAATTAAATAATGGAAAACAGCCACCAATGAGGGCACTTTTCATCCATCTTCATTGTGCTAAAGAAAATGGCAAATCACCAATTGTTGCCCAAATGGAAGCTGCTGCCGCTGCGGCCGCTGTCACCGCTGCCGCCGCTGCGGTGGAGTCTGGACCAGCAGATCTCAATGAGGCTAATGGGGTAATTGATCCAAGTACAACCGAGGCTAACACACAGCTTGAAGCTTTGGATATTGCCTCCTTGCATTTTACAAATGAACAAACACAATCAGTCTATGTAAGTGGTAATCTGTACATATATTTGCTGAAATGTCATACCTTAGTACATTATTTTAAGTAAACACGTTACTTCCCTGGTAATATGTTTACGGTGGTAAATGTTGTTGTCTCTAGTCAAAATTCCATTGTATGGCTGCTCATGGTAACCCACATCCAAATAGACTTAATAACTTGCATATATTACAATCACTATCAAACCTCAACTGCAACGCCTCAAATGACATAAATTTGGCAATCTATTATATCAATATTGCATGACCAAAAAAGGTACCACAGTCAGGTATGTGATGTTCAATGTAAACCATTAAGCATAGCATTAGTTACCGACAAAAAACACAACTGGAAAAAGAAAGAAAGAATAATTGGAAGAAATGCAAAAGGGAGGTAGCTCACCACTCATGTGCACACTATGAATTATCAGAACATAGTAGCTATTTTAACTGAATTTAACAATATTACATATTTCTCGTATGTTGCAAATTATAGCAAAAAGTAAACAACATGATTGCTGATGAGGCCAATTCCAGCATGGATGAGAGCTCCATGTTCTTGTCAGCTGTAGGCGGAGCAAGCCATGGCCGGGTGCGAGGATTTGGAAGTATGCTTGACGATAAGGTGCAAAAAGCAAACAAACAAACCAGGCCCAACCACACACCTTGTTCTGTTTCGGGCCTGACAAACGCTGGAGAGGAGACAATCTTATCTCGGGTTGAATTACAAAAGCTCTTGGCTGACAGTGATCGTCGTCAAGCCGAGGAAAGGGCCGAGCGGAAAAGAGAACTAGCACAATATGACTTCTACATCAAAAAATTATTTTCCATGATGGGGTCACAAGTGCCCACTGAACAGGTAATTATGACAAATTTTATGACTAATTTATGGATTTGAATTTAGGTTGCTGTGTTGCCAGATTCTAATATGACACTTTGGTTATAAGTTGCTTGTTAAAAGCATCATATCATCTATGTGATACCTGTGTTGTGTAGCACATTAAGAAAGGTTTGTGTGGCGCTTCTACATTAGCCATATTCATTACTTGTACAATTGTGTGCTGCTGCTACATTTGAAAATATTATTACTTCTTAGCCATAGTGATTACAAAATTCATCAATCTAGTAAGGTTTGATTGGTGCTTCTACATTAGCCATATATATTAATTGAAAATTGTTAAATAGAAATTCAGAAATTAAGTCACCCCCCCAAGTTATTGACATAGTTGCACAACAGTAATGTGTTGCCTTTGCTACTGAGATGTAGTGGCTTAGTGGCATTCTATACTAAATAAATATTTTGTTGTTCAACTTAGTCTCAAGTACACAATTTAACTACATTTACTTAAGAATTCATGTTGTAACTGTTATAAATCATATCGTACTTTTGTCATTTCCAAATTATAAGACACGTGCTCATATTTTCAATGCTTAGGGTCACGGTTCCACCTCTCAACCATCTCATGAACGAGCTTCACACACTCAGCCGGGCATCTCCCAGGTAAAGAGTTTTAAAAGGGGATCATTAATTACAGACAGGAAAAATTAATTGAGGGAGGGGGGTTATAAATAAGAAAAGGTGAATTATAACCACATTGAGGGTTTATCTTGCTGTTGTTGTTATTTGTGATTCCAATTAAATAGAAGTTCAGTCCAATAACTTACTATTGAACTGATATAAAATAACATGTTCTTTCCATATTATGTACTTAGGGTCTGCCATGTCTTACACCAGAAAATCAGGGAGGGTCTTTCACTGCACTATTAAATCAACCTGGAAACGATGAACTTGCCACAGATGGAGCTGAGATGAACCAATGGTTCGGTCAGTCTAGCTTCAACGTGAACCCGCCAATCTAGAGTGCAAATGTGTGCATGTTAGGACTTATATATAGTTCTAACAATTGATCAGCATAGCTAGGTACTACAATGTATATTTTGGTTAACATATGGGGGTATATTTTGGTTAACATATGCGGGTATATTTTGGTATATTTACAGGGGTATATTCTGGTATATTTACAAGTGCATTACAGAGATGTTTTTGTAATGTGTTTTGCACATATTTTGGTACTATAATGTATGATGACTGTGTAACCGCTAATTATATGCTTTCGATCAAATTAGATATCAATGTGTTTGTGTTTGTTTGGTGAGGGTGAGAAATGGGGAATATGGAACAGTACCGGGTTGGTACAGGGAGGACAGCAGAATAGAGTCAAACTGATAAAACACCAGTTAATACTGCATTCCCATGGGTCCATCCACCGAAATAACATTCCATGGAAATATGCACCCATGGAATAAGTCAAGTGGGTCCCACGTGTCCTTGGAAATAACAAGATGGGTCCCACTTTGGATGCCCTTGGAAATAACCTGATCTACCCTTGGAAATACTCAGTGGGTCCCAGGTTCGCTACCATTGGAAAAAACTCGGTGGGCCCCACCATAATCTCCTTGGAAATACACAAGTGGGGCCCACCACATTCATCCTTGGAAATAGTCAAGTGGGGCCCACCACATTCATCCATGGAAATAGTCAAGTGGGGCCCACCACATTCATCCTTGGAAATAGTCAGGTGGGGCCCACCTGTGTCATCCTTGGAAATACTCAGTGGGTCCCAGGTTGGCCAACCCTTGGAGATAATCAAGTGGGGCCCACCTCATTCATCCTTGGAAATACTCAAGTGGGCCCCGTTCACAATCCCTTGGAAATAATCCTGACAGGGGAAGGTGTGAAACTATTTCCATGCGTACTTTTTCCAACGGCCATCGCATGGAAAAGGATTTAAAAACTATTTCCAACGGGTAGCGCTTGGAAATAACAGTTTTTTTGCGTTTTTCCATGGAGGCTTGTTGCGACGGTAGTATTTCCAACGGCGGCCGTTGGAAATGACGTTTTTTGGGCTTGTTCCAACGGGTAGCCGTTGGAACAAGCCATTTTAGGACCGTTGGTATAAACGGAGATTCTAGTAGTGATCGATGTCGTGCGCGTATCTTAATGGTTGTACTTTTTTAAGTATATATATATATATACACACACACATTGATTTTGCAACTGCATGCATTTGCATGTTACAAAATAATGAATACTAAAATAGACCAAAAGATTAAAAAAAAAAAAATATGCTGAAAATAAGTCAAGACAAGAGTGTACTTACAATTAAAATGAAAGAAATTTAAGAATGAATATAAGCAACAAAAGAAAAATCATTGAAAAATCATTAAAGGAAAAAAAAAAACCTGAATCAAAATTTCAAAAGTAAAATTTATCGTATTAATAAAATCTGGTGGCTGGACCTCTACATTTCTCCTTCAAAAAAAGAAAGGAAAATGCACAGTGACACAATCTACAAAATACAGAAAAAAGCTGACTTAGTTTAGTTATGATCTTATATAACATTATCGAATTGTTAAAATTGTCTTGGAAATTAAGCAACCCAAAATTTCGAGACAGATAGTATTCTTTATTTTGAAAAAAAAAAAACAATTTTACGGTGTTTTATTTTACATGATTCAAAAAGATAGTTTACAGTATTTAAAGTTGTTCCGGATTAGTTGCAAAGTCGTTAGAGAGATTCTAGAAGTGTCTCAGTGGTCCTGATCAAAATTCTGCAAGTTATCCAAGTGATTATGATCAAAACGGTTAACAACTAATTTGAAACCACTAATTTCAAAAGTCGTTCCTTGTGAGAACATTTGATGACTATTTACAATATTCTGTATTGATGTTTACATGATCTAGTATTCTTTATTGTGTTTTACAATATCGGTGCTTGTTTATAACTGTTGAGCTTGAATAAAAACTGAGTACAAAATCTTGAATACAATTAGTCGGCTCCAAAATTGTCTTTAAAAATAACCCAAAATTTCGAAACAGCATCTTTTATGCCTTGTGCTTTATATATATATAGATAGATAGATAGATAGATAGGCTATGGTGAGTTGTTCACGCCACATTTTTGCATTTTGAATTCAAACAACCGATCCGAACCGTTCAACTTTTTCTAAATATTGAAATGTGCTTGGAAACTAAATTTTATATTTTTGAAATTTTTATACTATTTATTAAGCCACTTTGAAATCGCTGATCCACTGTGAACAGTAAAAAAACAGTAACATTTTCTGGACCACCGGATCGGTGATTTTCAAAGTGGCTTAATAAATAGTAAAAAAATTCCAAAAAATGTAAAATTTAGTCTCCAAGCACATTCAATATTAGAACATGTTGAACGGTTCGGATCGGTTGTTTGGATTTTCAAAATGAAAATATGAGTGTGAAGTAAAAACGACCTCTTACTTCGCAACTCACCATAGCCCAGCTCTCTCTCTCTCTCTCTATATATATATATATATGTATATGTATATAGAATGTGGCTAAATTGCTGCTGGCAGCATTTTGGCTGAAATGCTGCCGGGGCTATATTTGATTATGTGATGTTCAAACAACAAATTCAAGCTGTTAGATGTTCAATCTATATTAAAATCTACTTGGAGACCAAATTTTACATTTTTTTGAATTTTTTCACTATTTATTAAGCTGGTTTGAAAACCGCTGTTTTCAATGCTGCAGAAATTTACTGAAAACAGTGGTTTTCAAACCAGCTTAATAAATAGTAAAAAAATTTCAAAAAATGTAAAATTTGGTCTCCAAGTAGATTTTAATATAGATTGAACATCTAACGGTTTAGATTTGTTGTTTGAACATCACATAATCAAATATAGCCTCGGCAGCACTTGGTTGAAATGCTGCCAGCAGCAATTTAGCCACACTCTATATATATATTATATATATATATAAAAACATCAAACGAGTTAATATAGATCTCAGTCCATGAAAAAAAATGATTTGATTATAGGAAAATATTATGATAAATGGTTTTCTCTCAAAACAAAGTCAACAAAAAACATCTTCTGAAAACAAATAAAAAATTGCATGTTGCTACCGACTACACTTTAGCAGACTGAGCAAAACAAGAGAGCAAATTGTGAATGACAATTATATATTTGAAAAAAAATTATTAAAATTGCAAACGACATATTAGTGATATAAAAAAATTTAGTGAGGCTACGGTGCTATGCATAGCACCAATTGGGTCCGTATTACGGCTCAAAATTTGACTTTCCAAAATTCTAACGGTCGATCCGAACCGTTAACATGATTATAAAATAAATATGTACTTGCAAATCAAATTTTACATTGTTTTTGAATTTTTTTACTATTTTTTCGAAAATCACTTGATCTGAACATTCTGGACCATCCAAAAACAGCCTATCTAAAAAAATAGTAAAAAATTCAAAAAATGTAAAATTTGATTTGCAAGTACATATTCATTTTATAATCATGTTGAACGGTTGGGATCGACAGTTACGATTTTAAAAAGTCAAATTTTGAGCTGTAATACGGACCCAATCCGTGCTATGCATAGCACCGTAGCCTCACTTAAAAAACTTTATGTATATTTTACAGCAAGTTAGAAAATGAGGTCATTTACTGTACCCATTTGGAAATGTGAAGCAACTTTTATATGTTGGAATGATTTTTTTTAATAATATGCTAATAATAACATTTTTAAATTAAATCATTTCCTTATAGTAGTCAAAAGAAGCACTTGATACAAAATAAAGAAAAAAATAAAGATATTAAAGGAAATTAGAATAAAACACTTTTCTGTAGGAAAGATAATGAAATTTGGAGACCGAGATCTCCAAGTTGGTAGGCCCCAAACAAGAATTCAATTTCAACGCTTTGGGATCTGAAAACAATTATGACTTGTTTTCTTCTTAAACAAACGAAAAATGAAGAAATAAAAATATCTGTGTTTGAAGTTTGAACTATCTCTTTATCGTTTTTTTTAATTCTTGCCAGAAGCTGTCAAGATGGAACTCTCTTTATCAAGTCGGCAAATAATAACGGGAAATTTTGCTCAGAGGTCCTCACAAAATTTTAACTTTTTATAATGAAGTAATTAATTGTTGAATTGCTAGGAAGAAATTAATAGAAGTTATGATTGCAAGGAATATGTCTAGTATATATGTTGGCTAATTCATGATTTTTTTTTTATATGACAATTTTTTTTGGAAGCTCAAACAATTTCTTTTAGCATTAAATAAGAGTAAAAATTTCAAATTATCTTTAGTTAGTGCCAGATGTAAAATATATAATCATGGAGGTCTTTCTCAAAAAGTATTTCTTGTTGATTTGTGTATTTAAAAAATATTACTAATATGAACCCATAAATAATTGTAGCTTTCTATATATTGACCTACTTAATTTTGTATTACAACAAAATTATTAATCTAACCATGCTGTATATAATTAGTAATCTGCACAAAAAATCAAATACTTGGCAATATGAATTTTAGTACATGTAAAAGCGAGTCGATGCAAAGCCAATAAGATAACATAAATTAACCACCAATGAAATGATGAAATTCAAAACGGACAAGCATTTTTGATGATTTTTTTTTTTTTGATGAAAAAATGGACGAACATTTGTTGACATGGAAAGAAGTGGCATCATCACACAAGAAATGAAACAATTATATATATACAGTCGGCAGCTATTAAAAATTTATTGTACTAATTAAATTGTAGTCTAATTGGACTTTGTATTTTATTAAGGAATGGCCTCAACAACAACAAAGAGAACCTTCAGAAAAAAAAAAAAAAAAGAAAAAAAAAAACGACAACAACAACAACAAAGAGGGAATCTTTGCATTTTGGATGAGAGTGCAAACTGATCGGATACGGATCGGATAGTGGTAAAATCATATCCGTATCTATTTTTTATTTTTATTTTTCGGATACGGATACGGATACGGATCGGATATTAGACGGATACGTACTAATATGAATTGGATATTGGATATATATATATATATATATATATATATATATATATAGAGTGGCTAAGGTCAAAGTGGTATGACCAAGGCCTTGGTGCTACCAATTAGTTTTTGCAATTTTAAAGTTCAAATAGTCGATTCAAACCGTTAGATGTTCAATCTATATTAAAATCTGCTTGGAGACCAAATTTTACATTTTTTGGAATTTTTTTACTATTTTTTAAGCCACTTTGAAAATGACAGATCCGGATGAACAGTAAAAACAGTGCAACCAAATTCTGGACCATATGATCAGCAATTTTCAAAGTGGCTTAAAAAAATAGTAAAAAAATTCTAAAAAATATAAAATTTGGTCTCCAAGCAGATTTTAATATAGAGATCACATCTAACGGTTTAGATCGACTGTTTGGACTTTGAAAATCCAAAAACGACTTGGTAGCACCAAAGGCCTTGGTCATACCACTTTGATCTTAGCCACTCTCTCTCTCTCTCTCTATATATATATATAAATATTTTCACAATATATATTAAACTATATGATATATATATATATATATATATATATACTATTTGGATACAAATAATTAAAATTCAAAACCATATCCATATTCGTATCCTTCGGATATCAGATACTCGTATCTAATTTTGAATACGGATCCGTATCCGAATATTATCCGATCCGTTTGCACCCCTAATTTTGGACACTAGGAGTCATCGTATTATTTAATTACAACCTTATTATTACACCCTTAAAATCTCTATATACACATATTTAATGAACCTATAAGAGAGCATACATCCTTGCTGATTGACCCCAATCTAATAATTTCCCAAAGAGTAGTGCCTGTAAGCATAAAACTATATATATAATTTTTGGCCTTGTTCATTGACTTGTCATAAATGTTCCATTAGTTGACCGCTAACATTTTTTGTTCTATTTCCAACCAATGCAATAAGAGAAGAATAATGAAGTGGCTTTCATAAATTGGCAACATGGACAGAGACTTTGTATTGACAACTGGATGATCTAAAATTAATCATCCCAGTCAAACACCTTAACAAAATCGTTTGGACATGTACTAGATCTAAATTTGATTTCAAATTGCTATTTCCAGAATTGCTTGGTGTTACCAGAAACGGTACCACTGAACTTGCGCTAAACTGAGAATCTTTTCCGACATTTTTTTTTTTTTTCCAATAGGTATCTCGGTAGACCTCAAACTGCACATATCTATAATATAAAACTATAACAATATTATCTCAAGTAATATGGAGGTCTCCTAACAGTTGTTTAGGATATTCTTGCTATAAAGTCATGCATTTATAAATAATGTGCTAGCTACCATAACTTATCAATACCAATTCATTGTAGGCATTTTAATTTAATGTATAATTATTTTGTATATGATCGCAATAAATAAAACAAACCAACTGTTAATATTATCATATTTAGCAGTTATATATGATAATCGCAGGTTTAGTGCAGTGGCACGAGTCTCCTCTTTTCTACGGAGAAGTTGCAGGTTCAATTTTCGAGAATAGCATGCATCTAAAATATGCTGGAATGTATCGGGGTCCTTTATTAAAAAAAAGAAAAGAAAAAAAGAAAGCAGACTATTTAGTTTTATTTAACATGAAAAATACTGAACACAAAGCAATACATACAGAAATAACCAACCGTTAGCATTATCGGTTGTTACTGGAGAGGCAAATGCGAAATTGGGAGACTATTTCTCTATATATAGTCTATAGTAATATGTTTGCATATATATCAGTTGGTCAATTATCAATGCTAAGTAATTGTAAGGTACCACTAATAATTGTCAACCATTAATTTGGTAATATGTTAATGTAATTTAATTTGAGAATTATATATCACATAATTAATTAATGAAGCACTCCTCTTAAGTATAATCATGTAGATCTCAATATTATTCATTTATTAACGTTTAAAGAACTAACAGTGAATTAATACTATCGTCATTTAATATATCATTTGTAAAACTTTATCCAATACATTGCTACAATTTACTCATCGTACATTTTTCAATTTTTAAAAATAATGTGGGTGATCTGTTTTTGGTATCCTTCTATCCAGCCAATAGCAGAGCTCATATATAATATCATACATCCACATGCAATAGAATAGAATAGAATAGAATAAAAGGAGAAAAAATTATGATGAGGCGACTAAATACAAGCCAATGGGGACTCAGAACAGACGCAGGTTTTGACTCGAGCATGAGATTTGATTAATGGCGCTCCGCCATGCACCATCATACTATCTCCGAGTTATTTATATTTCTTTGATCCAGCGCGCGGATCTAAGATAAATTTTTTCTTTACGAGGTCCAATTTATGATAAAAAAAAAAACCATTTTTTTGGAGAAAGAACAATTGAAGGAAAATTGTAAAGATAGTGCAATTGAGGTGGTTAATGGCGTTAGGAGAGATAGTGCAATTGTTGTTTTTCTTCAATGGGAAAATAGGTAGTACTATGTACCACTTTTGTATAAATAAGAAAAAAACTTTTATATATTATGCATATATAATATATCTTAAGATGTAGTCTATTTGTAATATTTCTAGTTACGCTGTATCAGACTAAATGAAAAATTACTCTGGGTAATTCTATTGCACACATCCTACTTTTCATTTTTATATAAGAATAAGTACTTTTTTTTTTAGGGTCAGTGAGCAATGGCTCACCAACATTTTGTATTAAATAATGAAAAATATTTACAATGTCACCAATAGCAATCTCCACCTTACAACATGAAATAAGAGAGACTATATATTTAGCTATGAAATACAACTTCTAATAAACACAAAAGCGGCTGGATTGGTCTCTTTCCCATAAGCTCCGACCCGTTAAGGATCCTCCTCTACAGTATAAAATACTTTTGTCAGTTTATTTCACTTAATTTGATCTTATAGAAAAAATAAATTTTCTGACTTTTAAAATTAGGGACGCTATCATTTTTTAATGCACATCACCTCAGGTTACCTGACTCAAGCAAATTACGATCAGACGGCCCATTTAATAAGGCATGGATCTCAAAACAGACCCCTACAGTCTCAATAGGCACCGGATTGAGTTTGGCCTAGATAGAATTAATTTGGGCCGGCCGTTGCAATTTGCTTGAGTCAGGTACCTGGGAGGATATCTGTCCATCATTTTTAATGTACAATAAGACAAGATGTATTTAAAACTTGAATTCGCTCTAGAATTATCCAATTATTATATACGCAAATACATAGATATTCCTTTTTCATATTGTGGTTGCTCATCTTCAAATTTTAAGTGATTGTGAATAAAAGGATAAATAAAGAAGTATCCTTAAGTGGAGACATGAAGCATTTCTTGTTTGGACGTGTTAGGTATCCTGGAAGTACGGCTACAAATTAACCAAATTAAAATTAAAATCAAACCTAAAACTGAACAACATGTCTCACACGTTGAAATCTTCCATATTTTGAACTTCTCTCTTTTCTTTAATTATTCTCCGTTTTTTTCATTAAAATTTTTTGAAGTTTCTTTTAGAGTTCTATTAATTGAGTCAGCACATGAGGTTTCTTGTTGACATTTTGACAGTTAGATAGGAACTTCGTTATTTTAGATAAGCATTAAATTTAGGGTTATTTTATTACTAGAAGTCCAAGAGGTTGGAGGTCTAACCTTGGCTCTATAAAGGGGATTAGCTAGGAGCAATGAAGTTAAAATAGGCATAGGATAAACAAACATTAGAAAAGTAGCTCCAATATTCATTTGGTTCCATTAATGGAGGTAGCAAAAAGAGCAAAAAGACGTCTATCGACGATGGCGGAGGATACAAAGCCTGATCAACTCAATGGAAGAGAGAATGAAGAGATTTCGAAGGTACCATCATTTACTCTCTCTTCTATCTCTAGAGCTTTTTTTGGTTGTCTGTATTTGTGTCATGCTATAAGCTAGTTACTCACTATTTCATCTTTGTAATATTTTCCTATTTCATAAAGGTTCATACTTCAAACGGAACTGAGAAGCTTCCAGTACTAGATTCATCATCAAAACCATCACCTTCAAGTCCACAGATGTTGCTTACCCAGGTTAGATTCACCATACATTTTAGATACATATATATATAAAATTATACAAAGATATTTTTATTTGATAAACACATTTACTTAGCTTGTAGGCCATATATATACCCATATATAATTAGATAACAATAGGAAAAAGGAAAGTAAATAGAAGAAAAGAAACTAACCGGCTTGTCCAAAATTATAGCAGTACTATTCGTAATGTTTCGTTAACTCGAGTGTAACACATGTAAATTGACCACAGGAACAAACACTGGCGACAACAAAGGTTGAAATGGGTGAAGTGCGAGAAGAGAACGAGAAATTGAAAAGCCTCTTAACACGTGTAGTTGACGATTATCAGTCGCTTCAAACTCACTACTTTGAGATAATGGAACAAGGAAAGGGTAAAACAGTAAAGGATTTAAATTCTGTTACTGTGCCTCCTACGAATGTAGAAGAAGAGCACGAGCTTGTTTCTCTAAGCCTCGGTAGCACAATCTCATCAGGTGGTCTCAACAAAAAGGAAGAGAAGTCATGTATCAATATCAAAGGAAACGAAGAAGCAGATAACAAAATTGAGAAAGAGTGCCTTAAACTGGGGCTAGATTGCAAGTTTGAAGGGCCTAGTAATTCAAAAGGTGAAGCTAATGTGTTGAGTTTGAGTTCTGACAATAGCTTTGATGATACAAAGGATGAGGAGCCTAGTGAACCATGTCCACCTAGTAAAATAATGAAGAACATGAGAGGTGGCGAAGATGACCTGTTCCAGCAGCCTCAGGTCAAGAAAGCTAGGGTTTCTGTCAGAGCTAGATGCGACACTCCAACGGTGAGTAAATTTTAACTTCAAACAATTAATAAGTAGAAGCTGATTTCACTGGACAAAATATATTAAGGCAATCTGCAAAAGCATGGATGGAATAAAGCATTGGGGTTGAATTAGTTATCATTTATTACTGTGGCAAACAAATAATAAGTGATATTGACTAGATAATTAGTGAGTCTCTATAATTAAGGAATACATTTAGGGGGATTTTTCATTTAATTTGTATTATGAATTTGTAACAGATGAATGATGGGTGCCAGTGGAGGAAATATGGACAAAAAATTGCTAAAGGAAATCCATGCCCTCGAGCATATTACCGATGCACCGTTGCACCAGGCTGCCCGGTTAGAAAGCAGGTAATGGACATTTTCCATATAATTTCCGAGTTTAAATGAACCTTCATTAGCAAGAAATAGAAACATATACATAATGAAGGTAATATTGTTGTTATTATTCACATCCATAGTGTCAACTTGAAATTTTTCCAGGATTGGAAAAATTGAATTATTAAATCTTATATATATCTTCTCCGTGGATGCTAAAAACTGTGACGTTTTGTAAAGAATTGAAATTCTTGGTCAATGGAAGTTACTATTTACTATCAGATAAAAAGAACAAATTACTCCTCATGTTACATGTGTATTAATTTCAATATATATCAAGTTGGTCAGTTGTTTTGAAAATGATTTGTTCAACTCTAGAGAACCAAACGATGTCAACAATTCTGGTCTTGGAAAAAAATCGTTCTAAGATAGAAGCAAGGAATCACCTTGTCGGATTAATTAATTGTATCATTAGCAAATTATTTTACAGCCTAAATTAGTCGAGCTGCTTACCTAATGCTTTTTGGAAAAATTCAAAGAAGATTAGTTCAAATATTGTGTGTTGACTTCATTAAATTTCTAATTTTATCCAATAAAAAACCTTAGGAGAGTCCTTTAAATTTGAATATATATAATGAAGACTCAGTTAGATTGGCTAGTCATAAGCTACATGTTTAAATATAGGCTTAACAATATTAAAAAGAAAATAAACATTTAATTTGCTGCATCAACGATTATCCTATTATTGGAAGATTGAATTTTTCTTCATTGAAACTTGAAGGTGCAAAGGTGTGCAGATGACATGTCCATACTAATCACAACCTATGAGGGGACCCACAGCCACCAGCTCCCGGTTTCAGCCACTGCTATGGCATCCACAACTTCGGCTGCCGCCTCTATGCTAATGTCTGGTTCAACCTCTTCACAAACCATTAGCACTCCTGCTACTTTCTCTGGTTCATCTGCTAGCCTCCATGGCCTCAACTTTGGCCAATCAGATGCCTCAATTTCTCGTCCCTATTTCCTTCCAACCGCATCGGTTTCCTCAACCCCTTCATACCCAACCATAACCCTAGACCTCACTACACAACCAACATCAACCACGCAACCTTTCGCAATAAACCGGCTCGCAACAAATCCGAAATACCCCTCCACAAGTTTTAATTTTTCTTCACCAGAATCATCCTCAATTTCAACTTTATGGTCCAATAGTTACTCGGGCTATGGGAACCAACACTACAATAAAAGCCCATTAGGCTCTTTTAGCCATATAGTTAAACAAACCCAAGATTCAATTTTGAATTCTTACATACAAAAGACAGCAAACATGAATGCACCGACCACGAATCCAGGCTCGACACCGAGTTTGCTAACAGATTCGATTGCTAAGGCGATTACATCAGACCCCAGTTTTCAGTCTGCATTGGCAGCTGCCATCACATCGTATGTCGGCAATCAGAGGCCGAATCAAGCAGCACAAACAAGAGTAGATGCCCCAGTCCAAGCTCATGGGCTTAAATGGGGTGAGCAATTGGGCTCTTCTAGCTCGTCGAGCTACTCGGCTACACCATGTGCATCAAGTTTCTTGAGTACCAAGTCCAATGCACAGAACGCAAGTACACAAATTGGGAGCAATGTGATGTTTGCTTTAGGTTTTCCAAGCTCTAAGAGCGCCTCAACTTCTCCAACGGAGAAAAAGGAGAGAATTAGCTGAATGCATCATTTTCATATAAATATTAGCTTCATTATTTTTTTTTCAAACCCGCTTTTACCATAATGTTGTTTTGTTTTTTGAACTTGTACATATCTAAATTGATGATTGTGTTGTGTGATGGAAGATAGATATTGTTGGGTTTGAAATTGTACAAATCAAGGAATCAAGGCCCAAACTGTCTGTGTAAACCTTATTGAAAACTATGCTGTGAAGAAAAAGAGAAGCTAGAAACAAACTAATAGAATTCTCCTAGTTTGCATCCTTGTATCATTGCATAATGTCTTGGCAATAATCCTTTTAATAGTTTCTAATTTCTTCTTAAAGTTGACTTTTGAAAAGAAAAAAAAGTGCATCAAATAAAAAAAAAATTTCATGAAGTCTAGCATGCCAATATATGGATTTTCATAATGTCTTCAACAGGTCCTGCCAATAATATTTCTTTTATGATGTCTAGCCTACTTAGATATAGCTTTCATGAATCTACTGAAAGAACTAAATACACCCATGGCTTGATCTATTGCAGAAGCCTCCTTCCCTTCTGATTCTCCTGCTAATTCTCTGAATATTATCTGCTTTCATTTATCAAATGAGAGTCAGAAAATGCCGGGTGTCAACAGCATTGCAGTATGGACAATGATTGTCTTATTATCTAATAAACGAAGACTATGTGACTTGTTGGTCTACTATTTAATTTGTAGTGTTCCTGAGAAAATGAATTTACCTCAATATCAGTCGAAGTAGGTGCAACTTGTAGTTCTTTAGCAAGCAAATATCTATTTGGCCTAGTTTTATCATCATAAAACACTTTCCACGTGCTGAAAAAAAGGAAATATATTTTAGTTAGTAGAATTTAATTTAAAAAAAAAGTAAGATCTTATATTTTAATTGTATGTTTAGGTACAGTATGTTACAATATTAATGAGCCCTTCTTTAAATCTCTAATTTTTAATTGCTGAAGTGTATACACGTTTTGTTTCTGATATTTGCATTATTCTATCTTTGGTTTGTTCGAAAGGGGATCCTTGCATTTAAAAGAGAAAATTCTCTGAAAATAAGAGTGAAACTATGTGAAGCTTATTAACTAAACTAGTAATTAGTAAAACGAGATGAGCTATGGTGTTTAATGAAGTGTCCTTTCTGACTGCACATCCATATTTCCAATTTCAAAGTTCAAACAGCCGATCCGAACCGCTCAACATGATCTCCATATGAAAATGTCCTCAGAGACCAAATTTTACATTTTTTTAGAATTGTTTTACTATTTTTTTAGGAAGATAGAAAATTGCCTTTTTTTATGGTCCACATAATCATCTAAAAACAGCGATTTGCTACCTATTTAAAAAATTAGTACAAAAATTTCAAAGAAGGTAAAAATTTGTCTCCCATGATATTTTCATATGTAGATCATGTTGAGCAGTTCTGATTGACTGTTTGAACTCTGAAATTGAAAATATGGATGTGAGGTAAATAAAGCAGCATAGCCCAACTCTAGTAAAACAATATTGTTTTTCTAATATTTGTAAAAATAGGTTGTGATTTCTTGAATTATAGGCTGAATTAACATATGTAACAAACATAAATCTTGTCTCACTCAGGATAACATCTGAAGATTGCACCATCATCTAGTGGCTTCATTGAATAGACAGTGGTAAAGGTGCTGAGATGAGAAAAGGCACAATATTAGTGCAGGTCAAGAGGGTTCAGTCTGGTGACTGATGCCGAAAAAAAAAAGTATAATAAGTAAGAAAGTAAAATGAGAATCTTGCCTTAGAAACTTCTTACGTAAATTGCGAACATTGAACCCAACTCCAACATCTGAGCTCACAAGGCGTGGATTCCACATTATAAGGGGTCTTGGCTATAAGTTACCAAAATATTTAAAGTCAGGATGAGAACTGATATTAATGCCATTGAAATATATCATTCAAAGCAGGCAACCAATATTGGCAAATTATACCTCTTCTTGACTCAATATTCAGATATATAGTTGCCAATTCTTGTTAATTAATCAAAATTTCATTTTTGTTTTCTAAGAGCTCTAGCATATCTTCATTTCTCTTGTTTGTGAGAGGGATGTCGACCCTCATACAAATATAATGCACGAAAAAACGGTAAGATTTTAGGACCAATATTTCCTACCGGGTCATCAGAAAGACGATTTGCAATTATTTCGACTTTCTCAAGCATCTGATAATCAGGGATTATCATAACCACAATTTCATCCTCCTTATCTACTGGATTTCGGTCGCCCAAGCTGAAATTAAGAACAGTCAACCAAATATTTGAAAAATACAATTGAAAATTTTTTATTTCCAGAAAGATAATAGATGCTTCTAGTTGCAAACATTTTTTTCTCGGAAACCTCCATACAGATGTTAAGTGGGAGAGAGTGCTGCCTATTTGACTGGTATCAGAAATGGTATAGTTATTGCAGAAAAAAGTTGTTCATAACTGGCAATTTGAGAAAATAAATAAATGCTAAAGGGAAAATTGAGTCGACAGGCTTTTGTGGGGAGGTGGTAATTTGATGTATGCGTAAAATGAGTGATGTAATGGAAAAATTGTACCTTGCACACCCAAATTTTGCATCCGTCCAATTGTACTTCAGTAGAGCAGCAACCCCTGCATCAGGAAATATCGCTTTTACTTTCTGTAAAAAAAAAGAAAAAGAAAGGCATAAAATTATTTTCGAGTAATGGGGTTAACGAACAAACAAATTTAAAAGATAGAGGGGTATTTTGATGAATTTTATAGCCTTTATATATATAAAGATTTGCTTTATTCTATATTGAATGATTGGGAAGTTGAAAAGAGCAATATATTTAATTTGACAACCTTTTACTCAGACCTGGGTTCCTCCGGCTCCTTCCATAAGAGTATCCAGAAATACCCTTGATGATTCCCAAACATCAGCCTGAGCTCCTATCTCATTTAGAAATTGTAATTCAGGTATCAGCAGCTCTACCTTCACGAATAGTAGAACAACAAGTTTGATTAAACAAAACTCTTGTATTATATTGGTTAACTATGCACGTTCTAATTGCAAACTATCTTGGTCCAGTATACACTTGTTCCTCTAATTTTTTGTGCAATGTACCCATTTATACTATTAAAGTTTTGATGATGCTCTGATTTTGCTTATACATAATTTATAAAAAAAGACTATTATATTTTAATACAAAATACAAACAAAATTATTCTTTTCAAATTGACATACAATGGCACGCATTCCTCCGGCATTGACAAACATGGCGCTTGCTTCACCAGACTGACGAATGGCCCCCACCAAGTCTGAAGGCAAACAACTACAAAAAAAAATAATATGGAATTACTTTTCTCTTTTTCTTTCTTTTTTGGTTTTCTTCCAAGATAAATACAGGAAGAACTGGAAAAACAATCAACCCTTAGCTCCATATGACAATAACAGATATTTCTCAGAAACGAAATAAAAAGCCCGTTCGATTAATTTTCAAAGTTGAATGCAACAGCAACATGTTGAAACCCTTTTTTTTCCCCAAAATTTAGCATTTAGCCACCTGTTTAACTTGTTAAAAACGTAGTACGTTGAATGAAAAATTTTGTACATGTTCACGGTATAGCCAATCTAGTATTTTTACATATGTTTATAAGTATGAGGTTGACTGACATAAGGAGAAATCAAATTTCATTTTAGAAAGGGCCAAAGTGAAAAATCACGCTATAACAAAGGTTACATTCTAAATCAACCTGTCATCCTCGGGTTCCTCAACCTCTTGGATGGGGCTAGCTTGATCGTCACCGTTGGTATTCGACGTGGCCACATCAGAGCCATCGAATTTGTCAAACTTCGCACGTGCTAGGAGCGTCACCTGGTGGTGCCAAGGCGGACGTAAGAGACGGAGAGAAATCGGTGAGTTGGTGGGGAATTGAGTTTGGGGCCATTGGTTGCAGTGTAGAGAAGTAGAAAAGTTGGGAAACGGAGAAAGAGCACAAGCCATCGCTCAAGAGATTTTTTGCTCTTTTGTGTGGAGGCATGGAGCGGTAATAAACTAACCGTTATCTGTAAGATCCTCTCCAGTCCTGACAATCGGTTGGAAGTCTCCATTTTTTCTTTAATTACTGAACTTTGGATCGGACTCTACTGCTCTTCCGATCTCAACTATTCAAAATTGTTGAAATCTGTGCATAAAGAGTTCTTTTATCGAGATACGTGAATGAAAAATTTTGAATAGTTGAGATCGGAAAAGCAAGACCCTGCTCTTTTCTCGGAAGAGCAGCAGAGTCGGATCCCTGAACTTTGGTGTCATAAGCAAAAGAAGAGGAACAAGGATGAAGGAACGCACGTATTTATTATTTTCATTTTTTTTTTGTGGTGTTGTGGTTAGGGGTGTAAACGGACACGGATATCCGCTCCGAATCCGCATATAATCCGTATCCGGATTTAAACGGATACGGATATCGCGGATACGGATACGGATAATTATCAATTACCCATAGAAGATGCGGATACGGATATGGTTTTAAATTTTGATATCCGTTTACTCTGTATCCGTATCCATATCCGTATCCGTATCATGTGAGGTTTTAAATTATTTTGCTTTCAAGAAAATTTGAACTCATGTCATGTAAAGTGAAAGTCTAAGCAACCAAGGTACAAACCACTACACCACACTATTAATAAAATAAATATCTTATATTCTCTCATCTTTCTAACATTAATATCTCTATCAACTTACAATTATTCATTTATTTTTAATTTAAATTTTATTAATTATTAATTATATCTTAAAGTTCATATAACTCAATATCCGACAATTATCCGTTCTATATTCGTATTCGAATCCGTATCCGTAAATTATCCGCTCCGTATCCGTATCCGTTTAAGGCGGATATGGTTTTAAATTTTGATATCCGTTTACTATCCGTATTCGTTCACTGAAAGGCGGATACGGATTTGGTATTAGCATTATCCGCTCCGAATCCGCTCCGTTTACACCCCTAGTTGTGGTAAATCACTAAATTGTACCTTATTTAGGAGTTGCTCCTTGCTAATTGATTGAGGATCCGTATCCGTTACTTTTTTTTAAAAGAAAAAATAGGACTATTATTCTAGTTCGGACCGTACTATTTTTAAACAAATGGACTGGATCAATATAGTTTGTTCGTTTAAATTATATGATTAGATTTTAAATAGTAAAACTCTACTTCTTAAAAAAAAAAAAAAAAAAGGTATACCTAACCTACTCATGCTAACTCTCAGTAACTCTAGGCATACGATTTCTTTTTGTTTTTCTTTTGATGTTGAAAGACTATTGTTTTTAAGGGTTTGTTTAGATGATTAGCATTTACTTTGATTGTAGAAGTTGCAATCGTAATACCGTGATTACTTTCAGTTTATTTTTTTGACATTACGCATTTTATTATCGAAAATATTATTGACACAGGCCCTAATATTTCAAATCAAACCATACAATTGAAACGAACGGGCCCAATTTATATAAAAGAACATCTTGAATTCTAAAATTGATCTGATCCGTTCAATTTTATTGTACGGTCCCACTAACACTAAAATTTATATACGGACCATTTTTTATTGTACGGTCACACTAACACTAAATAATTGAAATACACATCATGAAACAATATTCTAAGGATGGTTAAAGCACCACCATAGATTGCTCATATTATAAGGTCTAATGAGTACAAGCGTCTATCTTACACGGTACAACAAATAACCATTAACTATTTAAACATAAATTTCCTTCCATCTAATTATTACATTCACTTGCCTTGCTCGCATCAGCAGCACTAGTGGCAAAAGACTTGCCACAACCACAGGTTTTTGTCGCGTTAGGGTTTTGGAAAGCGAAGCCGCCACCAATTAGTGCATCACTGTAGTCGAGTTCCATTCCATACACAAAAAGAAGGCTCTTTGGGTCGCACACTACAAATAATTAGACAAAAAAATAAAGCAAACATTAATTATCAGAAAATTTTGTTGTTACAACTTGGAACAGAGATGAGTTCTTATGCAACCCAGAAATACCATATATACTTTGCAAAGATGTAAATTTCACGAATGTCCTTTTAAACATCCCAAATACTTCAAATACCCCAAATTTACTATTGCTTGCAACAATACCCAAAACACACATGTTTTGGTCCTCAAATTTCCAGTAGGGGGGTAGTTTCTAACGTGCCGGATGTGTGACCCCCCCCTCCCGAACAGAACTCCCCCTTCCCATCTCCTTCTTTCAAACGCAAAGAGGAAGGGTCAAATTTAAGCTGATATGTAATGGGTCTCACCCACCAGAATAGCAACACTATGCTATGACACCAAACTACTGGCACCTTAACTTGAAGTCTATAATTACAATTTCAAAAGTAATACATAATGGTAATATTTATTTCATAGCAAACCCAATTATTACAGAACACTTACAAAGCATACAATTCAGCACACCCCATATAGAATCCATATCAAAAGCTGAACCCAATTATTATTATTTATTATTATTATGAAAGAACAACAATCAGAACCTGATTCATTTTGAACCAGAATCAATCTGCAACTCAGCCAACATGCAATTCTGCCCATATATGTATGTACCAAGAAAGTGAGAACTTATTGCTATTAATCCCAATTTACCCATTACCCAAACAGGACTCGACCAGAAACCTGAACCCACCTGATTCAAACAGAATTACCCCAATCCAACAAACTGATATGATCTGACCAGCCCCAAATCATCAGAATAATAACAAATATGTCTGAACCTAACTGACTAGAAACCCAAAACTTCAAACAGAAAACCATAAAAACTCAAGACCTGAAACGATTGATTTATAACAATATGACCCATTGATT
Source organism: Carex parvula (assembly GCA_025461045.1). Classification (NCBI taxonomy): domain Eukaryota; kingdom Viridiplantae; phylum Streptophyta; class Magnoliopsida; order Poales; family Cyperaceae; genus Carex; species Carex parvula. The sequence continues at coordinate 40,493 of JAJGRW010000904.1, read as the reverse complement.
TATTGCCATCAGAAAGGGTTCTGGTGTCATTACAATGGCATAGCAAAGGTGAGACCAGTGAATGATTGATTAAAACACTCAATCAACTGACCTAAAACCCAAAACAACCCCGAATAAAAATGATGAACCAAAAGTTCAAGCTAATCCAGAGCCCATTTTCTACCTCCAAATATTTCTCCTTATATAAATCATCTACAAACAGAAAAGAGAAAAGTCTGTACCAATGGAAAATCCATTGTAATCAATGACTGAATCATCGGGACCCGCCTTGGAACGATCCTCCAGTTCCATGGTATAAGACATGCCAGAACAGCCGCCTTGCTTAACCCCAATTCTCAGGCACAGATCTTGATTTTTCTCAGCTCTCATTCTGTTAAGATGGTTCAGTGCCTTCTCTGATAATGAAATTGCTGGAGCAATACTCCCTGATGCAGCTACTGTTACAAATTAAAGTTTACAATGAATTAATAAAAGAAATTAGGTTTTGTCAATGAATTCTTTGAAGCTAAATGTCATATTAAACCTTATCATGTAATTATACTGGAGCAATTATATATTTTTTATATAATTTTACAATTCCATCATCTCGCTTAGTACAACCAGATGAGGAGTAACCAAAAAGAGAAATTTAAACCAAATTGATCTCTGAATCAAGTGATTCCCGACCTAACCAGATAAATCAACATAACTAACAGAAAAGATTTTGCCTTTCGGTTCGATCCTAAATTATTTAGAAATTGCTAGGAAAGAGCATGCAGCTTCGGCAAATCAACAGAACTGTGAATTATAATTTTTAGTTTTTTACACAGTTATATCAAATCAATTGAAACAGAAGTCACCATCAAAGGGGGGGGGCGGAGAATTTTAACAACCTGATGCACGAATAGACAAGGATTTTGCACGATTGAGATCGATGGGGAAACGAAGAGAACGAGACCTGGAGCTGATCGAAGGCAGCGCCGACGAATCTCGAGGGGGGCGGTAGGTGAACAGAGGGTTCGACGCTGTTCCAGTGGCAAAGAGTGCCATTAGAGAGAGACAGACAGACAGAGAGGAGAGAGGGGAGAGAGTATTTTCTCTTTTTTTGTTCTTTGAAGATTGGAGAAGAGAAAGATGAATTCACATCACCCCCGGTACCGTAATAGGGAATCTTTTACAAGTACTTGATCTGGACCGTTATTTTAACTTGGCACGAATCTTAAAGCCCAATACTGCCCCCTCCTTCAGCCCGAATCCCAAAGCGGCTGGGAGTTAATCTCAAACCGTAAAGTGAAGGGAATCTTTTACGGTACCGGGGAGGATATTTACCCGAGAAAGATCGCGAGACTTGCTGCGAGCCTGCGACTGAGACTAACAAGAAAGCGTGATTCACGAAAAATGAAGAGGAAAAAATTAGGAAAATGAGCAAAGGACGGGAGTAATTTCCAATAATAATAATTTTGCCATATGGCCCATTTCACTGTTTATAGTTTTTTATTAGAGAAATAAAAATCTTTTCCATTCTATTAAAAAATATTCAGATGAAGAAAGAGTTTATAACTTACATAATTAAAAAAAAAAACAATGTTAGTTCTTTAATTTTGTAAGAACTCTCGTCCGGTATCTATTTCTTTAAGTATCATTACCGTCTGTATTATGCTTATGGTTCAAACAATATTCAACTTAAATTTTTCTTATGATTATCCAAACAAATAAAAGTAATGAACGCTTTATATACTAGATATAAACATTCATTAATTACAATATAAACAAATTATATGTAAAGTATAAACACTTTCATATGTAAATAAAGGAAATGTAGAACAATTATAATTTCTCAAATATGAAATTGTATTAGTGTTTAAACGCTTTAATAATGGTATGTGCTCGTCGAACAGACGGAGTACTGTTAAGCGATTAATCGGTATGTGACTAATTAATAAGAAATTTGTGGATAATGTTGTATTTTTATTAAAGTTATGTGAATATATTTGTAATGATTAAAAATGATTAATTTAACTAATCAAACTTATTAAATAAATTATTTTAACTTAGTTTCATTGTTAATTATAATTTTTTTATAAAATTATCATTTAGAAAATCTCAGATAGGTAAAGTAAAGTACATATAACAAATAAATGTAGAAAAAAAATAATAAAAAAGACTAACTAATTGGCCATATAAACAGAAAACGGAATATTCGTAACAGTTTGGTCACTGTCAACGACTAATCAGCTAATTAGTCTGGTTAAACGGCCATTTTTTACAATACCGAATGATATCATCTTTTTTTTTTTTGAAAGAAAAAGATGAGATCAAACTTTCAAGTTTCCATTTATCAAAATACAAGCGGTGTCCAATTAGTCAAATGAAAGTAAATCATAAAAGGTAAAGAAAGAATAGTAAAATCAGTTAATGATTTTATATATGTAGATATTATTCTTTTTAAATATTTCTTTTGGAAAATCAGTTTATTAACCTTAAATAACTCAGGAAAAAGACTTTATTTAGAAAAATTTCTACTTTTTAGCTTACAGCAAAGTAACAACTACACTACAAAAATATATTATAATTAGTTGTAAAGATAAATTATTATTCTTGTTGTTGTTGGTAGGAGGAGGAGGTAGCTAGGTTAGTTTTATTTACATTTGTAAAATTTATAATCCCTCATTCATACATGTCTATCTTTCAAATACTTTTTAAAGTGAGAAATCATGAAGATAAATTAATTAAGAAGAATTGTTATTAGTTCCCAATTATGTATTATGTACAATTCCTCTTTCGTACATGTCTATATTTTTTTTAAAGAGAACGGAGTAGGTCCAATGATCATCGGACCTACTTTTAGGTTCAACAAGCATGATGACCGTCCGATCTAATTTAAGATTTGTGCGCAAGAAAATTGAAACAGACACGCATGAAGTTTAAAGCGTTCCGAATGAATCTTAAAGCAAATCGACAGTAATTAAACCCATCGAACTAGAGTAGGTCCGATGCCTATCGGACCTACTCTCAAGTGTTTTTTAAATGCTTGCTTGAGTAAAAAAAATTATAAAGATAAATAAGAAGACAATTTTTTTTAGTTGTTCAATACAAGTAGAAGTGAGTATTCTTTAGTTAAATGAACAGTAATATGTAAATCTAAGAAATAAGAGAGTCTAATTATTTTATATTTAATATTCATTACAAACAAGTGGTGGTAAATATTTCAAACAAGTATATATACAAGCATACCAGATAGATATCACTTTAAATACATAAACCAAATACTTACATTGAACAAGATATATATTGCCAAAAAGAAATATAAACTATTTTATTATCATATTAGCATGATCTGATGATCTGATCCATTAATATTCACTCTTTTGATGAAGAAACAGTGCATAAAATCCACCGAGACACGACGCAGAAGCTACAAACGAGATGAAAAGCCCCACAAAAAATGGCATCAGTGCTCCAACCTTCCAAGTAAACATGACAGTTAACAGAGTGGATAAAAACCACACTGCCATTTTGATTCTCTCTCTGTTGGGAGACTCAGGAGCTGCTTTTTCAAACAAACAAAGGAACCAAAACAACAGCAATAGGTCCAAATAAGAAACAAGCACAAAAGAAATTGATCCCATATCTCCATTTGAGTAGTAAATTGCTTTTACAGAGTTGTAAGTTAACATGCCAAATCCTAAGCTAGAAAGCCATGAATATCCATGATCATGCTCCATCTAATATAATAATTGTATGTGAAATTGCTGGTTTTTGTTGATTGATAAAGAAGCCAATGTTGTATATATATATAGAGAGTTGTGCAATGACCTATATATCCAAGTCTTCTGTGCAATTCATTGGTAGTTTCAATATTCCATTACCATTAATTGAAGGAGAATATATAGCTGACTGACTTGGACAAAGTCTTCCATATCTTAACAAAATAATACATGGGACAAATTAGAGAAAATTCCGAACAAATGATCTCTTTTTTCTACCAAAAGACCCAAATTGATATATACTAGTTACCTCTGCAAAAGCCATGGTAACAAATTACAACCATTGGCGCTTAATCAACTGGTCATCTTACCATGATCATGTTTAATTGTTTATGTTCATGTATATTTTTATTGCTTCACTTGAAAAACTTAATTCTTAATTTCCTAGCTAGGGCATTAATGTTTCAAAATAATGTTCCAAATATTTTTTGGTCCGAAGCCATCTTAACCGCGGCATATTTAATTAATAGAACCCAAGTTCAATTTACAAAATAAATCACCATTAAAAACTTCAAATAATAGATTCATGAGTGTAGATTATTGATGCATTTTTTATTGTACATGTTTGTACATATTCAAAATAAGTATAGAGATAAATTAGATAAGCATGCAATTAAATGTATATTTTTGGGATATTTATTCTAAAAAAAGATATAAATATTATGACTCTTCAACATTAGGAAAGAGTTGGTATCTTGAGTCATCGAACACTGAAAAGAGTAAAATTGATACCGAGTTTGTCCAATTTTTAGTAAATAATGATATCTTATTGTAATATTGTCATAAATGACATGCTCATTTTCTTTTCTTTTTTCAGTTACATTTAAAAAACTTTTGTTGAGAGTTTCTAGGTGCATAAAATTGTTTAGTTAAGTAACACTTCTGTATTATTAGTTTCCTCCAAAATCTCAATTCTTTTTCTCAAAAATTGTTATTTGAAGAAACATATATTTGTCTACAGCCAATAAATATTTATGGACATATTTTTCTCTGAATGCAAGTAATACTAGAGCATTTGTGAGTCTATATATAAACAAAATATAAATTTTGAAAAATGTAGTACAAATAGAACCATTTTTTGCAAATTGTGAAGTTTGTTAGATCATACCATCAATACAAATTAGAACATCTAAAACTCATGAAGTGTCAAACCAACAAAAGCAGGGGTGGACGCAAAATTTCTGCCAGGGGGCAGAAATTGGATTCAAATAGTTTATTGGATTCAAATCTATTAGCTAATAGAATACAATTCAACATAACAATCAACATAACAAAAACCCTAAATTACTTGAAAAAATCAACAATTCAACATAATAAAAAACAATCAACAATCCAACATCATAAAAACAATCAACATAACAAAAAACATAAATTACTTGAAGAAATCAACAATTCAACATAATAAAAAACAATCATCAATCCAACATCATCATAAACAATAAACATAGAAAATATGTAATTACTCATTTTGGAGGGATAAATACATAGTATTGAAACTTTTGAGAAATATACATGAATTCCCCCAAATATTCTAAGCTTCTTCCATAGAAAAATACTCATATTTTAAATTTAAAGTACTATACGCTTCATTAAACATTTCAATTGATAATTTGATATGATAACCATATATAGTATATTAAAATGAATGAACTTTTATATAAAAGAAATAAAAAATTCAAGGTATAATAAAAAATCAATGACTTTCCTTTTAATAGATAACATTAATAAAAAATTTAGCTACTGATCCTATACATGAAGGAAATATATATTAATTATACATTAGATGTTGATACGGTGGATTACTTTTTTTTTGTCTTTCAAATTTATGAAATATATGTAGATCATATTAGCAGATTTTGTGCACTTTTTTTTTTAAGGTCAAGCGGCTTTTCGCCACTAGCAAATTGATTAATTAAGAAAAAATATTTACAAAGTTTACATGCTAGGTTCTTACTTGGTTTTGATTTTAGAGAGCAACAAATCCATTCAGGGAGTATTTTCGTTTTTCTTTCAGCCACAATTTTTGTTTTAGTTTTCAGCGGAGCGACTCAGCGACGAAATAATGAATGAAACCTTGGCCCAGCGTTTATTTTGGGCTCCATCTGTTTCCCTTTTTTATTCAGCCATGAGTTTTGGGCTCCAGCGAAACCTTGGCCCGTTATTTCTTTTGTTTAAACAGCTCCAGACCTCCAACGAAATTTACTGGGTCTAGACTCAAGAGAATTTATGTTGAGGGAGAGATCATTTAAATTACAGGGGGCAAAACCGAAATAGATCTATTTTTTCACTATTTTTGAAAATATAGGGGCAGCTGCCCCACGGGCTACAATGGGTCCGCCCCTGAACAAAAGTACTAGATATCTTGTAGGGCAAATATCCTCTCCGGTACCATAAAAGATTCTCTTCAGTTTACGGTTTGAGATTAACTCCCAGCCAGTTTGGGATTCAGGCTGACGGAGGGGGCAGTATTATTGGGCTTTGAGATTCGTGCCAAGTTAAAAAGAACGATCCAGATCAAGTAATTGTAAAAGATTCCCTATTACGGTACCGGGGGTGATGTGAATTCGTATCTTGTAGGCCTAGGATTTTGACAGTTTGATCTCCTCTTTCACCACTTTCTAGAATCGTTACATTTGTATGTGACTATATATGATTAAAAAATAAACAATTAATTTGAGTGAAAAAAAATCTTTAATTTAGTGACAAAAGACATATCATCTGTATGAAAAGTTGCATGATAGAAATCTAAATAAAAAAATTATTGTGAATATTAAATAATTAAGTGATTTGATCACCGATTTTTATTTAAAAAATATATGGAAAAAGAATAGAAGATACATTGTTATCAATTGCGGTGAACTTTTACTTTAATTTTTCAAATTACTAAATTCTCTCTCAATCAGTCGCAAACTACAACAAATTTGATAATGGCGTTCAAATTATCAAACACTTGTCCATATATCATATTCCTCTAATTGGATATGCATGCTTTTATGTATATCAAGGAGTACAATTTGTATAAAACAATGTACGAGAACTTGAAAGAGAAGAAAAGGAAAAGGAAACTAAGAGCATCTACATTCCAACAACTCAAATGAGTTTCTAAATAACTGTTAACTTCTATTTAGAAATTAAGGTCTCTAAAATTTCTAATTCTCACATTCTTGAAATTAATTTTAGAGTTTCTATTAAGCCACGTCAGCAACAAATTAAAAAACATAAATAATTTGAGTCAATCATTTGATCAGCATGGAGTTTATAAACAGTTTCTTAATAAGAAACTTTATTGCATAGTTTTTAAATAAGAAACTCTCCCACATCTCTGAAACTAGATTAGAAACTGCCACGTCAGATTAGAAACTCTAATAGTACTAGGGATGTAGATGCTCTAAAACGATAAATTAAAGTTTAGAAAATATGATCGGCAGAGCATTTGCAATTAATCGGGGTACTAATTTACAAATTATACTAATTTACTAAGTACTTTAAAGAATTTAATGATAATTTGCAAAATACATGATGGTATATATCGTAAATCCATCCTTCAAGATTTTGCATTAAGAGTGACTAAGATAATCTTGAGATGTATAACAAATTGAAAAAGAAAAAGAAAAGTTTATAGTACAATAAGTTTAGCAATGGCAGCATATAAATTACATGGTCGTTTTGATCAAATAGCATGAGGCACCAACCGTTAAAAACAGGAAACCAAGTTTTGTGTGAAGCTTCACCTATAAATTCTGAAATTTCTTGACCATTTACCAATTAAATTTTATAATAATGTTTTCATGAATTGAACCAAAGTGTAAAGAACTTTCATAATGTTTTAATAAAATAGTTGAGATAATGGAGGAAACCATTAAATTAGAGCCTCCCCACTTGCTAAATTTTGCATACATTTGATTTTTTACTAAGCAATTGCAGTACCTGTTTCAAAAATGCAATGTCAGTTTCCAAGTCATTTTGTACAACATCATTGAAAAATTTAATAACAAACTTTTTAAGATATGATTTAAAAATTTTGTTCACAATGGACTAAAATGTGGCAGGTGCGTTTGTTAGCCTAAAGAATATAACAGATAATCAGATTTTAAATTAACCCTCCATGATTCCACAAAGCAAATTAAAAATCGAGCAGAATAAGACAATGGGGTTATGCTGTAAGTGTGGAGAAAGATACTATTTAGGACAAATTTTAGTGAGCATCAAAGATTGAATATCTAATAACAAGGCTCATGGCGGATTTATGTTAGAAAAATGTGGTGTAATGTATTTTATGTTTATGTTTCAATTGTAGATGTATATGTAGTAATTTAGTGCAACATAAATATTGTTTCAGAAAAATCTGTGTTTGACTTGTTTCATTGTGAATTCTATAGTTATAATTTTATATTTTTATAATCACTATACCGATATTAACATTTGGTATGATTGTTGATCCTCATCTAATAATTTTTTGACTTGGCTCATGACAAAGCTACATCGATCTCAACAATGCACTAACATAAACTTTTTTGTTTGAACCAAAAGTAGAAGGTAAATTGGAGATCTATAGCAGCATTGAAGAACCCTTAGGGCAGATGATGATTTGATAATCAATGCATACTTAATTTGATGTCTATTATATATGATTACGGTACAAATAACAAGAGTTATTTATTTATAATATAGTTAATCAATTATATATATATATTAAATTAACATAATATATATCTCTCATGAATATATACATGTTAATATTAACAACACTGTATTATAAAAATATGACTTAATTATATATATGTATAATATATCTGTATGTTATTATGTAATATATAAATGGTTTAATAAATGAGCTTCTTTAATTAATATCTAAATTAGATCATAGCTAGTAACAATTCGTAACACAAGAGGAGCTCAATTAAATGATCGATTCAACACTCAAGCATCACAAAATAGAAGGAAGGAACAAAAAGTGTCAATTATCTGTCTCCTCGCTTTGGTGAACCGAATTCATATCCTGTGCATTACCGCACCATTTGAGTTAATTTTTTCGGCCGTGTGATCATAAACAGGGCCAATTCGGTCCACGCCTATAACACACAGGCTTTTGATATTAGTGCGGATTTAAATCAGATAGTTTAGAACGTAACTCAAAATTTGAGTTAACTCAGAGAATACGGATTCCGACAATGAAATAACTTGAGAAATTATGTGATAAGCAGAGCAAACAAGAGAGAGAGAGAGCGGTAAAGTAGGAATCAACGATAAAAATGAGGAGAGTACTTCAAATGCCTTTATTTTTATCCTCTATTTTTAAAACTTATAATAATTGAAAATTTAAAAATTAATTGCTTGGCACAAAAAACAAAGACATTTCTACCCTCCTCTGTTTAAATTCAATGTATTAGTCACGGTAAGTATCAGGTTAAAACATTTTCATACCCATATTTGTTATAAATTGTCTTTTTTCGTACTCTACCTTTACCGCTACAAATTACCTTACCCATACCCTACTCTTATCTGTTATGGTTGTTGGATAACGAAACGGTAGTGGGTAAATGATGGGTAATGCTAATATAATATTTTTTTATTATTTACTAAATAACATATTAAAACACATTCATTTCACAAATACATATATGTGTTTTAAAGGTCTAAACTTTATTGGAATTTGCTGAAATTTATTTACGTGTTTTAATGGTTAATTAAGCGTAACACAAGTTACACAACTATCAAGAATAGTTAGATAATGAATATTTATTGCTCATTAATATATATAATATATATATATTTTTTAATAATTATCCGATCAGGTAACTGGTACAAAATAGGCTTTACCCGTAGTTTACGAAAAAAATCTTATCCGTACTCGTCTTATCGAATGGTGCCATTGACACTCCTAGTATTAGTTATTTAAGTTTTTTTTTCTACTAAACTTGAAAGAAATTATTATTTATATGAGTTAATACTGCAAGAACGAAAATAATTAGACCCAAATTATTCAAATCTGAACTCCCATTTACAAACTCAACCATCCATTGTATTTCCAATTTCTTTGTTTCCCCTTGAATGATAGAAATCCATTTCACACAAAAATGAGATAGTAGTTGAGAGTGTCACATTAGAAGCCGAGCACAAATATATTAAATAGCATCATTCACATCAATCTTTAACCGTCAATGTATGTCCCCAATATAATCAAGAAAATAAAAGAAGTTACCTACAAACCTCCATAATTATTTTTTAAGAATGTGCTTTGCTACAACTAGTTTAATCAAAATATTCAATTTTTCAAACAGACTGAATTATTCCATGTCAAATATATCAATTATCAATGAAAAAAGGGAATTCAAAATATAAAAAAATATAAATTGAACAAATAATAATATATTTTGTTGTACATAGCCTTCTATCCATTTTATAATTGTTTATTATTTGAGTTTGAATTTATAATATGATATATTCCATTAGAGAGGAGCCAATTAATGATATACAACGAGTGAAGACTAAATATTAAAATTTATATTACATAAAAATAATGAAGAGAATTTGAGTTATTATTGATTGAGAGATGTATACATCACTCCTCTGTTTTTCAGAATACATCTCACTTTTATTTATGTAATTTCTTGACAATTATGATAAATAAAACCACATACAAGAAATTAAGAATTAAGAATTAAAAATCAATGCTCCATATTGGGTGGTGGTGGTGCTTGGCAATTATCTATGCAAGATACCTGTGTACCATAACACCATACTTGTGATATGCAGCACAACAGTAACATACTCCATTGTCTCCAATATCCTTACAATACTTGCACTTGATACAGAGTGCTGGAATATTGATTTTGCTTGCATTTTTCTCTCCACTTGCGTGTATCATCTCCG
>JAJGRW010000904.1:0-23606 GCA_025461045.1 Carex parvula | reverse complement strand
AATTATTATTATTTATTATTATTATGAAAGAACAACAATCAGAACCTGATTCATTTTGAACCAGAATCAATCTGCAACTCAGCCAACATGCAATTCTGCCCATATATGTATGTACCAAGAAAGTGAGAACTTATTGCTATTAATCCCAATTTACCCATTACCCAAACTGGACTTGACCAGAAACCTGAACCCACCTGATTCAAACAGAATTACCCCAATCCAACAAACTGATATGATCTGACCAGCCCCAAATCATCAGAATAATAACAAATATGTCTGAACCTAACTGACTAGAAACCCGAAACTTCAAACAGAAAACCATAAAAACTCAAGACCTGAAACGATTGATTTATAACAATATGACCCATTGATTTATTGCCATCAGAAAGGGTTTCTGGTGTCTTTCCAATGGCATAGCAAAGGTGAGACCAGTGAATGATTGATTAAAACACCCAATCAACTGACCTAAAACCCAAAACAACCCCTGAATAAAAATGATGAACCAAGTTCAAGCTGACCCAGAGCCCATTTTCTACCTCCAAATATTTCTCCTTATATAAATCATCTACAAACAGAAAAGAGAAAAGTCTGTACCAATGGAAAATCCATTGTAATCAATGACTGAATCATCGGGACCCGCCTTGGAACGATCCTCCAGTTCCATGGTATAGGACATGCCAGAACAGCCGCCTTGCTTAACCCCAATTCTCAGGCACAGATCTTGATTTTTCTCAGCTCTCATTCTGTTAAGATGGTTCAGTGCCTTCTCTGATAATGAAATTGCTGGAGCAATACTCCCTGACGCAGCTACTGTTACAAATTAAAGTTTACAATGAATTAATAAAAGAAATTAGGTTTTGTCAATGAATTCTTTGAAGCTAAATGTCATATTAAACCTTATCATGTAATTATACTGGAGCAATTATATATTTTTTATAGAATTTTACAATTCCATCATCTCGCTTAGTACAACCAGATGAGGACTTAAACCAAATTGATCTCTGAATCAAGTGATTCCCGACCTAACCAGATAAATCAACACAACTAACAGAAAAGATTTTTCCTTTCGGTTCGATCCTAAATTCTTTAGAAATTGCTAGGAAAGAGCATGCAGCTTCGGCAAATCAACAAATCTGTGAATTATAATTTTTAGTTTTTTACACAGTTATATCAAATCAATTGAAACAGAAGTCACCATCAAAGCGGGAGGGGGGGGGGGGGGGAGAGATTTTAACAACCTGATGCACGAATAGACATGGATTTTGCACGATTGAGATCGATGGGGAAACGAAGAGAACGAGACCTGGAGCTGATCGAAGGCAGCGCCGACGAATCTCGAGGGGGGCGGTAGGTGAACAGAGGGTTCGACGCTGTTCCAGTGGCAAAGAGTGCCATTAGAGAGAGAGAGACAGAGAGAGGAGAGAGGGGAGAGGGTATTTTCTCTTTTTTTGTTCTTTGAAGATTGGGGAAGAGAAAGATGAATTCACATCACCCCCGGTACCGTAATAGGGAATCTTTTACAAGTACTTGATCTGGACCGTTCTTTTTAATTTGGCACGAATCATAAAGCACAATAATACTGCCCCCTCCGTCAGCCCGAATCCTAAAGCGGCTGGGAGTTAATCTCAAACTGTAAAGTGAAGGGAATCTTTTACGGTACCGGGGAGGATATTTACCCGAGAAAGATCGCGAGACTTGCTGCGAGCCTGCGACTGAGACTAACAAGAAAGCGTGATTCACGAAAAATGAAGAGGAAAAAATTAGGAAAATGAGCAAAGGACGGGAGTAATTTCCAATAATAATAATTTTGCCATATGGCCAATTTCACTGTTTATAGTTTTTTATTAGAGAAATAAAAATCTTTTCTATGTTTTACATCTACATGTGTTGATAGTTCTATTAAAAAATATTCAGATGAAGAAAGAGTTTATAACTTACATAATTAAAAAAAAAAAAAACAATGTTAGTTCTTTAATTTGAGTAGAACTACGGTGTGACGTGCTCACCAACGGGTTTGGTGAGCACACCTCCAAAAAATGCATTTTTAAAGTTCAAATAGTCGATTCGAACCTTCCAACGTGTTCTTCATATTAATATGTGCTTGGAGACCAAATTTTACATTTTTTGAAAATTTTTTACTATTTTTTTAGAATTTTTGAAAATCATCAGCTTTTAATTATATAAAAAAAAATTCAAAAAACACTGATTTTCAAAAATTCTAAAAAAATAGTAAAAAATTTCCAAAAAATGTAAAATTTGGTCTCCAAGCACATATTAATATGAAGAACACGTTGGAAGGTTCGAATCGACTATTTAAACTTTAAAAATACGTTTTTTGGAGGTGTGCTCACCAAATCCGTTGGTGAGCACGTCACACCGTAGTTCTGCTCCTTTAATTTTGTAAGAACTCTCGTCCGGTATCTATTTTTTAAGTCTCATTACCGTCTGTATTATGCTTATGGTTCAAAGTTCAAACAATATTCAACTTAAATTTTTCTTATGATTATCCAAACAAATAAAAGTAATGAACGCTTTATATACTAGATATAAACATTCATTAATTACAATATAAACAAATTATATGTAAAGTATAAACACTTTCATATGTAAATAAAGGAAATGTAGAACAATTATAATTTCTCAAATATGAAATTGTATTAGTGTTTAAACGCTTTAATAATGGTATGTGCTCGTCGAACAGACGGAGTACCCTTAAGCGATTAATCGGTATGTGACTAATTAATAAGAAATTTGTGGATAATGTTGTATTTTTATTAAAGTTATGTGAATATATTTGTAATGATTAAAAATGATTAATTTAACTAATCAAACTTATTAAATAAATTATTTTAACTTAGTTTCATTGTTAATTATAAGTTTTTTATAAAATTATCATTTAAAAATCTCAGATAAGACAAGGTAAAGTAAAGTACATATAACAAATAAATGTAGAAAAAATAAATAAATAAATAAATGACTAACTAATTGGCCATATAAACAGAAAACAGAATATTCGTAACGGTTTGGTTACCGTCAACGACTAACCAGCAAATTAGTCGGATTAAACAGCCATTTTTTACAATACCGAATGATATCATCTTTTCTTTTTCTTTTTTTTGAAAGAAAAAGATGAGATCAAACTTTCAAGTTTCCATTTATCAAAATACAAGCGGTGTCCAATTAGTCAAATGAAAGTAAATCATAAAAGGTAATAAAAGAATAGTAAAATCATTTAATGATTTTATATATGTAGATATTATTCTTTTTAAATATTTCTTTTGGAAAATCAGTTTATTAACCTTAAATAACTCAGGAAAAAGACTTTATTTAGAAAAATTTCTACTTTTTAGCTTACAGCAAAGTAACAACTACACTACAAAAACCGTGATTTTTATTTTTACCCAAAAAAAATATATTTTAATATAAATAACCAGGTTTTTAAAAGATTTTTATTTCTACCCAAAACGCTAGGAATATTTGCGGTTCGAATTAAAAATTCGGAACGCTAGGAATATTAGCGTTCCGAATTAAGAGAATTCGGACCGCTGATATTCCTAGCGTTCCGAATTCATAATTCAAAACTACAGTCGCCAACCTTTTCATTTATTATTATATTAAATGGTAATTTTTCACCGATAACCTTAAAGTTATTTTTATTACAAAGAATTATATTATAAAAACTTATCAATAATATAAAATTTCATTTATTATTATATTAAATGGTAATTTTTCACCGATAACCCTGAAGTTATTTTTATTACAAAGAATTATATTATAAAAACTTATCAATAATATAAAATTTCATTTATTATTTTATTAAATGGTAATTTTTCACCGATAACCCTAAAGTTATTTTTATACAAAGAATTATATTATAAAAACTTGTCAATAATTTGTAATAAAAATAACTTTAGGGTTATCGGTGAATAAATTTCTAGGGTTATCGGTGAAATAACTTTAGGGTTATCGGTGAAAAATTACCATTTAATAAAATAATAAAAGAAATTTTATATTATTGATAAGTTTTTATAATATAATTCTTTGTAATAAAAATAACACTAGTACAAAAAACCCCTTCACCGACCCTCAACCACCGACTGTTTTAATATGTAACAGTCGGTGTAGAGACTGCTGGTAAAATCGTAAATAAGAAGAATCTCAACACCGACTGTTCTATTACAAAAAACCGTCGGTGAACCAACACCGACTGTTTTTTAAAAAAACAGTCGGTGTTGCTCGTACCCTACACCGACTGTTTTTTTAAAAAAACAGTCGGTGTTGAGCAGTGACCAACACCGACTGTTTTTTTAAAAAACAGTCGGTGTTGCTCGAACCCTGCACAGACTGTTTTTAAAAAAAAACAGTCGGTGTTAAATGGAAATTTTCGGAACCGTCGGTGATTTTCCTTCCGAAAATTTTCGTTCCCGGGTTTATCTCTTTCGGTTCCTTCCGAAATTTTTTGTTCCCGGCTTTATCACTTTCAATCAGCGGCGAATTTCATTTCCCCTTCTAAATTTCATTTCCTAAATTTCAATCAGCGGCTTTATCTCTCTCCGCCTCCGCCTTGCTGTCTCTCCGTCTCACAACCTGCCTCGCCCCGCTCAGCCGGGTTCAAGGTTTCCTCTTCGACGCAAACCCTACCTCGCCCCGCAATTTCTTGTGATGCTTGCTGCTTTGAGACGGCCGAGAGGCGAGGTACAACCTGAGATCGCGCGGGAGAGGTACAACCTGCTCTATTCAGCTTAAAAAGCGCCACGCTTACTCGACCTCTCTCTCTAGGGTTCCATCCTTCATCCATCCATCCATGGCGGATAGCAGCGGCGGCGGCGGCGCCTCTAAACTGAAACAATCGAGGAGTTTCGACGGGAACGATGCCTATATTAGAGCAGATAAGATCGATCTAACGACTTTGGATATACAGCTCGAGAAGCACTACACGAAAGGCTGGACGAAGGATAAAGCTGCGAGTGGAGGAGGCGCACCGCAAGGTCCGAGAGAAGATTGGGAAATCGATCCGTTAAAGCTCGAAATCCGATACGTGATCGCTCATGGCACCTATGGTACTGTCTATCGTGGCACCTACGATGGCCGAGATGTAGCAGGTATTCAATTCAATCTCGTTTTTTTCAATTTTATGAAATTTGTGGTTGTTAAATCTCTATCAATGAATACTTAATACTTAGAATTATCTATTTGGCATGAAAGGAATCGGGTTTGAAATTTCATAGGTCCAGATGTGAGATGTGCTCCTCTTGCATGAGTAAAAACTAAAAAGTGTATGTGATTAGAGGTTCTAGTAAGGATTGTAGGCTTGTTCGGTATCAGTCGCGGCAAGATTCGAGGGGATTGGGGATAAAAGCTGAGAAAGAGGCGATTTTCTCTTGACAAAACTTTTCATAGGCCGTCTCCCTTTCTCAAATCTATCTGATTAGTTGCTGTTGCAACCGAAATGTGCCACCTGGCTGAGGTATTATCAATGTACTCTTAGCTAAAAAAATCACAAATTGATTTACCGTGCTTAGTAGCTTGTAAAATTTAACTGTTTCAAAGTCTTCATCTGTGGTCTCAGGGGTATACATGGAAATGAAGTTTAAATAAGAATTAACAGTTCTTGAATTGTTGTTGGATGCTTTGTGGTGGATGAGATAGTCCTATATATATGTACATGTTGGTATAACAGACACCAGCTTGAATACTTTTGTGTTATCTTATTTTTTTTACTTGATTTGTGTTACTGTCATAATATGGGGTAATCCCAGGCTCAACAATATTTCTTCATGAGATTGGTGCTATTTTGATTGAGAAATCTGGTTTGAGATCGGAGTTATTAATTTTGCTATCAATATTTATATCTTGAGAAATTCAGAGCTTTACAATTATAAAACAGTAATAAGAGACTCTACTTTAGGCATTTTTTTCCCATTATATATGAGCTGAGATGTTGCTTAAAAACATTTTAATTTTATTTCCAGATTAATGAGGCGGAAACTAGAAATTTGCTTCATGCAAGAAGGATTCAGGAGCTCGAATTGCAACTGGAGAAGGCCAAAAGGTGAAATTTGCTTCCTCAATTTTGATGTTGTCTTTTGTTATGTATTGTATCTTTCCAGCATTCCTTTGTCAGTGAAGGACAAGAAAAAGAACGTAGTTGACATGGAACTGTTACAGGTAACTATTGTATTCTCACTGGTACAGTTTTGGATAAAATAATATATTGTATGTTTTTAATTTATTGTTAATTGTTGGATTCGACTTTGTATTTTCATTGTCAATTTCTTAAATGAGACTACAAGGTCTAAGTATGTTCTTCATACAGACTACAAGGTCTAAGTATTATCATTGTTAATTGTTAATTGTTGGATTCGGACTTTGTACTTTGTTGGATTCTCACTTTTATTCTTCATACATACTACAAGGTCTTAAGTATTTTCATTGTCAATTTCTTAAATGGGATTATATGTTTTGTTTGTTCTTCTTTGCTTTCAGATATCTTGATCAGAGCATAGCGGGCTTCACTAAGGTACCAGTTCGTTACAATGATATTTTACCACTGGTACCAGTTCGGTACTAGCCGGTTTGTCATATGGTAAGGTGTACCAGCCCGTACCAGTACCAGTTTTTGTCTTCAGTTATTTGTTATGAGCCACTAGTTAAGCAAAGTGCATACCAATGCATCTGGATGATGGCACAATGCATGTCTAAGTTAGAAACTGGCTTATTAACATCTCTTAATTTTTCTCAGGTTATTAATAGAGGTGGATGATGGCACAATGCATCTGGTCATGGAACTACACAAGATGACTCTGGATTATGAGAGATTATACAAAATTTGCTATTTATTTAGATCATGGAACAGAAATCAATTGTATTTAAGATATTGAGATTATACAAAATTTTTCTCAGGTTATTTAACACATTTAGATCATGGAACAGAAATCTATTTATTTAAGATGATCCAAATTTTGGCTTGCCAGTTGTCATGTCTATAGGTGCAAAAAAAAAAAAAAACGGTGCTGGGCACCTACACCGACGGTTTTTTCAAAAAAACAGTCGGTGTTGGTACCCTACACCGACTGTTTTTAAAGAAAACAGTCGGTGTTGGTACCTACACCGACTGTTATTTGTCCGTCAGTAAAGATATACCTATACCGGCGGCGCCATCACCGACGCCTCAATAACAGTCGGTATAGGGTATTTTTAACAGTCGGTGAAGGGGTTTTTTGTACTAGTGTAACTTTAGGGTTATCGGTGAAAAATTACCATTTAATAAAATAATAAATGAAATTTTATATTATTGATAAGTTTTTATAATATAATTCTTTGTAATAAAAATAACTTTAGGGTTATCGGTGAAAAATTACCATTTAATAAAATAATAAATGAAATTTTATATTATTGATAAGTTTTTATAATATAATTCTTTGTAATAAAAATAACTTTAGGGTTATCGGTGAAAAATTACCATTTAATATAATAATAAATGAAATTTTATATTATTGATAAGTTTTTATAATATAATTCTTTGTAATAAAAATAACTTTAGGGTTATCGGTGAAAAATTACCATTTAATATAATAATAAATGAAAAGGTTGGTGACTGTAGTTTTGAATTATGAATTCGGAACGCTAGGAATATTAGCGTTCCGAATTAAGAATTCGGACCGCTAGGAATCCTAGCGTTTCGAATTAAGAATTCGGACCGCTGATATTCCTAGCGTTCCGAATTTTTAATTCGAACCGCAAATATTCCTAGCATTTTGGGTAAAAATAAAAATCTTTTAAAAATCTGGTTATTTATATTAAAATATATTTTTTTTAAAAATAAAAATCACGGCTACAAAAATATATTACAAGTTGTAAAGATAAATTACTATTGTTGTTGTTGTTGGTAGGAGGAGGAGGTAGCTAGGTTAGTTTTAATTAAGAAGAACTGTTAGTAGTTCCCAATTATGTATTATGTACAATTCCTCTTTCGTACATGTCTATTATTTTTTAAATGCTTGCTTGAGTAAAAAAAATCATAAAGATAAATAAGAAGACAAATTTTTTTAGTTGTTCAATACTAGTAGAAATAAGGGAGTCTAATTATTTTATATTTAATATTCATTACAAACAGTGGTGGTAAATATTTCAAACAAGTATATATACAAGCATACCAGATAGATATCACTTTAAATACATAAACCAAATACTTACATTGAACAAGATATATATTGCCAAAAAGAAATATAAACTATTTTATTATCATATTAGCATCGATCTGATGATCTGATCCATTAATATTCACTCTTTTGATGAAGAAACAGTGCGTAAAATCCACCGAGACATGACGCAGAAGCTACAAACGAGATGAAAAGCCCCACGAAAAATGGCATCACTGCTCCAACCTTCCAAGTAAACATGACAGTTAACAGAGTGGATAAAAACCACACTGCCATTTTGATTCTCTCTCTGTTGGGAGACTCAGGAGCTGCTTTTTCAAACAAACAAAGGAACCAAAACAACAGCAATAGGTCCAAATAAGAAACAAGCACAAAAGAAATTGATCCCATATCTCCATTTGAGTAGTAAATTGCTTTTACAGAGTTGTAAGTTAACATGCCAAATCCTAAGCTAGAAAGCCATGAATATCCATGATCATGCTCCATCTAATATAATAATTGTATGTGAAATTGCTGGTTTTTGTTGATTGATAAAGAAGCCAATGTTGTATATATATAGAGAGAGTTGTGCAATGACCTATATATCCAAGTCTTCTGTGCAATTCATTGGTAGTTTCAATATTCCATTGCCATTAATTGAAGGAGAATATATAGCTGACTGACTTGGACAAAGTCTTCCATATCTTAACAAAATAATACATGGGACAAATTAGAGAAAATTCCGAACAAATGATCTCTTTTTTCTACCAAAAGACCTAAATTGATACATACTAGTTACCTCTGCAAAAGACATGGTAACAAATTACAACCATTGGCGCTTAATCAACTGGTCATCTTATCATGATCATGTTTAATTGTTTATGTTCATGTCTATTTTTATTGCTTCACTTGAAAAACTTAATTCTTAATTTCCTAGGCCATTAATGTTTCAAAATAATGTTCCAAATTTTTTTTGGTCCGAAGCCATCTTAACCGCGGCATATTTAATTAATAGAACCCAAGTTCAATTTACAAAATAAATCACCATTAAAAACTTCAAATAATAGATTCATGAGTGTAGATTATTTATGCATTTTTTATTGTACATGTTTGTACATATTCAAAATAAGTATAGAGATAAATTAGATAAGCATGCAATTAAATGTATATTTTTAGGATATTTATTCTAAAAAAAGATATAAATATTATGACTCTTCAACATTAGAAAAGAGTTGGTATCTTGAGTCATCGAACACTGAAAACAGTAAAATTGATACCGAGTTTGTCCAATTTTTAGTAAATAATGATATCTTATTGTCATATTGTCATAAATGACATGCTCATTTTCTTTTCTTTTTTCATTTACATTTAAAAAACTTTTGTTGAGAGTTTCTAGGTGCATAAAATTGTTTAGTTAAGTAACACTGCTGCATTAATTAGTTTCCTCCAAAATCTCAATTCTTTTTGTCAAAAATTGTTATTTGAAGAAACATATATTTGTCTACAGCCAATAAATATTTATGGACATATTTTTCTCTGAATGCAAGTAATACTAGAGCATTTGTGAGTCTATATATAAACAAAATATAAATTATGAAAAATGTAGTACAAATAGAACCATTATTTGCAAATTGTGAAGTTTGTTAGATCATACCATCAATACAAATTACAACATCTAAAACTCATGAAGTGTCAAACCAACAAAAGCAGGGGCGAACGTAGAATTTCTACCAGGGGCAGAAATCGGATTCAAAGAGCTTATTGGGTTCAAACCCATTAGCTAATAGGGTACAATTCAACATAACAATCAACATAACAAAAAACCCTAAATTACTTGAAAAAATCAACAATTCAACATAATAAAAAACAATCAACAATCCAACATCATCATAAACAATAAACATAGAAAATATGTAATTACTCATTTTGGAGGGATAAATACATAATATTGAAACTTTTGGGAAATATACATGAAATTCCCCCAAATATTCTAAGCTTCTTCCATAGAAAAATACTCATATTTTAAATTTAAAGTACTATACGCTTCATTAAACATTTCAATTGATATGATAACCATATATTGTATATTAAAATGAATGAACTTTTATATAAAAGAAATAAAAAATTCAAGGTATAATAAAAATCAATGACTTTCCTTTTAATAGATAACATTAATAAAAAAATTAGCTACTGATCCTATACATGAAGGAAATATATATAAATTATACATTAGATGTTGATACGGCGGATTACTTTTTTTTTGTCTTTCAAATTTATGAAATATATGTAGATCATATTAGCAAATTTTGTGCACTTTTTTTTTAAGGTCAGGCGGCTTTTCGCCACTAACAAATTGATTAATTAAGAAAAAATATTTACAAAGTTTACATGCTAGGCTCTTACTTGGTTTTGATTTTAGAGAGCGACAAATCCATTCAGGGAGTATTTTCGTTTTTCTTTCAGCGACAATTTTTGTTTTATTTTTCAGCGGAGCGACTCAGCGACGAAAGAATGAATGAAATCTTGGCCCAGCGTTTATTTTGGGCTCCATCTGTTTCCCTTTTTTATTCAGCCATGAATTTTGGGCTCCAGCGAAACCTTGGCCCATTATTTCTTTTGGTTAAACAACTCCAGACCTCCAACGAAATTTACTGGGTCTAGACTCCAGAGAATTTATGTTGAGGGAGAGATCATTTAAATTAAAGGGGGGAAAACCGAAAGAGGTCTATTTTTTCACTATTTTTGAAAATCTAGAGGGCAGCTGCCCCACGGGCTACAGTGGGTCCGCCCCTGAACAAAAGTACTAGGTATCTTGTAGGGCAAATATCCTCTCCGGTACCATAAAAGATTCTCTTCAGTTTACGGTTTGAGATTAACTCCCAGCCAGTTTGGGATTCAGGCTGACGGAGGGGGCAGTATTATTGGGCTTTGAGATTCGTGCCAAGTTAAAAAGAACGATCCAGATCAAGTAATTGTAAAAGATTCCCTATTACGGTACCGGGGGTGATGTGAATTCGTATCTTGTAGGCCTAGGATTTTGAGTTTTTCCCCTCTTTCACCACTTTCTAGAACTGTTACATCTGTACGTGACTATATATGATAAAAAAAAAACAATTAATTTCGAGTGAAAAAAAAATATCTTTAATTTAGTGACAAAAGACAATATCATCTATATGAAAAGTTGCATGTTAAAAATCTAAATAAAAAAATATTGTGAATATTAAATAGTTAAGTGATTTGACCACCGATTTTTATTTAAAAAATATATGGAAAACGAATAGAAGATACATTGTTATCAATTGCAGTGACCGTTTACTTTAATTTTTCAAATTACTAAATTCTCTCTCAATCAGTCACATACTACAACAAATATGATAATGGCGTTCAAATTATCAAACACTTGTCCATATATCATATTCCTCTAATTGGATATGCATGCTTTTATGTATATCAAGGGGTACAATTTGTATAAAACAATGTACGAGAACTTGAAAGAGAAAAAAAGGAAAAGGAAACTGAAGAGCATCTACATTCTAGCAATTCAAATGAGTTTCTAAATAATTGTTAATCTCTATTAGAAATTAAGATCTCTAAAATTTCTAACTCTCACATCCCTGAAATTAATTTTAGAGTTTAAGGCACGTCAGTAATAAATTAAAAAATATAAATAATTTGAGTCAATCACTTAATCAGCATGGAGTTTATAAACAGTTTCTTAATAAGAAACTTTACCGCATAGTTTCTAAATAAGAAACTCTCCCACATCCCTGAAACTAGATTATAAATTGCTACGTCAGATTAGAAACTCTAATAGTACTAGAGATGTAGATACTCTAAAACGATAAATTAAAGTTTAGAAAATATGATCGGCAGAGCATTTTGCAATTACTAGGGTTACTAATTTACTAAGTACTTTTAAGAATTTAATGATAATTTGCAAAATACATGATGGTATATATCGTAAATCCATCCTTCAAGATTTTGCATTAAGAGTGACTAAGATAATCTTGAGATGTATAACAAATTGAAAAAGAAAATGAAAAGTTTATAGTACAATAAGTTTAGCACTGGCAGCATATAAATTACATGGTCGTTTTGATTAAATAGCATGAGGCGCCAACCGTTAAAAACAGGAGACCAAGTTTTGTGTGAAGCTTCACCTATAAATTCTGAAATTTCTTGACCATTTACCAATTAAATTTTATAATAATGTTTTCATGAATTGAACCAAAGTGTAAAGAACTTTCATAATATTTTAATAAAATAGTTGAGATAATGGAGGAAACCATTAAATTAGAGCCTCACCACTTGCTAAATTTTGCATACATTTGATTTTTACTAAGCAATTGCAGTACCTGTTTCAACAATACAATGTCAGTTTCCAAGTCATCTTGTACAACATCATCGAAAAATTTAATAACAAACTTCTTAAGATATGACTTAAAAATTTTGTTCACAATGGACTAAAATGTGGCAGGTGCGTTTGTTAGCCCAAAGAATATAACAGATAATCAGATTTTAAATTAACCCTCCATGATCCCACAAAGCAAATTGAAAATCGAGCAGAATAAGACAATGGAGTTATGCTGTAACTAGGCTCATGGCTGATTTATGTTAGAAAAATGTGGTGTAATGTATTTTATGTTTATGTTTCAATTGTAGATGAATATGTAGTAATTTAGTGCAACATAAATATTTGTTTAGAAAAATTTGTGTTTGACTTGTTTCATTGTGAATTCTATAGTTATAATTTTATATTTTTATAATCACTATACCGATATTAACATTTGGTATGATTGTTGATCCTCATCTAATAATTTTTTTGACTTGGCTCATGACAAAGCTACATCCATCTCAAGTTCTCAACAATGCACTAACATAAACTTTTTTTCCTTTGAACCAAAAGTAGAAGGTAAATTGGAGATCTATAGCAGCATAGCATTGAAGAAATCTAAGGGCACATGATGCCGAAATTTTTAAAATTAGCACAGTTTAAAAAAAATAAACAAAAATAAACAGAGAAATTCAAAATCTAATATGGCCGCAGAATGATTCTACGGACCCAGTCAGGTGTCCGCAGAACCATTCTGCGGCCCCATATTTTTTTTTTTAAGTTTTTTATCTAATTAAAAGAGGCACCACCTGGAGTTTGGTTTTTTAATAATTTTTTTGTTCTAGAAATGCGTGCATTGTTTAGTTTGGTAGCAAATTGGTTCTGCGTTGCCAAAAAAAAATATGAGTCCGCAGAACGCCTGTGCGGTCCCAGCATTTAGGGCCGCAGAATCGTTCTGCGGCCGTGTTAGATTTCGAATTTTTCAAAAACGATGGTTTTTTTGTTTATTTTTTTTTAAACAATGGTAGTTTTAAAAATTTCGGCAAATGATGATTTGATAATCAATGCATACTTAATTTGATATGTCTATTATATATGATTACGGTACAAATAATCAAGAGTTATTTATTTATAATATAGTTAATCAATTATATATATTAAATTAACACAATATCTCTCATGAATATATATACATGTTAATATTAACAACACTGTATTATAAAAATATGACTTAATTATATATATGTATAATATATGTTATTATGTAATATATAAATGGTTTATTAATATCTAAATTAGATCATAGCTAGTAACAATTCGTAACACAAGGGGCTCAATTAAATGATCGATTCAACACTCAAGCATCACAAAATATAGAAGGAACAAAAAGTGCCAAAGGCGTTCCAATTAGCGCCTGGCGATTATCTGTCTCCTCGCTTTGGTGAACCGAATTCATATCCTGTGGATTAACGCACCATTTGAGTTAATCTTTTCGGCGGTGTGATCATAAACCGGGCCAATTCGGTCCACGCCTATAACACACAGGCTTTTGATATTAATGCGGATTTAAATCAGACAGTTTAGAACATAACTCAAAATTTTAGTTAACTCAGAGAATACAGATTCCGGTGAACCTCCTTCTCAAGCATTTCCAACAATGAAATAACTTGAGAAATTATGTGATAAGCAGAGCAAACGACAGAGAGAGAGAGAGCGGTGAAGTAGGAATCAACGATAAAAATGAGGAGAGTACTTCAAATGCCTTTATTTTTATCCTCTGTTTTTAAAACTAATAATAATTAAAAATTTAAAAATTAATTGCTTGGCACAAAAAACAAAGACATTTCAACCCTCCTCTGTTTAAATTCAATGTATTAGTTAGGGATGTCAACAGGTATGGTAAGTATCGGGTGGAAATATTTTCATATCCATACCTATTATAAATTGTCTTTATTCGTACTCTACCTTTACCGCTACAAATTACCTTACCCATACCCTACTCTTATCTGTTATGGTTGTTGGATAACGAAACGGTAGTAGGTAAATGATGGGTAATGCTAATATAATATTTTTTATTATTTACTAAAAAAATATATTAAAACACATCCATTTCACAAATATATATACGTGTTTTAAAGATCTAAACTTTATTGGAATTTGCTGAAATTTATTTACGTGTTTCAATGGTTAATTAAGCATAACACAACTATAAAAAATAGTTAGAGAATGAATATTTATTGCTCATTAATATATATAATTTTTTTTTATAATTACCCGATCAGGTAACTGATACAAAATAGGCTTTACCCGTAGTTTACGAAAAAAAATCTTACCCGTACCCGTCTTATCGAATACGATACGGATCGGGTAAATGGATAAAAGGGTGCCATTGACACCCCTAGTAAGTTTATTTTTTCTACTAAACTTTAAAGAAATTATTATTTATATGAGTTAATACTGAAAGACGAAAATAATTAGACCCAAATTATTCAAATCTGAACTTCCATTTACAAACTCAACCATCCATCGTATTTCCAATTTCTTTGTTCCCCTTGAATGATAGAAATCCATTTCACACAAAAATGAGATAGTAGTTGAGAGTGTCACATTAGAAGCCGAGCACAAATATATTAAATAGCATCATTCACATCAATCTTTAACCGTCAATGTATGTCCCCAATATAATCAAGAAAATAAAAGAAGTTACCTACAAACCTCCATAATTATTTTTTTAAGAATGTGCTTTGCTACAACTAGTTTAATCAAAATATTTAATTTTTCAAACAAACTGGATTATTCCACATAAATATGTCAAATATATCAATTATCAATGAAAAAAGGGAATTCAAAATATAAAAAAATATAAATTGAACAAATAATAATATATTTTGTTGTACATAGCCTTCTATCCATTTTATAATTGTTTATTATTTGAGTTTTGAATTTATAATATGATATATTCCATTAGAGAGGAGCCAATTAATGATATACAACGAGTGAAGACTAAATATTAAAATTTATATTACATAAAAATAATGAAGAGAATTTGAGTTATTATTGATTGAGAGATGTATACATCACTCCTCTGTTTTCAGAATACATCTCACTTTTATTTATGTAATTTCTTGACAATTATGATAAATAAAACCACATACAAGAAATTAAGAATTAAGAATTAAAAATCAATGCTCCATATTGGGTGGTGGTGGTGCTTGGCAATTATCTATGCAAGATACCTGTGTACCATAACACCATACTTGTGAATATGCAGCACAACAGTAACATACTCCATTGTCTCCAATATCCTTACAATACTTGCACTTGATACAGAGTGCTGGAATATTGATTTTGCTTGCATTTTTCTCTCCACTTGCGTGTATCATCTCCGCACCGCAAAGATTCTGGATATCGATCTTGCTGGTGCTCATTTTGCCTCCTTGCAGATGAAATTTTCGACCTATCAATCCAAAATAAAAAAAAAACTAAATGTATGTGAGCCTCTATGTCATATATGTCACTTAATTAGAGGATTGAGGTCATAAAAAGAGATGATTAGTTGAGATTAATAGTAGAGGATTAGATATTATTTACTCGATCGATCGAGTTTAATTAGAAGTTCATCATTAACAGGACCACTGGCTCATCATAATGTGTCCTTACAAAGAAGGAGAAGTAGCATAATAGATATATGGCTTAGAGGGCTACATGGGCGGCCACCAAATGATAGGGCACGGTGGAACATAATCTGGGCGGCAGGGGCTTGGGCCTTATGGCGGGAGCGGAACAGGAGGTTTTTTTCGAACAAGCATAGAGTGGTGCATCACTTAATCAATGATACAGCACTTGAGATATGTCAGTAGATGAGCTCCTTTTAGGACAACGGAGTAAATTTTATGAGTTTGTAAATTATTTTTAAAATTAGAATCTGTGAAAATAACTTTTTTATATCAATATATTTGTTGGCGTTCTCGCTAACCATAAAAAAAAAAAAAAAAAAGTTCATCATTAATTGAAAGTCAAAATTCTCAAAATATAATAATGATATGATATCAGGGGAGATCAATTGCTTCAAAAAACATTACCTTTAGTCATACAAAGGAGACAACTGATGAGAAAAAGAAAAACTAAAACGCGCAGCTTATTGTTCATTTTGAATTTGAGGAGAAACACTAGTTGTTGAGGAAGAGGAAGGGTTTTTATGCTGATAGCATCAGATTTAGAGAATATATAGGAAATATGGGGTGTTTGTCACAAATTAATATTATAATCTAGATTTTCAGGAAATTATAATCTAGATTTAGTTTGGGAATGCTTTGTTCTTGTTGTAGTATATCTAAATAATATCTCATATTATGACATATTATTTTTTGATATTTAGATACATTGATTCTCCACAGAATCCTAGCCTTTATAAAGAGACATTTGCTTCACTATTTGGTAATAACCATTTCATAAATAGAAATAAAGATTTTTTTTTATGAATTGAAAGCCTCTCATATTGTGACCTGTTTGATTTTTCTTCAAATGTTCGATCCAATATTATCATAACTGGACTAGATATCGACCAAATAAAACTTCGGTCAACGATTTACTGGTCGGACTGTTAAATCAACCGGTTTAAATGCTAATATTTTAAAACATTTATATAACTTATAATCTGAATGCCCCATCTTGAGACAATTTTAGAGAATTTCATTTGTCCTATTTCTCCTTTTCTCTTTGTTTCTCTCTTCTCCCCACTAAATCATTATTTGAACTTGGAGATTTTGCTGACACCATGCAGGTATAGCTGGGGCAGATTCAGAATTTAGTCAGGGTAAGATACTAATCGGGTTCAAATTCAATAACTAATTGAGTACTAGATAAAAACTTGTTTTGTAATAGAAGGTTGGAAAAAATTGATAAAAAAATATTTTTTTCAAAAAATTATATTCCATATGCATGTATACTTTTGTTATTAGCTAATTAGTCATTAGTTTTAACAATATCCAAAAAAGATTAAAAATTCTATTTGAAATAAAAAATTGCTTCACACCAATAAGGTAAAAATTGAAACAATAGTTACAATACCGTTGATCTCTAAAAAAAATATTGATAAAAAAAAAAAGATGTAGAAGTTATAAATAACAATTCAAAAACAAATACAAATATGCCAAAAAATATTAAAAATGGATGGTCCAATAAGTGGAGAAATGGAGAGGAGATAAAAAAGTTATATGCATCTCTCATCCAATTTTATTTTACAAGTGAGATCCGCCTCATTTTTCTCATATTTTATTATTTGAACTCAGCCCATAAAAAACCATTTACAATAGTCTTTAATGATGCACATACACCAAGTTTAAATGGACAAATGATGAAATTAGAGCTTTCTTTTCCAACAGACTCCACCAAAATTCGACAGAAAACAATGAATCTCGGTTCCAATAGAAGAAGAAGGGAAATGACGGGCGGAGAGAGACTCAGTTCTTGTAAATTAGACTCTTGAGCTTATTACAAGTTCAGGGTAGGGCAAAGGTATGAAACTCGACTCTTGTAAATTAATTTTGGATTTCCAAAATAGAACAATTTTGTACTTAACTGGATCCGCCCCTGGGTATAGGCCCCATATACAACTCCAACCCAATCAATGTGTAACACATAGGCATAGTGCCGTTGCACCATGTATTTTCTTTATTTGTTAGTGCAAGCATTATTTGCATGCTAACTTCCAGCACAAATACATGTTGCATGAAATTTTATCTCATTTTTTGCATTTTTATTTTGTTTTTGTTTTATTATTTTGGAACGCTATCATACCAACAATTGATTAGAATTCATATTTTTGAAACTTACAAGTGAACAGCATATGAATAATGTTCACCATCATACATAATGTTCACCATCAAATTTTATGTAATGTATAAATCAATATTCAGACAAATCACTATATAGCCACTATTGTAAATTCTAAATTTCATCATGAACAATATATCTTATTTTTAAATTTGTCGTTTCGCATATACATTATATAATATTATAATGTATAAGTCACAATATTGTAATTATTAGATCATAAATTTAAATTATAGTTATGTAATTATCAATATAATTGAATTAAATTCATTATCAGTTTTTTCTTAAAAAAAGTTTAAAAATCAATGCTGATAAGTTGTATGTATTTTCAATAAGACATTTTTTCATAATCCACACTATGATATAGATTTGTTCTGACAGTTTGCACCTACGTACACTAATTCAAATTATATTACATGCATTGGATATTTCCAATCTCCGATCTGACTTAGAGCATCTACATCTCTGAAACTCTGGAGTTTTTAAATAACTGTTAACTGCTTTTAAGAAATTATAGACTCTGGAGTTTTTAAATATTTACATCCCTGAAATTAATTTAGAGTTTCTAATAAGCCACATAATCAGTAAATTAAATTGATAAGCCCCACATCAGCTGTAAATTAAACTAATTTTAACGAATACAGGCCAATCGTTTTGCTACATCAGAGTTTATAAACGATTTCTAAATAAGAAATTATGAGCAAAGTTGTTAAATGAGAAATCCATCTACATTTCTGAAACTAGTTTAGTAACTACCACGTCAGATTAGAAACTCTAATAGTTTCAGGGATGCAGATGCTCTTATATATCTTTTTAAGGAGAACAACAATATTTGTTCAGACAGTTTGGTGATGTATCATGTACCAACATTTCGAACATTTATTATAAAAAACAACTTAACATGCAAAGAAAGAGACGAATTTGGTAAGGAAAACAACAATATTTATACAAGAAAAAAGAGAGGAAAAATTGTGGGTAAAAAAGGAGACAAAAAGGAATTAAATACAATTAAAGCGATCCGGATGAGCATCCTAATAAAACTATGCAAGCCCATTAAGGCCCATGAAAAATTTATGGACTAAATGGCTACCACAAGGCACAAACTAACTGTATTGGGCTCTATTGCAGATAGATAACACAGTTTTCATTTAAATGGTTCAGAACATTGCATGGACAATAAAACCCGATATTTTTATTAATATCCAAAGTTTAATACAAATTATTAATTATACCCAGAACCTGACCAATTATCGAAATATACCCAAGCCGGCCAGAAAATGGCCGGCTTAGGTCCCTCCCTAAGCCGGCCATTTTCTGGCCGGCTTGGTACCTTTTTTTTTTTTTTTTTTTTTTCCCCGCATTTCACCCTTTATATACCCCTTTTTCTCTCTCTCCTCTCACAATTCTCTCATCTCTCAACCGAATTCTCTCTTCTTTGAGGTAATTTTTTTTTTAATCTAATTTAATTTTTAATTTATTTATTTTAGGGTTTAGGATTTAGGTTTTAGGTGTTATAATTTAGATTATGTTGTTGTAATTTAGTGTAATTAGCTAAGTTAACCAATATTTAGTGTATTTTGGTCATTTTGACCATAATTAGGCTTATTAAGGGTAATTTTACCGAAATTAGCACAATTGACCAATATTTAGGATATTTTGGTCCTTTTTACCATAATTAGGCTAATTAAGCGTAATTTAGTGTAATTAGCTAAGTTAACAAATATTTAGTGTATTTTGGTCATTTTGACCATAATTAGACTTATTAAGGGTAATTTTACCGAAATTAGCACATTTGACCAATAGTTAGGGTATTTTGGTCCTTTTTAGCATAATTAGGCTAATTAAGCGTAATTTAGTGTAATTAGCACAGATAACCAATATTTAGGGTATTTTGGCTTTTTTACCATAGTTATGCTGATTAAGCGTAATTTTACTGAAATTAGCACGTTTGACCAATATTTAGGGTATTTTGGTCATTTTTACCATAATTAGGCTCATTAAGCGTAATTTAGTGTAATTAGCACAGATGACCAATATTTAGGGTATTTTGGCTTTTTTACCATAGTTATGCTGATCAAGCGTAATTTCACCGAAATTAGGTTATTTTAGATATCAGGATGCCTAGAGCACGGCCTACCCAGCGTCCAGTAGTGGACGAGCCGATCAGTACTAGCAGCACGGAGCACATCAGTCCTCTCCTGTGGATTCCCCACAGCGAGCACCGAGTCTCACTGGCTTCTCGTGAGGTACGTTCATTTTCTTATATTTTCATTAAATTTTGTTGGGTTTAAATTTTATTATGTTATCACCATGCGGATTACCTTTTTCAACGCAGGACATGGATCTCCTAGATGTGAAGTTGAGGTGCGTTCACATGAAGTACTACGAGGTGATGGAGCCGTACCTCGTCAACCTGGGTCTCTACCAGGCTGTGGACATCGTGCGGACAAAGAAGAGCATCATCAATGCATCTCTCATCGCTGGACTGGTGGAGCGATGGCGTCCCGAGACGCACACGTTCACATGCCATTCGGAGAGATGACAGTGACTCTCCAGGATGTGAGTGCTCTCTGGGGTTTGTCTATCCGTGGCACACCCGTCGGCGGCGTCTCTGACAGCACCAGATTCGCAGGTTATGTCGAGGAGTTGTTGGGAGCTGAGCCTTCCTATATCATTGGGGAACATAGGAGGTCGAAGTTCCATTTGCGGATGACGAGGTTACGGCAGCACTTCATTGCGGTTCTCTCGGCAGATTCCACCGAGCTGGAGATTCAGAGGTAAAATTTATAACTTGTTTCTACTAATTAATTTATAATACGATACAATGATTCTATTAGAATTTTTATATGTTTTGTATTGCAGATATACACGGGACTACGTGATGGACCTTTTTGGTTCTGTCATGTTTCCTGATTCCAGCGGAGATCAGATGCCGATGATGTATCTCCCGTTGCTGATGGACCTTGAGCAGCCATCGTTGTATAGCTGGGGTGGAGCTGTCCTGGCGTATCTGTACTCCTACCTGTGTCGTAGTAGTGAGGTAAGTCACCAACTCTTATTTTAGTGTAAATTATTTTATCAATCAATCCATCAAAATATACTGACGTGTAATGTTCTTGAAAATGAAGCCGACGGTGAAGCAGATGTACGGGCCGGTACTCCTGCTTCAGCAATGGTCGTGGTCACGGCTACCGGTGGGCCGTCCTATCCCCAATGAGGTGCCGAATTGGGGAGAGCCAGATGTGTTTTGATGCCCGACATATGCCAAGAAGTGGTACGGTTTCCACCACTACCAGGATCGGACCCACGGTGCTACCGTTGGGATCAGGCCAGTCCGGTCAGAGATCCAGAGTTTGCCATCCGTTCTAGTTGAGTGGACGCCCTACTGATCACTCAAAAGAGAGCAATGTTTCTTTTAATATTTATAAACTCGTAAATGCTATCGGTTCGGACTGCAAGCGCACAATCCTTATCGAGTAGTATATGCGAGGTCGATCCACAGGGAATATTGGTTCAGTGTCTTGAGCGATCGAATCACAACCTTTCGAAAGGCTAGACGAAATCTGAAATTTGAGAGATGTTTGTTGATCAATGTAAATTAGGAAACAATTAAAAGTAATTAAAATAAAGATAGAGATGAGAATTCCTAGGGTTTCGGCACACCGTTGCCACTCAATCCGTCTTGACAATATATTCCTGTTGCGTCTGATTTCCTGTTGTTGTTTTATGAAAGATAACTACATAGGTCACTGCGATTTATGTTACGCCAGAATGACAGATCTTTCATCGAGACTCTACTCAGGACAATGCGATTTATCTTACGCAACTATCGGGTCTCTTATCTCCCAAATTACTACACAGATCACTGCGATTTACCTTACGCAAATGATGGAATGTGTTGTTCTGGTTTATGGCTTCCCCGCGAATGTGTTCTTCACATAAACCTAATAGATCTCAACGAGGCTAACTCATCCAAATAGTTCTTTCGAGTTATTGAAGTACTGTCACTACCCTAACAAACTCAAACTAGATCATTGAAATTAGGTGAAGAGATAGTAAATCACAAAAGCATATTCGATACAACAACAAGAAATCATAATCAACAGAAATATATATATCAAAACATCAAGAGTAACAAGGTTTACTGCCTAGCCCTAAGAAAAGGAACTTAGCCGCGGAACGGCATGGTTACAATCACTCCTCTCTTCTCTCTTTAATCAAATCTAACCCTAATTACAGAGATATCTATTCCTCTGTCCAGGGGCCTTTTATAGGAGTGTAGGGACGTCTGGAGTTGATTGGAAGCCAAGGAATTGATCTGGAAACAGCTGTCGGCAGTTATTTCCCAAGAGTCGCCTTCGGTTACGGACCGTATCAAGGTGATACGGTCCGTAATGGGACCTTGGCAGTTATGGTTGTAACTTCCTGCGCTATCTTCTGAGCCTGTGCTATGCCTGGTCCGTATTAACCAATACGGGCCGTAACAGGGTCTTAGTCGATAAGCGTTGCTGATCCGATTGACCCGATTCTAGCTCCATTTGATGTAGAATAGTCCCAAAACCTGTTTTCTGCAATAACACTTAAAGAAGGGTGACAGTAGTCTTTTTCTCTAAATAATTAAACATAAGTGTGAGAAAATATGTAAAACCTAAGCCAAAACCCTACGTAAATCATCATCATTTTGACTCTTATCACGCCTCCCAACTTGAATTGTTGCTTGTCCCCAAGCAACGACATCCCAACTGGTCAAAGATCCGGTCTAGGTTAAACCATACAATCTCAAGGACTTGTTTAAAAAAATTCAATTAGGACTTAGATTTGGTACAATTGGCATGACAATAAAAATTTAGAACTCTAAAATTAATGATCTCTCCCTTGAACAATTTATTCACCCCATGATTGACCTCATTATGCTAACCCTAGAAAAATTATTATCGAAAAATCTAATTCACAAATATCCTTAAAATTGAGAGTATTAATTTCCCCTTCGATTATAAATCGATCCCTTCCAACCAATAGGAATTCTAATGATATAAATTTTGATTTTCCTTCCCAATTGATTGGAGCAAAGTACGACAACTAAGTGTGTTGGTACTTGTGACTATTTTTGAAAAATTAAATATGTACAAAAATTTAAAATTTGGGAGGTTTTCTCGAGCCTATTGGTAACCAGTCTTGCGTAGGCACCCGTACTCTTTTTATCCTCCATCTTTTATTCTATATATTTTTTTTTTCTTTTTCCATATTTTCTATTTTTTGGGTTTTTCTCTTTTTTCGATTTTTTTGTATTTTTCAAT
>JAJGRW010000903.1:151432-265251 GCA_025461045.1 Carex parvula | reverse complement strand
TAGGAATTTTTTTTATAAGGATACATCAGTTTTATTCCTGTGGTTTATAAGGATACATCAATTATGCCTGTTATGCTAAAAAAAAAATCTAAAACTTCACAAATTATTTTGAGAGCAATTTGAAAGTTATTATGAAATTTGCTGTAGCATAAGTTTTGTTGAAACGGCGTGCATATTAATATTTTCAATTAATTCCGAAGTCATTAAACGATTAAAACATCAAATAGTCCTATTTCAAATATCACCTAATAAACGGCGCAAATATTTATTGTACAGTTTGGTCATAACTACATCAATATTTATGCAAACAAAATGTTAGTAATGAAATTCCACTAATTGCATTAGATGTGATGTTTTCGTTTGTTATAGACACGTTTCAGGTAATTAAATCATGAAAGTTAATTGTTATTCTCATATGCAATTTAGGACTTACACTGGTATTTTAGAGCAATTTCCAAAGTTATTAAATTTGTAAGCATATAAATATCATCTACTAGTTTTTGAAGTCATTTTAAGAGACTAAAACCACCAACATTGACATTTATTCATCAAATATTTTCTAAAACTTGCCAAGTAATATCAGATATATTGAGTTTTAGATATATGTTTGGTGAACAAAATATCCGATATATTGAGTTTTATGCAAATGCAACAATACATTACAACAAAAAACTAAGAAAAATAGATGTAATTTTGAAAGATATACCAAATTTTTACGTCAAAAAATAAGTATTTTCTGCAAATTGCAAGTATAACAAATGCTTTATATTAAATATTTAGGTCAAATAAGGAACATTTTATTAATTCGGATGCTATTTCAAGTGAGTAAACCATCGAATTTGACAGTTATACTTCAAATTTTTTAATACTTGAGAGAAATAATTATTAGACAATTTCGAAAATAAAATATCAAGTTTTATACAAACAAAAGTTATAATAATGCATTTACATTCAATAAAATGCAGACTAGATACTTTATTTAATTTAATACATGAAAATGATTAAATGATTAAATATTGATGCGAATGGAAAATGATGTCCACAGAGAAAGCTTTCAAAATCTGTTCCTACAGGTGGGTTCACAGGGATCTTGGTTTCCTTGGCACGCAACTTGTACTATTTTAGTTTTATACTGAAAATAAATTAATTTGTTTTGGTCAAATCACGACAATGAAAGATAGTGAGCAAAAAAATGATAAATGATAGGAAGTCAGAGATAGCAAAATACAAACAAAAACAAGTTTCTAATATAGATAAATTCTAAATTCTTTTATGTAATGTGAAATTTCTCACTGTTGTACAAAATAACACGTGGCTAGACGAGACGAGATCGGTAAATTTTAAATTGAGAGCACTTTTGGATAACATTTTCCATTTATTTTTGGACATATAGGATATTTTAGAAAATATCATATTTTACGTTTTAGAGGGGCACTGATAAAATTTTTGCCATATAAAGCGACTCTAAGCAAAGCGGTTTATTCTCTATCCTTCGCTCCCTTCACCCCTATCCCGTGCTAACCAGTCGCGCCGTCCTTCACCCCCCTTCTATCGATTTCTACACCGAGCTTGGGGGTTGAACCGCTTGATTTATCCTGCGATTTCTCTTCAGGTAATCTATTACCATTATGTTTTGATCCTATTACTCCTTTCTTTTGTTCCCCAATTTCGGTAAATTGTTCCTAGGGTTTACTGTGTTCGATGCCCTAATTTTAATTGCTGATAGTTCCATAGTTCGTTATCTGTTGACTTCTAAATTAGCTTTGTACGTGTTTGCTCGGGCGCCATTCGTGATGTGTTAGGATATGGGTTTAAAGGGATATTTGTCGATTGGGAGAAGTCACCGATATATAGTTTTCATCCTTTTGCATGTAGATTTCTCGGGTTTTAGTTTTTTTTTTTTCTTTTCCATCAGAAAGTTGGGCTTTAACTCCCGATTTCTTGGGTTTTAGTGGTCTTTAGCCTGGATTTGCGCTTGCAGCCTTGCACAGAAATTATGTAGCCGTATGTATGCTGATAGATTTGTTAAAAGATCGGATCAGGGTTTTTGGTATTTTTGTGCAAACTTGGGATTTAGGGTTTATGGAGCAATAGTATGTAATATAGTTTTTCTATGAAATAAGTTACGGAATTATGATTATGTGAAAAATTATTTTACAGTATAAGGCTGAATAGAAGTGTTTTATCAAATTATTGTAAGTTCATTTCATTTTTGTTAGTAACAAATATTTTAAAGAAAGTTTTGAGCTCATTAGTGCACCTTAGCAAAACTCTCTCAGATGTTGTTCGGAATGAAATAAGTCTGAAGTCAATCTTTTATAATATCTTCTGATTTGTATTGAGTAGCAAGATTGTAATTTTCAAAACATGTATTCTTCAATTCTTTCCGAACAATCTCCGATGAGAATTTCATGGTGTAGAGTAGATTATAATGTACCTGGAAAAGAATTTTGCATGTACTTGTTTTTCCAGAATTTAAAAGGAAGACAGTCTAGCTATTGTATATTCACCTTGGCAATGATAACATCTATCTTTTTAAATGCAGGGGATCATCACGCAACAAAACAAAATAATAGAGGTGGCCCTGTGCAAAAGCTTCTTGTTAAATGGAGTTGTCCAAGCCTGGACAAACAAGTGCCCTTCCAAGTGGCTTGTCTCCGTCACAGCAATTAACCTCGTCAGACAATCAACTTCCCTTTTTTACATCCACAAATTTGGCATTAAATCCGAATCAACCCAACAGCACCAACCCTGCTTCTCTAACTGTCAGACCTTTTAATGCTCCATCTCGCATTTTAATGCCGTGGGAGTCTGTAGCTGTGCAATCCCAAAATCCAAACCCGCTAAGATCTGAAAGACTTCCAAATACTCCAAATAACCCTACTTCGAACAAGAAGTTACCCCAAATGGAGGTGTCTCCAAGGCTGACAGCGACAAAGGGTGTTTCTAAAGCTTCTAATAAGCGATCAATACAGCAGGTTGAGGTATCTCCAAAGGCCCAATCTGCCAATGATACAGAGTCAGTAAGGTCCAGGATGAGAGAACATCTTGCTGCAGCACTCTCTGTCTCATCCGGAGAAAAGACATCAGAGGGCCCGCAACAACAAATGGAGAAGAAATAGCAAACCTGAAAAAAGAGGAAGGACCGAATGATTGTGAATCCATGGTTGATGAGCTGTTGCAGGGAAATGGGCTATCGTGGGCTGAAAATTCACGAAATACTCCTGATGACAACATGTTAAAGTCACCCCGTGAGGATGAGAAGAGCCTAGCAATAAAAATTGAAGCTGAGCTGTTTCGCCACTTCGGTGGGGTCAACAAAAAGTACAGAGAGAAAGGTCGCTCTCTTTCGTTCAATTTAAAGGATCAGAGTAACCCAGAATTAAGAGTAAGGGTATTGTCAGGGGATATTAAACCCGAGAAACTATGTTTGATGTCAGCTGAGGAGCTGGCATCAAAAGAATTGTCAGAGTGGCGTCAAGCCAAGGCTGAATTGATGGCTCAGGCTATTGTTTTACCAGATGCTGATGTGGACATGAGGAAACGGGTCAAGAAAACACATAAAGGGGAGTTTGTGGTGATTGAGGAGGAGAAGGACTCCTCGTGGGCTCCCCTTGATGCTGAGATCAAAGCTGGTGCCAGTGTGGGGGCCAGTACAGGTCGGGTTGAGCAGCCCGTTAAGGATGTCAAGGCAGAAGATGAGACGCCAGACTTGATGCTGGAAATCATGGGGGACGGATTTGTGGATGTGGATCATCTCTCACCGGTAGTTACATTGGATGAGTTTATGAAGGATCTTGATTCAGAGCCCCCGTTTATCGACCTCGGTATTAACTCAGAGGAGGCAGCGGCACAGGCACTTGCATTAGCACAAACAAAGCCATCTATTGTTAAAGAAGAGAAAAGTGGTGTCCACTCAGATGTGAAGAATAAACGGGTGCCTTCTGGGGAGGCATCGGGAAATGTCAAACAGGAGAGTACTGGTGAGGCAGAAACCTTAGATCCTATGGACAGTAAGGAGGATAAGGAGGGTAAGGTTGCTTCCTTGGATGAAAGTGCAGTGAAATTAGAACCCGTTGCCAATAAACTGGAGGTGTCAAGTGGGAAAATTATTGGGGAGCATAAGGAGGCATTGTGGGAAGGGTGGTACAGTTGAATGTCTCGTCACTTGCAAGTGTTGTTGCTTTTTACAAAAGGTAGTTGATGTGAAATGGACTTGTTTATACATGACGAAACAGAATGGCAATCTATCAGCATTTTAAATTGAGTTTCATTTTTTCTTTGCTTTCATGATGATCACAATGAGTTGAAGGATTTGCACATCTGAGTTTAAGCTATGCTTTTGTCCAAATTTCTTGTAACTTTGGTTTCATCATTGAGGCGTGCTCATGTAAATTTGGTTCCTTTTTGTACTCTGCACACTATAGCTTACATATTAATGCATAAAAAACATTAAGCAAGAAAACCAGTATATTAAAAGTTGAATTGTGTAAATAATAAGTGAATGAATAAACAATCAAAGCACTGGGCATGTATATGTCCTGTAAAAATTCCATCTCAACACTGCAAAGCTCAGATACAGCATGTTGCAAATTACCATTCAACATTATAACATACGTTTAAATGCCGGTGCTATATATGTGCTAAACTACAAACTGGTACTTACTGGTCCAGTATAATGCATCTTCTTAAAGATATATACCCTGTATGAAGCCAAATGATAAGCACCTTTTTTTTACAGTGGTGAGAAGCCTTCTATGAAGGAATGGCCGGGATTTATTGAGATCAAGGGAAGAGTTCGCCTTGAGCCGTTTGAGAAGTTCCTTAAAGAACTTCCTTTATCTCGCACCCGTGCAATTATGGTAATTTCCTTTCTGTGATATAATCTTATGCTGTTTTTAGTGCTGAGAGTAAGATCTGTCATATTTATGAACCTGTTCAATCCATTAATGTAAATTATGAAGTGGTTCATTAAGGGTTTTGCTCAGAAGCTGTACATGGTAGTTATTAGATTATGCTGGAACATATGCCAGCATAATATCGTACTATGATACATGTCTCTTTGTTCCAATGACTGTCAGGCTTTAGTATCATCTGCTCTTGTATAGACCAAAATAGAACTTTTAGGGTTAGGTGAAATTAAATTTATTGAAAGAAAAAAAACTTTTTAGAGCTGAGCACGAGTAGCACCAGACCCTCGGCCTAATGCAATCATATTTCACTTTTGGAGGTCTGAATGAATGGCCTAAGAGTTTGAAGTCATCTGTGCAAAACCCTTAATGACTGAGGAAAAAGAGCAATGTTAAGCAGTCGTGACTATAATGTTCAGCAGCGGTCCAATTTTTCATGATAATTATGACCAAATTCCGCACCTGCTCTGCATCTCTATCTCTTATCTGATAAAATAGTAAATAAAGTCTATAAATCATATGAAAGTTTTTTTTTTTATTTTAACCTTCTAATGTTTAGATGACATGAACGGCTATTTCTGGTGGTTGTGTTTAATACCTAACAGTCGTGACAGTTCAAATCAATACTGGACATAGTTTGAGATCCTTGTGTACAACTGTTGGGCCGGTGGTACTAGAGACAGTTTGCCTAGTATTAACAATATTTACCTCAAATGTGACGAGCTCTCTTTGGGTTAGAAGTAAAAGTATGATCACACCCAATGAGATTTAATGAGCTGGTTTGTAAAAGAATTTGTATGATCAAATAGATGGTCATTGTTCAACGACTCTAAATTGTTGAGTGTTAGTTGCTAATATGAGAATATGTGTTGTTACACGTAAAATGGGGTAATATTAGCCATTATTCTGCAAACTGCTTGTGCTTTGCACCAAGTACCATGAAGTCTGAAACTAGATATCTTTTAATTTCGTGGTTCTAATTTATTTATAAAATACTTTTTAAATGATTTGCTTTTTGTCAGATTGTTGAAATCAAATGGAAGCAGGGATCCATGGAAAGTGGCCGACAGAATCTGTCAGAGGTTTGTGACCTCTCCCCTCATTATTACTTGTAATATAGGTTATTTTATTCTATACATGCAAGTGACATCACAGTAATATATATATATATATATATATATTTTTTTTTTACTTTTTTGAAAACAATATCCCCAAGTGAAATAAGGCAAAAGAGAGGGTGTAGAACTAGGGTACTCTTTAAGTTCAACAAGTCCTTGGTGATCTTAAACTCCGAAACCTATCAGAATGACTTCAAACAACAAATCCAAATCGTCGAAACCAATCTACTTCACGAAGTGATGTGTTTACATGTCAAATTTATAAATTTTCGACTTAATTTAATATAAAGTGAAGCGGTAAAAAATAGAAGGTTTATAAGTTAACTTTAATACGTTCATTTCATGATGTTTATAAGTTAACTTTAATACGTTCATTTCATGATGTTTTTGACCGCTTGATTTTGTACTAAATTAATTTGAAAATTTGTAAATTTGACATGTAAACGCATCACTCGTGAAAGAGATCGGTATCAAAGGTTTTGGATTCGTCGTTTGAAATCAATCCAATAGATTTTAGAGTTCAACTCACAAAGGGCTTGGTGCTTAATAGCATCCTGGTTCTACTCCATGTTTTCAGTTTTGATGATTCATTGTTGTTTATTATATGACAGTGAGAATCATTTCCCACTCTTTCCCTAGCTGATCTCTTGTTCCCTGCTTGATGCAGACCATTGAGTCATATATTGCCGATGCAAGAGTTGGGTTTGCCGAACCAAGCCCTGGCGTGGAGCTGTACCTCAGCCCAACCAATGAAAAAATGCTCGAGATGTTTACTCGGCTTCTTCCAAAGAGCATTCTGACAATCTGAAAGCATCCTCCATCAGCTTAATTGGTGTGGTTGTGTGGCGGCGACCTCTTGTGACAACCATATCACCTAGGTCCCATTCCCATCACAACCAACCGAGCACCGCCAACAAAAAATCTAATAACAACAATAGAAGAAAAGAACAAGTTATAAATATCAACTCTCCCAAACCTAGTAGATCATCTTTCTCAACACTCGACCCTGTTAAACATGCACCAAGTAATTTTAACTGTGATGATGATGATGACGATGATGGTGATGTGCCTCCTGGATTTGGTCACATGGTTAATAGGGCTGATAATAATAATAATAATACTATTAGGAATTATGATGATGATCTTCCTGAGTTTGATTTTGGCAGTGCTGCTAAAAATGCTAACAAAGGTGTTTCCAGTGTAAGGCCAGTACAGCAAATTAGGGAATTGATACAAAAATATGGTCATGGGACTGGTAGTAGTTCTCCTGGAGCTGGTACTGGTGTTAGTTTTAAGAAACCAACTATTGACACAAAGCCATGGAATGCTAATGATGATGATGATGATGATTTCCCTGAATGGAACCCTAACCAGGAAAATCGATTGCATGTTAATTCTTTACCGTCTCAACCCCAAATTTCATCACATAACATGCATACCACACAAAATATACCACCTATTCAGGCAACCCAGTACGTTGCACCAAGTCAACAAATTTTACAGCCATCACAAGAGCAGCCTCTTGTTCCTCAGCCTACTTTAAGACCTGCCATCAATTTACAACCTAACTATCAAGCCACTAGCCAGTGGTGGGGCCAAGGGGGGCCTGGTCAGGTAGAAATGGTGCAACCACCTTCCCAATTGGGGTATAGATTGCCAAATACGGGGTGGAGACCTGATTTCCAAGGGAATAAAGGTGCTTAGTTTTTAGTTTTGTACTTTTATTCTTAGGTTTTACTCCTTTCCTCTTTTCTTGTAGTGGTTACAGTTCTCTCTCATTTTTTTTTTTTTGCTAGTACTTTTGGGGGTCTGGCACAGTGTAAATTATTATTGTGATAAAGTTCTCCTAGTGGAGATGCGTGCTTGAGAAAGGTTAATGGATGCTGGCCGCTTAACATCTGTATGATTTTTCATTTTCATTTTTTATTTTATAACAAACCTCCGCTTCATATAGTATTTAACGTAATCTTTAGAAAACGATTTGCAGATGTTGCCTGCTATTTCTGAACTTGCAGCATGACGAATTATTTGTTTTTAGTTGAAGAATTTCTAGATCAGGATATTATTTATTTAGGAAAATGTTTTGGATTCGCTCTT
Organism: Carex parvula; assembly: GCA_025461045.1. Taxonomy (NCBI): domain Eukaryota; kingdom Viridiplantae; phylum Streptophyta; class Magnoliopsida; order Poales; family Cyperaceae; genus Carex; species Carex parvula. The sequence continues at coordinate 257,126 of JAJGRW010000903.1, read as the reverse complement.
AAATGTCCATCTCTAGTCTACTTCTAAATGTTTTTAGTGGCTATTTTTTTTTAAAATAAAAAACATGTATTATACACCTAATTTGCTTTTAATATATAGTTATAAAAAAATTAAGATTGTTATATTATTGTTGAAACACTTGTCTATTTTTATGTTTTATATTTTCCTTTCAAACTTGTATAATTACAATTTTGAGAGTGTTGGATGGATGGTTGTATGCAAGTCGCATGAGTGATCATCACTACGTTTCTATGCTATCAACAGACGTCTTGGAAACTATAATTGAAAAAAGGCATTAAAATAATTCAACTATTAAGAAATTAGCTAAGCTTTTACAAAATTAATATTTTGTTGTTAAAGGTGACTACTTTGATATTAACATATACGGTCATGATTGCATTTTTGATGAATTAAAATTAGTGATTTGTTATGAAATATAACCAGACAAGTGTTTATATGTACGAATGTATGCGTTAATCAAAACTTGCTCCCGAATATATTCAGGAATGCACGCAAAAAGAAGTAAAGAACGCCCAAGTTAAACCAAGTGACACTCATTTTTTATTCGTGTAAATTTGCATGAAAGCATTAAGTGGGATCTCTAACCCCTCAAATATTAAAATATTTCTTCTTTCAAGGTTCTTAAAGCATCTCCGGTTTTAGGAAAAACCAAAACATAGTAATATCCAAAGTTCCAAACAAGACCTGAAACCCGGGCCAATATTTTTGTCTGACATTATTTGCCGAAAATTTTATTTCTATCATATTCACACAAAAAATAAACCAAAACATTTCAATTTAGTCAGAATTCGAAATTCACCCAGGCCACCAAACTATTTAGCGACCCCAAAGACTGGGGGCGCCAATTGGCCATGCGGCCCTAGCCTAGGGGCCTCCAAATGGAATAGCGGCCTTTACACATGATAACAAAAACTATTTTTGTGATGGGACCCACTTGTTCTCTGTGCCGCTAAAAATAAAAAACGAATGGGGCCGCTAATTTCAATCTAAACTACCTTATTCTATGTGCTAAAAAAAAATGGGGTCGCTATTCTATTTGGAGGCCCCTAGGCTGGGGCGCTAAATGATTTGGCAGCCTAGGTAAAATTCGAATTCTCACTTAACGAGGGTGTTTTGTTTTTTTTTTATTTTTTATTATGGTATAAATAAAAATTTCGGCATTATTTATACATATGACTAGCTTAGCATTTATTGTCCCCAATAAAAATTGTTAAATAAAAACATAAAGTGCTACGATTTTGATATTGACTTTTAGGTAAATTTCATGGGAGGTCACCCAACTTCAACATATAATAACGGTGGATTGATTTTAATTCATTTAATATTTCATCACTGAAATTAATTGGATCCCCATGCCAATTTGAATTCAAATTAAGCACGAAATAAAATTGATGTATTGTATGGTATTATATTGTTAGATCTCGTCAACTTTTTTTCTTTTTTTTTTCCAAAACAGTGGTACATGAATTAAAATCAGCCATTGACATTACCAGTGTCTAAGGATCACAAAATTTATTTAACTCTAATACGCCGACAAAATAATTTTGAAGTAATTATTTCTGAGAAAAAATGTGTTATATATGTAACTGCATTAGTGCTGAAAAGAATATAAAATCATTCACAATTTACTCCACTATTTTAATAAAAATTGAAATTATTTACGAGTGAAATGAGATTAGTAGCTATCATAAAAGTTTAGTTTATAATTTTAGTAATTTGAATTAATACGTACGAATCAATTAAATTAGAAAATAATAGAAGTTCTATAATTAAAAGAAATAATCAAAATTAGATAGATAATAAAACTGACTCCGCAGAATTAACTCTTGATTTCTTACAAAATTCCTTTCAGAACTGTCGAGATAATAGTTTTTATCTTTTACCATGCTGTCAGGCATTTTAGCAAATTGATTATTCAGGTAATGTTCACATTTTATTTAGTCAACGCTTGCAAATAAGCAAATAAACGTACTTGTACCAATCAAATTAATTAATAACTACTGTCAGCTTCTTAGGAAAAAAACAAAATACACATACGACTTCTCCAACTCTCCCCGAAAATTGTATTCAAATTTCCACTGAGAAAAGTTCCACTTTTTATATTCAAACTTTTAAATACATAAACATTGGTACAATATCATCAGAGAAGTGAATAGATATACGATAAAACGTATTTAATCAAAATAAATGATTTAAGAATATGCGAGTATTCTTAACAATTTTAATCAAAACGAAAGGTGTTTTTAGTAAAGATATATCATATTTAAGAGTACAATTTTAATATATACATGATATTGTGTAAATATAAAATTAAATGCTAGATAAAATACTCCAAAATCAATTACATACTTTCCCCATATAATATTGGAATAGTTGTTTTTAATTGAAGAGAAATGAGATCCATCTATTTTTTTATCTTAACAAAATCATCTATTATCATATCTAATTTTCATCGCTAAAAAAAAATTATGCTATGCAATTATCAGTGAAATCTGAAAAGTTAAAACAACGCTTCGATGTATTTAATATATTTTTTAAAAACCAAATTTTCTAAAACTTAAAGATGTTGTAATCAAATCTGATTTTTAATATTAGGAAGTATGATATGCAATAACTAAAATATGACAAATAATCGTAGATTTCATTTTAGTTTCAAATTTAATATAGCCTCTAGGTCAATATCGTACATTTTGAATTTGATAAACAATGCAACAATCGGCTATATCTAGAAGGGCATTTGCTTGACAATTTAATCGCCGACTCTTATTTGTTTGACAATAAATACATTATCCTTCTAAATTTCTCTGAAAGCAAAAAAATAGTAGGTTAATGAAAGCATTTTAAAATATACTAAAAAACCTTAAATACTTGATAAATTATGAGGGAAAGCCCATGGTTACTTATACTGTACTATAATTGAGTAATTGACCTAAACACATATAATATAGCACGATTTTTGACAAGTATTTAAGTCGTTGTGAGGAAGCCCCTTCTCTTTATCTCCGTGTATGGTCCCCACTGATAGCTACTTATTTTTCTTTTATTTTGAGAAAAGTAGTTGGCACCTTTGCATCGTGAATTTGTTCTTTTGCTCAAAAGAAAAGAAAGTATCATGAGTTCTTTTCAATTTTTAATACTATTCCTGTCTCTCTCTTTTATTTTTCCATTGCTTTTTGTCGTTTACCAGAAAGCTTACCGTTAGCTTGCCTACCTATCCAACGACTTCGTCAATCTCACCAACTCTTATTATTATAATTTGAGATATCTATGATTCTAAGTTTCTAAACAGAAAATTTTGCCAATTTTTATTTTTGGTCTGTATATAACGTTTTACCATTTTTTTCCTCTGTTAACTCTAGTACAAATATTGTGGGCCTGTTATGTAACTAACTAATTAATTAATTAGTCACGTGTTTCACTTTTGATCCAAACTTCTAGGCTCTAGCGCATTTGTTTATTGGGCTTGTGAGCTGTGACTGTGAGGGCACGCAAGCGTTGAATGTGGCCTCCCACCAAACTCTCTCTCTCGTGTTTCTTCGCGAAGCGGGTTACGAAACATATAATTAATGACCCAGAACAAAAACGCCTTCATCAGAAGAGATACAGGGACCAAGACTTAATGAGCGCACCTTCTAACCTGCCTCAAACTAAAAAATTTATTCTCCAACTTCGCCTACGCTAAGTTGTTCTTGTATGCATTAATCTTTATGAAACGAAACCTTTAAAATGAGAACAAAAGTAGATTTTTACTGGTATGATGTGATGCTGTGATGTGCTTAGTTAGTATCTCATGGAGTGGTGCTTGGACCGCTTTGCTGGAACTGATATCTGTATTTAACAATTTCGGCAATGAAATGGACTTTTGCCTTTTTTTTAAAAAAAAAAAACAAAAGTAGAGACGGAGAACAAGGAAGATACACATGCTTCAGAATAGGGGGGTTTCCCTTCTTTGTAAAAATATATCCAAAATATACATTTAGTGTTACTTAATCTCACAACGGAATCGTCTACGGCTATCACAATTATGCCATCTCCATTCATCTAGCTCAAACAAACCAATCACTACTACTAAAAGAATTATATTCTTTCAAGTTAAAAAATAAAATTAATTCAACTTCAACTCTAGAACTCATCCAAGCTCATCACATTTCCTTCGTGAACATGCACTGACGCAACCCGGCACCACACACTCGGGGTATCAGCCGGGAGGCCATGTTTATCACTGACGGTTCGCCACCAATCTACATGTGGCCAAATGTAGTCCCAGTTTGTTAATGGCACCACGTGAATGGCTGGCCCCACCCGTAGTCCACGTCAGCAAATCCAGCCTCGTCCAATCTGACACCAGCAGCGTCTTATAATCCGATGTGATCTGATACGGTCCCCGGAAAGCTCCCCCTTGCCCCACTTATTGAACTCCAAAGGAAGCCTCTTCTTCCCTTCTTTGATCAACTTGACAATCTCAACAATTGATGAGTTAGAAATTTACTTCAGCAGTTGCCGACACCCTCAATGATGTAATAACAGTTACCGTAAAACCCGATCGATAACTTCTCATGCAGAACAGGTCTGGCATTCATAGCAAAACAGAGATGAATCTGGTATCAGGGGCAAATCCAATTGCGTGAGTTCGGCTTCTGCCAGGCCTTGGCAATCAACACCTCAAACGCAGAGCAGCGGAGGTTGGTTTCATCTAGAAATTGGTTTTTGAAATGGTTGATGTACTCGGCCGAGATGTCCATTGCAAGGTACTCCAGGCGCAGATCGGACGGCTGTGGTAGCTCCCCGATGGGGGGCATTAGGTGGATTTGGTATGCACTCACGGCACCAGGCCGGTTCAATGGATACGTTTGCCTTGCCTCTTGACCAATTCTCCAACTGCTGACATGAACTGGGCCGCACCAAGGCCCGTCGGCCGCTGCATGACTGAATCGGTAACCCACCACGAAGCCTCCGCATCCAACTCAGTTACCTGAAATATATAGTAACACGTTTGTTATTGATTACTTTCAATTTTTTATTATTTTTGTTCAGAGTAAATGGGATATATTTTGTTATTTTAGCAATCCTACCATTTAATGTTTACGCGTTTATTTGGTCAAGATCTAGAAAGAGATGCTTTTTGCGTCAGCCAAAGGAAATAAAAATAGCTTGACCATTTCACTTTAAAACGCTACAATATAGTAGTTACGCTTATTTGCGCAAAAGTTGTTCTTGCGGACTTCTATTGTCATCAGACTCTCTAGATCAGTTAAACTATAGAACCAAAAATTCTTCACTGTTCCTTTTCGTAATTTTCCACAATACCTTGCAAAATTGCAATATTATCTTTTAGGAATTATTGGTGCCCAAAGACTTGAAACCGAAATTACAAAATAAAAATAATGAATTTTGAATTTTGATAGATACGTTCCAAATTGAAATTGTCACGTCAAATACGGAGGCCGGAACTTGTCATATCATTTTTCTCTGAATAATTGTGTATTAGGTTGAAACTCTAACCCAAAACAAATCCTACAGCAAGCGTTCCACCTACCACCTTGTAAACTATCATGTAAATTTGATTTGATAAAACAAAATATTATCCCATGTAATTTCATTCCAAAATCAAATGCTTCAGAAACCCAAACAGAATCTGAAATTACCTGGAACTAGCAAAATCAAGAATCCTCCTCGGATCGGGAAAACCGAGGTGAGGGATGCGGCAGCAGCTCATCCTTCGGTATCATCAACGGATACTCCAATAATCAACATCCTTCAATGTACACTCGGCCTTAGCCTTTATAAACCAGACACCTTCACTGGTACAGTCGATCGACAGCTGTCCATCGGCGCCATCCTCAACAAGCCTCCCGGCGATGGGGTAGTACGGCACTAGCGCCTCGGCTACTGCGCACTCGATCACTGCCGATGGGTTGACGCCGTGCTTGAACACGTGTAGCGACTCGATCAGGGCCCGCTGGGTCGGGTACCGGTCGAGCCAAGAGAGGGGAGGGAGGCCGGAGGGCGTCTGACTGGCGGGGACTACCAGCTTCTGAGATAGTCTCTGCACTGAGGTGCTTGGTCGCCATAGTCGCCGTGAAATGTGTAGAAGTGTGCTCCTCTCTCTCTCTCTCTGTTTTATTTTTTAAATTTGGAAACCCTTTTCGAGAAATTTTTGGTGCGTATACAGCTGGGGACAGAATTTATTTACAGACAGACTTCACAGGTGAGTTTGAAAGAGTGGAACGGTGGAGTGGCATTTATAGTACGGGAAGAGCAAGGGTTTAGGATTTAGGAAGGTTACTAGATGACTCTGTTTGGTTGAGTTGTTCTCAAGTCATCGATAACAAGAGGCGCCATTTATTTAGCTTAATAAGCTCTTTTGAGGAGTATCCAGTTTTGAAGGAATGGAGATGATGATTTAAGATAGGTGGGAGGAAGCACGCGTAGTTGGACAACTTGGACTGGTTTGGTTCGACTGGACCCTGCTTATAGTGCTAGCTATTATCAACATACTATCGGATGAGGTGGCATCGGATCGGATCCTAGTCAAATCATCAGATCATGTGCTCGGGCGGAGACCCGGTAAATAATCCTCCGTCATCGAGTATTGACTAAACCATCAAGAAAAGGTCCGACGACTCCGCCATGAGCGATTCTAGGTTTTCTGTGCCCTTCCCAGTAAAGTATTTTGTAGAAAAAAAGAGTCAGATGCATATTAGCTCTATATTGTAATTTTTAAAAGATCAATCCAAGAAAGAAAAATAGATTATAAATGCTAGTGCATTAAATGTTTTATATATGTGTACTTTTTTCATTATTATATATGTTTCGTTTTGTTCCTTAGAGGTTTCTTATTTCCCTTGAACAGAAAACATACACAATTAAAGCGATTCAAGCATGATCCGGTCCTATGGTCAATGGCATATATGAGGAGGATTCAAATGCCTCCATTTTTCATGCCTCTACCATGTCTCCATTTTTAAAAAACTTTAATAACTCAAAATTTAAAACTTAAATGTCCAAAATAAAACTGTTGAATATGATCTACATCATTTTATCTATGCACGTGGTAAAAAATTATGACATTACAATTTTATTTTGGTTGTCATCAAGAGCTTGTAAAAAAACATACTAAGATGGATAATTCTAGACGTTGATTTTTCAACTTATTGATTCACATAAAAACAAAATCAAAATGTGATAATTTTTATGAGCACATAGATAAAATGATGTAGATCATATCCACGGTTTTATTTTGACTTTTAAGTTTTAAATTTGGAGTTATTAAAGTTTTTAAAAATAGAGGCATGAAAAATGGAGACATTTGAACCCTCCTCTTGCATGTATTAGCATACATCAAGAAGGCCACAGGAATCTCAAATCTGAATATTATACTTTGGCCGGGGTCCAACATGAATCCTTCGTTTAAATTGAAATATCTTTGAGTTCGAAGAGCAAGTCATTATTTCTAATAAATAATAAATCATGTAATACAACATATTTAATCGTAATCTGTTTTTTGTCCCTTAGTATTTATTAAAGATATTAGTTGGTTTAGTTGGTTTAAAGAATCTTTTCCAATATATATAGAAGAAAAGGAAAAATAGAAAATATAGTTAAAACGACAGCAGTGAAAATTACGGCTTTGGCTCTCTTTGAAGCACAACAATGAAAAAAGCCACGTAAAGACAAAGGAGATGTAACGAAGAAGAAGAAAAAAATCCCTCATGACTGGTGCTTGCTTGGAAGCCAGATGAAGGAAAGGGACCCGCAAAAATTACATAAAATGAACAAATAAAATAACCTTAATGTAAGCGCAAATTCGTTGTCAATTCTACTGCTTCCCTGCTTCTTTGGCAATTTTTGTTGGTCATTGAAATACAGGATAGATCTTGAGTGTAGGTTGGAGGATTATTACAAATTGTTTAAACCATTTTTTCCTCCGAAATCTACTTGAAATTTTAGGGGGAAATTTCTAGTATGCTCGTATAAACTTCTGAAATATAGTAAATTTCCTTAAAAAAAAACATCATAATATTCAATTTATCCATAAAAAATTTGACATTTTTTGTTCTATCTTTTTCATTTATTAACCTTTTATTTAGCTATTCAAAAAATTAAATTGACAAATATTCTTTTATTTCTTCTATACCATTTCATTTTTTGAAATCGACTTATTATATATATAAAATAAGGGTATAAAAAAAATGTCAAGTTTTTATAGACAAATTAGATATTATAATGTTTTCACGACGAAATTGACTATTTCAGAAGTTTACATGGGCACACTATAAATTTTTCCAAATTTTAAAACTGCAAAGCAACTGGTAGAACTAAATCACCAAAATTTTCTCCTAATAGTCCAATATATTTATCAAATTATTAGCTATGCCCTTCGAGAACAAATTATTCATGACCTATGTTACACGGTAACACAGACACAAAAATGGTGTCGGACACGAGATTTTTTAATTATTGCCGATTGGGACATCCAGGATGTGTTGTTTGGACATGGATATGCCATGCATTGCATCTACATAAATGTCTCTTTATCCCTACAAAGCCTACAAAAATATGGGTCTGTAAAAGCCCTATCTCTAGGTGTGTCTGTGTCAGTTGACAAAGCATTGATTAAAATTTCAACATTATGATTATGTAATTCATCATCATTTGGATCCTCTCTAGAATGCTTATGAGAAGCTTTCATATTGATAGATCGTTATAAATCAAACGCAAATGCAGCAAAAAAAAAAAAAAAAAAATCTCTCAAGTAGAACCTTGAACTAACAAATTTCCGCAACAGATAGAATAGCGAAATTTGCAATTAGTAAATGAGAATAGAGAAAAATAGTGATTTTTTATATTAGTGTGAAAATGGTGCTATTCTGACTAGTAAAAATATTGTTTGGATTGTATATTTGAAATAGTGAATAGCTGTAACTAAAAAAGAATAATGTTAACAATGTGCTAATTAAGAAAACGAAATAGACAAGTGCTATCTCAAACGAATTATCACAACGTAGAGATGACAGAAGTGATATCAACTTTGTCATTTCGGGACTGTGTTGGCGGAAATCCAAGAAGGAAATATTTTTTTTCTCTCTCTTTACACTTTCAAATAGTAGCTATTCTGACATTTACAAAAATTAGAGAATAATAATTGTTCTAGCTATTCAGAATAGCAAAATTGTTATTTATATGCTATTGTTATTGTGAATAGCCTATATTATAAAATAGTCTCTATTTTTAACACATCCAATTAAGAAATGAAGTTGAAAATTCGAACGTCTTGTTTTAGTTTTATATTTGTGTTGTTTCTTAAGGGGCGCAAATCATCTCACATTTGTGTCTGTGTATGATGTAGTATATTTTAGAATATATGATACATTTATTTATTTTTAATTTTTACTATCATTTTAATGTTAAAAACAGTATTTTCTTTACCATCATGTGTATTTTTTATTACGAGGGAGTTACAATACTTTGTAAATCGTAAATCATACGTGCTATGATTCATATTCATATTTTATAGTGCAAACAATACGAAACCAATTAATATAAGCTTCATAGAAAAATGTACTTAGAAATTAATTTACATTTTTTAAAATTGTTTTACTAATTTGTAAATAATTAAAAAAACAAACTACTTTTTGTCAGAATCTTTAGTTAATTAAGTTGATTTTCTATCTATTTAAATAAATAGTAAATAATTTTACAAAAAATGTAAACTTTGATTATCAATTATATTTTTATATAAATATCATTTGAGCAGTTAGTTTTATTATTTGAACTTTATAAATAAAAATATGAATTTATAACACATACCGTTACGTGCTTTGTGGAGCACCGTAACCTCATTTTTTTTATTGCTACATCGAGCACTAACTATTATGACAACTGAAACATTGATAATCGAGATCTGCGATTAATTTGCTATATCAAGTACTGAATATTCTGACAACTGAAATATTGTATTCCATTGAGCAGATCAAGAACCGTTGCCAATCACCACTTAATTTTTTTTTGGTAAAACCTCGTGCTCACTTCTTAACGGAAGTTGACTGGTCGAACCAAAAACCACAAAACATTGATATATTAGTTTTCTAATCAACGTGATTAAGAGGCATAATTGGTGGCTAGTCCACTACTCCACTCAATTACTTGAGGTGTGCTGATAACTATTGCATTTGTTATTGGATACTAATCTTTTTAGGAAATTTCATGTATACCCCTCAAAAATCTTGAAATTATGTATTTTCCTCTCTAAAATTCACAATTTCATATTTATCCTTCTAAATTTCAGATTAAAGGAGCCTCGTGATATGAATTCGAGGGAAATTCATATCACCTAAGGTAACTCAAATTTTGAGTTTAGATACGGACCGTTTGATCGACTTTGGTGCAAAACTTGATTTACAAATACCAGAAACTCACAAATTTATTTAATTTATTGACTTTTCTAATAAAACTCATTTTAAATTTATAAAAGTATCCATTTTACCATTTTATTAAAAAGATAAAAAAAAATTGTAGACCGTTTAAGATAAAATTTGATCTTCTAATTAGTTGGTTTTGAGAGTAAATGATTCATTTTCTTACCTGTAACTCAGAAGCATGGGCGGATCCAGTAAGGGCCAGGGGGCAACTGCCCCCCCTGAATTTTGAATTTTTGTGGAGATATGTAGGTCCAAACCAACTTTGCCCCCTCTAGAATTTTATTTGGCCCCTCAGGAATTCTGATTTGTAATTAGGGTTAAATTTAGGATATTCATTGAATTCTCATTGGTAATTACGATCAGAAGTTAGAACATTGGAAATTAGAAGTCAACGTATTGGAAATTATAAGTTAGAACAATGTTTTTTATCTAGTACTCGATTAGCTAATGAGTTTGAACCTAATTATCTATTTAAATCCGATTCAATATTTTATTGCCCCCCTCTCCCGACGAAAATCCTAGATCAATACATGCATAGAAGCATATGCCTAAATGTCACTGTGTATACGTTATAAGTAGAGACATAAACCATTTGTCTCCTGAAACCGATCAATTAGAAGACAAACTATGTTTCTCACACAGACTACATAATTTTTTTTTAAATAAATGGTAAAATTGGTACTTTATAAATATAAAATGATTTCTACTAGAAAAGGTAATAATTGGGTAAATTTATGAGTTTTTTAAATTTAGAAACATAAATATGATATTATGAATTTAGAAGAGGGAATACGTAATTTTGCAGTTTTTAAGAGCAATACGTGAAATTTCTCTTTATATTTCTCTTTCTTTATATTTGTTTGTATTTTATTATATTAAAAGTCATGCTTCAAGGATGAAATGGAAGTAGGTGAACAGATCTTCACTTATCAAAACAAAAATAATCAAATAAATTTAAAAGTGTTAATTTTGTATATTAAAATTTAATTGTTTTTTTAATGTTTATATGATTCAATTATTCAATAATAATATAGTTTAGTTATTAGAATTTCATTTTGTGATAGGGAAAACTTGAATTCAAATTCTAACTGTCAAATATTATATATTTTATGTTTCTGCTCTTTAATATAAATTGTCTAGTTCAAAATGAAGTTATATACTTCTATGACAAACAATGAATTTTGACAAAGTCTTATAACAATGAGTCAATTGGCACGAGCAATGAAATTATCGGTAAATTTCTCTCATCTTTAAATTAATATAATTATTTAATTTAAGGGTTAATTTCTATGTACCCTTCAAGAGTTTTTCAATTTCTTATTTACCTCTGTACTCTTCATTATATCTAATATATCTCTCAATCTTTTCTTTTCTTCTTATTTGCCTATGAAATTAATTATCCATATTTAATGAGTCATTTAAATTTATTGTTGCCAATAATACCCTTATTTTCACAAGTCCTCCTTCAATTATTTTTTCGTTCCATTAAAGCGCCTAACACCTACAGATAATTTATTTTTCAGTCATTATTGTATTTTTTTTAATAACCAGTTGAGTGCTTCCACCAAGTTAGTGCATGCTGAAATTCACCTGTTCAACGACAAACAATAATTCTCTCATAAAAAAAAATTGAAATTTTCTCTCAAAAATAGTATCAGCAAACAATAGGTACTATGATACAATACCAACTAATTATGACATATATTGAAAGCCCTTTTTGACTTAATACTACAAAGTTTTGCTGTGATGTTCATCCTTTACACCATTGGTTGCTTCTCAAGAGAATCCTATTGGTTGTTTCTCAAGAGAAGGTTTTCGGTTGGACCATGAAGGCATTGATAAATGTGATCAGGAGCTCTCATTTATGGATGTTGTGTGATAAAATTGAGAATTTTGAAAATGTAGAGGAACAAAAGGATAGGCAGATTAACAGTGAATGGGAGGCGAAAGCAACTGCATTTCGTATTTTTAAGAATGTTGCGAAGCCTAGTTCCAGAGGTGTTATAATTAGGCACTTCAATAGAGGAAAAAAATAATTGAAGCATAGAGATGAACATGAGGGTATTTGGCAATAATAGATTAAATGACTCATTAAATATGGATAAGTATTCATTGGCAAATAAGAAAGAAAAGAAAAAGTTGAGAGATATATTAGATATAATGAAGAGTATAGAGTTAAATAAGAATTTGAAGAACTCTTCAAGGATATATGAGAAATTAATTCTTAATTTAAACATAACTATTCTAACAATTTTATATATAGCTGGGAATCGTAATCACTTTCTTGATAATAAGCACTTATATGCTTATGTACTGTAATTATAATTTGTTTTATATTATGTGCATAAATGAGAATCAATTTTTAATCTATAGCAAAGATTGTGCGTGAGGGATCACATGTTGGAAACAAACTAATTACTTGATTTCTTGCAGATCCATCGTGTCTTTGAATCTAAAACATTGAATTGTCTAATTAAATTTGTATGGAAAGTTGGCCCTTCTCAGATTGTAAGTTTTTGTGATTTCTATGCGAACTCAGGGGTGAAGATTTTAAGAGAGAACTTCTGACTTCATACAGCGTTGCAACTAGTCCGTGCGCTGCTTGATGCCAAAATTGCTCTGTTAAAATCGTTACCGAACTCAGGCTGGCAGCTAACAAAGTGTTCTACCTTCATTGCTTTTTAAGTTTTAAAATGTTCAGTTTACCAGAGGAGATTCTGTCTTGGACCTACTGATTTTTGTAAATACAAATGTTGGAGAAGTGAGGTAACATTCTAGTTTTTGCTCTGGGAAAAGGTGTGAAAGAATTTTAATTCAGTGGTACTGCTAAGACTCAGACCAAACTGGCTCGGAAATCTTCAGATATGGATACTTCTACCGCACATTTTAATTAATATTATAAAAATATTATTTAAATTGGAGAATTCAAATTATAAATATGTACTTTATTTTATAAATGGCGTGTTTCAATTATAAATTTTGAACTGAATTGAGTCTCATAAAATAGTTTAAAAAATTTAACGACAAAAATTTAATAACTTAATTTACAATGGAATATCAATTAAATTTCAAATTGACTTAAATTCGATACACGCTAATACAACTATAATTTTATTTGGATAATTTCTAACTTACATTCAATTTTGTATGGAACATCCAACTCTTATGGTACATATGTTTGAAAAATGTTATTCAAATTAAAAAAAAAAAACTATAATTACAAATGCATTCTTAATTATTTGTAATGGTTGTATATCAAATTTGAGTCTATTATGAAACTTCATTGGTTATCATAAAACTCTAAAAACTTCATAGTAAGAAGTCTCTCCACATTTGATACATGTTCTATCTAAATAATTGATAACACAATTTTCTTGAATAATAAATTTTAAATATGTACCATAATAGTTGTATTTATGCTAGAATTATCTATTTTATTTTTAATTAAAACAATATTTTTTAAGATATCAAATGAATGCATTATAAATGTTAGATTTATGCTAAAATTATTTTATAAGAAATTAGTTATTGATTTAGTCTGAACTGCATGTTTAGCACAGATGGTGATAGATCTTGCTTTTCTACATAGAGATAAATGTTCAACCCTTTCAAGAGACATGTTAAAAAAAATGATGTTGGAGTTTACGAAAACTTATTTTAAAAATAATATTGGTTTTTTTAGAGAAAAAAATATTGGTTTAGTCTTTGATAATACTTGAATTTGTTATAAAATAAATATAAACAAACAATAAACAAGATAGAGAGAACACATAAAAGATGAAAATCTCTTTATTCATATATTTCTCATGTGTGTACAATACAAGATTACAAAACCTCTATTTATAGGCTACAAATTGTAAATAAAAAGCCATCTAAAATAATAAATAGAGAATGAATTCCAATAGTAGTGGGGTAGTGGGAATGAATTGAGGATTAATATTGGGAGTTACAAAATGAATGACATCCACACATTTATAATATATTCATAACACTACCCCTTGGATGTCCATTACATAATAATATGCCTCATTAAAATCTTACTAGAAAAAATCCTACGGGATAAAAATCTAGTGAAGAAAAAAAAGTACATTATTCTTTCAATATGCAACTAAAACCTTACCAAGAAACCCAGTGGGAAAAACCATCGTTAAGGAAACTATAGTGCATATTAACTCCCCCTCATGACAACATCAATCAAGATCTTTTGAGATTGTTGTATGAATATTAAAGTTGTGTGCACAAGCAATAATGATTTTTTCTAGATCTGAAAATAATTCGAATTATTGCAGTTGAGGGCGGCTAGAGTGATGATCCAAACCTAGATTTTACTTCTATTTATAGAGAGAGAAATAAAATAAGGTACCTGGCATCAACCGTTGCAACGGAAGATTAAGCATTGCAACGGTTAACCCAGTTAGCAGGTTTGGCTGCGCTGGAAAATCCTAACGCTTATAAGCGTTACAATGGTTGCTACAACGGACCTCTTTGGAAGTTTTGGGGTCCAAAATTGATTTATTCCGTTACAACGGTTATTTGAGCGTTGCAACAAATTAAATCGATTCTGCTGTGGATTTCGGCCTATGAATTATTCTGTTGTAACGGTTCATTAACCGTTGTAACGATTTGTGCAAATTACCTCAATCTCAAGCTTACTTTACCAATTTTACAGATATCTAAACATAATCTTGAGGTGATGCTTCTAAGTTCAGTGTTTGATTTTTCATGACTCATCATTGATAAGTATAACAATTAATCATGCATCATTAATGTATATGTAGCAATTTATATCGTCATGAACCTGCATAACATCTCAAGACAAAAAACTGTAAAATTCAACAAATACATATTTTGCAAATCTAGTCAAATTGACAAGTAGATTATGGCACAATCCAACATGAATTTCAATAGTAGTGGGGTAGTGGGAATGAATTAAAAATTAATATAGAGAGTTACAAAATGAATAACATCCACACATTTATAATATATTCATAACATAATTTTGAGTGAGCCTATGGTGCTATGCATAGCACGGA
Source organism: Carex parvula (assembly GCA_025461045.1). Classification (NCBI taxonomy): domain Eukaryota; kingdom Viridiplantae; phylum Streptophyta; class Magnoliopsida; order Poales; family Cyperaceae; genus Carex; species Carex parvula. Next base: position 241,651 of record JAJGRW010000903.1, on the reverse strand, counting down.
TGGGGTCCGTGCTACGGCTCAAAATTTGACTTTTCAAAATCCTAACGGTCGATCCAACCGTTCAATGTGATAACCATATGAATATGTACTTGCAAACTAAATTTTATATTTTTTCGAATTTTTTTACTATTTTTTTAGATAGGTAGAATTTTGATGGTTCAAAATTTTCAGAAAACACTGATTTTTCTACCTATCTAAAAAAATAGTAAAAAAATTCGAAAAAATATAAAATTTAGTTTGCAAGTACATATTCATATGGTTATTACATTGAACGGTTGGATCGACCATTAAAATTTTAAAAAGTTAAATTTTTAACCGTAGCACGGACCCCATCCGTGCTATGCATAGCACCATAGCCTCACTCCATAATTTTTCTTTTTTTCTGCCCTTGTCCTTCTTTTGTGCTCTCTTTTCTCTAGACCACAAAAGGTCAATTCATTTGACGCTTTTCTAGAACCTACCTTTTATTGTAAATTACAATTTAAACACGTCATTCATGTCAAAAACAACAACGAAAAATGAAAAATATTTGAAAAATAATTACTGATGTACGCTAGTTCCTTTTCTATATTTCCTTTTGTTGGTCGTTGGAGCTCTTCTTTACCAAAATGAAAGAGAAAAAAAAACGTGAGAGAACCAAAATGTTGGCCTTTGCTTCATAGTCACTACTAATGGTTTCATGTTGCCATTTATTTTAGATATTATTTTTCTTAAATAAAGATGGAAGTCAAATCTTATAACTATATCAATTTATTTAATTTTTTTTAATAAATGAGTCTTCGTTGCAAATATAATTACATTCGCCTTAAAAAACTTTTTGTTAGCAAACTTTGGTCTGAACTCTGAACCATACTATGCACGCGCTCCTTTGAAAATTTATATGTTTGTGTAGGAGATTGCGAATTTGAATATTTTTTTTTTTGTAAACATTAAAAGTTAAAAGATTAGATCTCTGTTTTTTTCGAAAATATACAAGTCCGTTACTAATGGCATTTTCGTCTGGTGGGCTAGTGGAACATTATATTCCCAAATTATAGAACGCATCCATCACTTTCCAACACAAAGGTACTAGGAAAATAATATATATATCCAGTAATTATCCAACCACCTCTGTCCAAAATGAAAAAAAGAAAGAAATCCAACAACCAAGTGCTTCTCTATTATGCTCGGTGCTAATACTTGCTATCACTCTATCTGTGTAGGAATTTGTGCAATGAGTAGAAATAGGAAAGTTCTGATCCCCTTTAGTTTAGAAACTACATTATCAAAATTATGTAATTTGAAAATTTGTTAGGTAACAGAAGTTCTTGACAATTTTGACAATAATTTTTCAAATCATGTTAATTTTTTTTATAAAATAGGAATTTTTTTTTCTAAACATGTTATTTTCTTTATAAATTGATTGTGTATAAACATTCATTAAATTTTAAAATCATTTGATATTTTATCAAATATAATTAAATATGAATTGTTGTAAATTTCACGTCATATGATTAATTGTAAAACTTGCATTAAGTTTTATCATTTTTATGTATATGACTTATATAAAGTAATAAATGGAGGTAGCATAGTTGGTTAGAAAAAAAGTTTTAGGATTGTCAGTTACCTAAAAATTGAGAGTTCGATTTTCTTCCACGACTTTGTAGTCTCTGCGAAGGTTTAAAAAAAAAACTTATATAGAGTAGGTATTACATTTACTTGTTGGATTTAAGATTATAAGCTATCTTTTTATATTGTTAAGATTATTAGACTAATTTGTCGTGAATTGATCTCCATCCTCTTAAAAAAGCATCATAATCTGAAGTCACGACATTACAATATCTTTAACATCATACCACTTATATTATGGATTGATTTCTTTTACATCGTTTCACAATTGAGAAGTGGAACTTCAATCATTGAATTAAATTTTGACGTGCTGACTGTTTCAAGAGACGTTCTAAATAAGCTAAGTAAATTATGGTAGTTGTTTGAAACAATGAGATTTTGGGCTGTGTTTTTTAGAAAATTGGATATGAAATTTGTAATATCAAGAACTTTTAGTTCTATGTCTAAGAATTTACCTGATTAATTTTTTTTTACAGGTAGAAAGCGAAGATGTCTGAGGAGTATCGAATAAAATTGAAATTGATTAGTATCGAACAAAATTTGATCTCATGTTTCATCTAAATAGTTTAATATGCATGTTCAATTTAAATCTCTGGAGCGATTTGTAATTTATTTTTTTATACAAAATAGTTATATTTGAATTTGATTAAATACTCATTGAATACCCTAGCTCTTGCTTGTCCCAGATAAAATAGAGAGGAGTAGATTCGATGACTTTTAAGTCCGTTCGATCTGCTTTACAATCTGTGGAACTCCACTTTAATATTTGTATGCATCCGTTTTAATTTTTATGCGCACAAAGAGTAAAACAAATCGAACTGATACTCATCAAATCTAAAATAGATCCCCTGATCATCGTATCTACTCCGCTCTACAGTAATAAACCCCGAGATCGCCACACAAACTAACGGTTTCTGTTATAAAAAGATGTTGTATTGGACCTCAACTACCGTCACACAAAGAAACCAAGATGGCCGTGTCTCAATTTGGGAAGATTAATGTGACGAGTCATTGAAGAACTAGAATTTTACTTTTATTGACACGTAGACCCAATGATGCAGTTAACCGCATTACAGTTATCTACACTTATAGAAACAAGTCAATTACTCGACGAAGTCCATCGTGTCACCCACTCCGCAAAAGTCTAAAAGAGACCTTCCATTTTATGCTTTTTCCTCACAAAGCTTCCATACTTCCCATATAAATCCTCCTCCCCGCTCAAAGCAAACACCAGTTTCTCCATTTCAATCACTTTAATCTGCACCAAAACACTCACAAAACACATAATGGGCTTCACCGTGACAAAGATCTCGGAGGGACCCGTTAAACCCGCTTCCCCAACTCCGAGCCCCACACTGCCCCTCGCTTGGGTCGACCGCTATCCGACCCATCGCGGCCTGGTCGAGTCTATGCACCTCTTTCCATTAGGTTCTGAACCTGCCAAGGTAATCAAGGAGGCGTTGGCCAAGGCGCTGGTCTTCTTCTACCCCCTTGCGGGTCGGATCGTTGAACCCGAACCCGGCCATCCCGCCATCGAGTGCTCATCGCACGGGGTCTACTTTGTTGAGGCGAAGGCAGATTGTACACTTGAGGATGTGAACTATTTGGATCGGCCATTGCTGATCTCGAAGGATGATCTCGTGCCATATCCTAAATCTGAGGATTGGGAAGTTGAACCGCATAATACAATTATGATGATGCAGGTAATTTAATTTAATTAGTTTTCGTTTGAAATTTTTCTATTGCTAGTTGATTTATCATTTACATTAGATCCGAGTGGGATAGTTTTGACTTGGTCTCGGATTTGGGTTTTTGTTGGTTTAGCTGGAGCAGATCAATAATGGTTTCCGTGAGAGTTTGGGTCAGTTGTAGTTGTGACTGGGGAGTGGTGAGAATTTTGCAAATATACCTATCAAAAGTTTTAAACTTTCATAGTTACCGTTGTGCAAAGTATATCAGAAAAGCACGAGGCTATTGAGCTCAATGTTCGCTAAACAATTGATGGATAGTGGCGGTGCGTTATTTTTAATCTTTAATATAAGTCATCTGCTCTGAAATTATTTTCCAGCTGTTTGGTTTTGACTGCACGCATTTCAAGGCACATGCCATTATCCATTAATATCACCAGATGCGGAGCTTAAAATGAGCATCATAAAATATGCGAGGAAATCCAGTGGTGTATACTCTTGGAGGAGGGTTCCAATGCCTCCATTTTTTCATGCCTCCACCATGCCTCCATTTTTAAAACTTTAATAACTCAAAATTTAAAACTTAAAAGTCAAAATAAAACCGTTGGATATGATCTACATCATTATATCTATACACGTGTAAAAAATTATGACATTTCAATTTTGTTTTGGTTGTCATCAAGAGCTTGTAAAAAACGTACTAATGTGGATAATTTCTAGACGTTGATTTTTCAACTTATTGATTCACATAAAAACAAAATCAAAATGTGATAATATTTTATGAGCACATAGATAAAATGATATAGATCATATCCAACGGTTTTATTTTGACTTTTAAGTTTTAAATTTTGAGTTATTAAAGTTTTAAAAATGGAGGCATGGTGGAGGCATGAAAAATGGAGGCATTGGAACCCTCCTCATACTCTTGTTAAAAATTTAAAGTTTGGCGGTGTAAATGTAAAATCTTCCTTTTGCAGTTCAAGAAAAATCAACAATTGTAGGGGACAAGTTGAGAGTTTCAAATTTTGGTAGTGTAAATGCAAAATATTCCTTCCAAGTTAAAAGCATGGTGACATAGTCAACAGTTTGTAGGGTGGATCAGTGAAAAATGCAAAGCTTATTTTAGAGCTTTTGACCAAATTAGTTAGCTGGCATGAACTGGCTTCTTTAATGAATATAAGAATACTGCTTTGTGTCCTGTCCGAATGCACCCTCTATAGCCCTGGAATTTGCAGTGGTCCAAATAAAAAAGGAAAATCAGAGGATTTATTTTGAGTTTTGAATAGTTTTTATAGCCTCCTTAATATAGTAAGGCTGAGTTTTTGATTGAACCATGTCATGTACCAAATGGTTTCCAAAAAATTGGGGTGCTTGTAACCTTTAGTTAGGGCCACAGCCACTATTACTTTTTGATCAGGTGGCTCTCAAGCCAATATCACAATCATGCAATGTCAGTATCGTGATAACAAATGTGTGATTCCTTGTTTAAGGAATTTAGACTTCCCGGCATACTTAGTTTCTCTACTTATTTCACATCTTCCATTGCTCTTCCCCTCTTTCACATACTTGTGTCTAAAAATGTCGAAGCCTTATTTTTAATATTTAGATGACCATTCTTCAATTTCACTATCAGATGTTACGCATCAACAACCCAAAAGTCATTTGGGTATGAGTACCAAAATATGAACAATTGTCAGGTGCTTTTGCACATGGCCAAAACATTGGAGAGTAATTTGCAAACTGTACTTTTCCAAAGATATTTGTGGATTTACATTGACAGATCTAAAATTAAATGAATCTACAATGAGCAATCATTAATTGCAGCCTCCCCCCCCCCCCCATTATTACATTGTAGTTGAGCTGAAAAACATCACTTATTATATTTTCGTTTTCTTAGAAGACTGAGTCTAAAATGCTTTATTTTTTTATTTTTTGTGACAAAGCCAAAGGCTGTAATTTAGTTTATCTTGAATTAGTCTTATTTGTACTTCAAGAATAAAAAAAACACGATTCTAAGACTCATGGACACCACTAGACATGTAGGCCATTTGGTAATGTCTTTGACATCCTGATAGTTTTACTCGGTCAAAGAAAATATAAAGGAAATGGTATTAGCCTAGCCCTAGGAAATCTTAGAAAAAAATACAAATGGATAATAAAATAGGTATACATAAATTCCAATCTGTTTCTAACTGGAGGCATGTATTTTAAAGTATTTTTTCCTTTTTTAGGGTTACATATAGAAGTGACGGAATCTGTATGTCAAAGCAACGAACATTGATTAAGTAAACTAAAAAAAATAAATGAAGTCAATGTTAACATATACATGTCCTAACTTTTGGAATAAACATAAATCACTTGATTTCTCATTATCAACACTTGTAATAATATCAATGTTTTCTTGCAAGGTGGGTAGTTAATTAATTAATATCTGTTTTCTTATTCAGAATATACCTAATTAAAAAACCCCACAACAACTTTTTCCTTTTTTAAAGAAGGGAGGCATATCTAATCTGGAGTTGTATTCACGTGTTTATGTCACATGGAAGCTAACAACCCCTTTCGGATGTTTCTGTATTGCTCATACGAAGTTAAGCACTTGATTGATAATTATTCAAGCATAAGAATCTTTATACTTCTATAGTCATGCAAATCGTCCTTTTTAAACTGGTTTTGTATGTTTCAGCGATCAGATTGTACTAATCATTGCTTTGGGAAAAATAATGTGCTTTTTAATCTGGGAGTAGTTAAAACATATGCACATGTGATTAACCATTGTATGTTTCCCCAATAAATCGTCCTTTATACTTCTGTATGTTTACCCTATCCTTTTTTTTTTTTTTTTTTTTTCTGTTTCTTTGCTTTGCTTCCAAAATTGGGGAAAAACCTGCAAGAACTGAATGGTTACAAGGAGGTTTGTTCAGCTGTCAACTTCTGGGATAGTTGTACAAATTATGACTTCTTCCTACATATGTGTCTTATGTATTATCATAGACTACCTTTTGACCTCTCATATAGCTTTCATTTCAGTTTAGTTGTAGTTGTTATGCACCAAACAAGTTTGTTATTATGGCACTAACATCATAATCTTTCACTTCAATTCTCAGCAAGTCAACAAATGAAATTAGTGCTTCTACTATGCAAAATATTTGTAGTCCGTAATTCTTGCAGATCTTGTAATTAAGTTGGAAAAAGTAATTTATTACTTGCATATGGATCCTGAAAAGACAAACTGTTCATTGTTCACACATTTAAGTTACACTTTTACACAATTTGCCATCAGTAATTAATCTCTGTAATTTCTAATATGCAGGTGACAACATTCACATGTGGTGGTTTTGTCCTTGGCCTACGGTTCAACCATGCCTCGGCTGACGGCATGGGTGCGGCCCAGTTCATGAAAGTTGTTGGTGACATGGCTCGTGGCCTCCCAGAGCCTCTCGTCATGCCAGTGTGGGACCGTGAAAAGTTCCCCAACCCAAAAATCAAACCCGGCCCATTACCTGAACTGCCCGTCTTAGCCCTAGACTATATCATACTAGACTTCCCCACAGACTACATTAACAAACTTAAATCCCAATATTTTGAACATAGTGGTAAGCATTGCTCCGGGTTTGATGTCTTAACTGCTAAGCTATGGCAATCCCGGACACGGGCAATGAACATTGCTCCAGAATCCGAAGTCAAGCTGTGCTTCTTTGCTAGTGTCCGCCATCTCTTGAAGCTCGACAAGGGGTATTATGGTAATTCCATCTTCCCAGTAAAGATGACTGCACCCAGTGGAGAAGTGCTTAATTCAACGATATTGGAGGTTGTTGATATGATCCGGAAGGCGAAGGAGAGGATGGCAGTTGAATTCTTTCAGTTTGCAAAGGAAGAGGTTGACACTGACCCGTTCCAAATGACATTCAACTATGAGTCTGTTTATGTGTCAGATTGGAGCAAGTTAGGGTTTGTGGATGTCGATTACGGGTTTGGTAAACCAATGTTTTGTGGGCCTCTGGTGAATAACGATTTTATTGCATCAGTTGTTATTCTGAAAGCACCGGCACCTCTGGATGGGACCCGAATTCTAGCCAGCTGTCTCACGAAGGAGCACTCTGAGGAGTTCGTGCGTGGAATGAAACATATGGAGTAGGTTTTTTCTTTTAATTGTTTTTTTTTATTTTTGTAATGGAAGATCTGAGATTATTATGTTGTGAGTTTATGGTCTTCTAGGAGGTTGTGTTTATTGCTGTACGTTTCTTATTTTTTTTCCTATGTTTCATTCTAACAGACTCTTTTAAGGTGTTTTGTTGAACCAATAAGAAAAATATATTTTTAGATACAAATACTAAATTGTTTATGATCTTTTAGACCAGTATTATAACTCCTGGTTTATTTTAACCGGTCTTAGAAGAAAATGTAAAAGCAGTTATCAGTAGGAGCAAGTTCTCATAGAAATTATTGATTTTTGCAACTTTAGGTGTTATTTTTCATTTTTCAGTAGGTAGGTACGAAAAGTCGGTTGGTTCCAAAGCACCTTCTTTTGTTTCGCTGCTCCTTTGTTTGGGGAATAGACCAGCTAACTAAATTATGATATGAAAAACTAATGAAGGCTTAGTGTGACTACACCTAATCTGCTATTCTAACCAGAACTGGTAATGTACCAGGGCTCATAGTCAGATTCAGCTTTTACTATACTGGCATGTGCTTGTCTTTTGATTTTTCTAAATTGACCAGTTCTGGTAAATGCCCAGCGAAGTTCCAAACAATTGTAGAAGAAAGTATAGGGCCATAATTTTTTGCAGAAAGCCAGAGCGAATATACATAATCCAATATTTAGGAAGGAATAGCTGGATGGATACATCCGCATGTTACCCTTTGATTGTTTGTGCATGTTATACACTGTTCGATATAATACTTCATGATAAGACTTTTAACGTCGAGATTCTCTTCAATACAATGGGGGGCGCTCATTAAAAAGTTTATGATAACTACACAATTTTAAGTACATGGGGGAAACTATTATGATGGAGCGCTTGGGAGAAGAGCGAAGGCGAGCATGGTAAGGCGAGGGGAGGGAGACCAGAGCACTACCACCAGTCCAATTACTACGACGAAGGCACGAGGGTGAAAGCAAGACCGACAACAGGGAGACACGGTTGGCAGCTCGCACTAAGCTGCGGCAGGCCACAGAGCAGGCCATTCTTAGGCGCAATACTCAGATAGCTGACTTTCGCCGCCTCTCATACAAAGAGGCACTACAGCAGGCCACAGCGGAACAAGCAAAGGGTGCTCAGACGGCGAAACCACTACACAAGGTGACAATTCAGCGAGACAACGGCGAAACCACCACCCGTATTGATAAGGGCCAAGACGCACCTGCTGCAACAGTCAACCTCGAAAATGAGGGTTGGACTGAGGTACGACGGAAGAAGAAATTCACGCAATCAAAGAGTACACGGCAAGATCTCAGTCAGTGGAGACAGACTCTATTGGTGCAAGGCAAATGTTTTAAATGCTTGCTCAAAGGACATCGGCAGTTTGAGTGTACCAGGAAGATTAAATGTCACAGGTGCAACACGTTTGGCCATGTCTCAGCAGTATGCACAGGCCCTGTTCGCATTAAAGGAGAAGTAAAGAGAGCTCCAACCACTTACCCTAACAATATGCCTTTAAGAGGCAACCCACGCACCCAGAAGCCTCTCCAACAATCTCTCTTATCACAAGAGCAAATACAGAGAGGAAACTCAAAACACACAAAGGAGCAACCCAACACCAGTGTAATGGATCCTTTGGCCAACTGGGAGACTATGCCCCTCATTGATCCACAGTATTTTGGAAATCACCGACCCACAGACCGTAGAGTGTTTCTCACCAAGAGAGACACTCTAGCACCAGCCAATGCATTTCTAGGAAGGTCGGCAATTGTGCTGACCGGGCCGAACCACAATACCCCCACTCTTGCATACAGTATAGTGAGGAAGATGGCAAGCCTTTTCAACATAAACCCAAACCACATCGAAATTAGGCGGATACCACCGGCCATGGGGGACTACTTAGCAATCTTCCCCAACGTAGCAATCCGCAACGAGGCGTGCGACATTTGTGCTTTTGACCTCGGTTCAGGAGTTCAAATTCAAATGACAAGATGGGCTAAAAACTCGGGCATGGTGCACGACCCACTCACGCACAAGGCGCGGCTCAGAATATATGACCTACCAATGGAGTACTGGACCAGAGAAGCCCTCTCCGAGTTGGTGTCTGGATTTGGCAAACTCGAAAGAATGTCGGACTTCCCGGCAAATAAATTTTTTGAAGAACTACGAGTTTTGGTGGCATGCCATCACCCGACACATGTTTTCGAAGACATCACCATAACAGAAGAGAACTACTCGGTCACGGTGCACTTTGAGATGGAAGGCTGGTTAATTGCGGCGGCAGTACCATCACCACAGAACAGTGCGGATCCGAGAGGCCAACATCGCCAGGGCGAAAGGGAAGATGAGGCCGACTATTGGAACAGAGTATGGCAAGAGGGCATTCAGGAAAGACAAAGACAACGTCACCACTCGTCGGACTCCGGTGGTTCGTCCGGGCCGGTCACTCGGTTCAACAGGGAACAAGATAATCTAAGAAGGATTGCCACAGTAGATCCCCAAATGGAGACAACAATGATAATCTTCACTGGAGAGGGAGTCTCAAGCAGAGGGACTCCTGTATCAAAAGGGAATGAAATAGTACATTATGGTCAGAGGCAGCAAAAGGGGATGCAGACCATTACTGAGGTAAAAGTCCTCCTGCAGTCTAGTCCATTTAATACCCAACTCTCTATACACGCAAAAGATATCCATGGGAACAGCTGCAAGACAACCTGGGTGCAGCTCACGCCTATGCTGATAGACTGGGTACGAGGCAAGGGGTTTCCAATGTTCAAGGCAAATACAGGTTCAGAAAGTCAACAGAGTTGCTGCCAAAAAACTGAAATAGGTGCAAAAGAGGCCGGTCTACACATTCTAGGGTCTGAACATGTGTCCCACCCAATACAAGAATTCCAGCTGTCATTAATGGGAAGTCTCCATGCTACAGGGCCCAAAGAAAGCCCAAAAATGGGATATTCTGGAGAAATGCCCATCGCAGGCCCCCTTTACACACCCACTAAGGCCGGGCACCACTTAAAAGAAATATTGGTGGGGGCCGCCAGCACACAGGCCCAAACGGGGGTTTTCACACAAGGCCGACAAATAGAGAAGCACACAGTGGGCCTTCAAATGGAACAGGATTTAGCAAGGTCCGACAGCCCACACTCTGAGGCTGAATTTGTAGACCGCACAACAGACCCCCAAATGCACGGGGGCTTACACGACAGCCCACACAGCCAATCACCATCTCGATCGGCCAGCGGTTTTTGATCAAAGCATTCAAGACACCCTCCAAGTCCGAAGAAGTAGAAGGCTCTCCCACAAGAACAGCGGCTCATATGTGGATCCGATAGAGAGAGCAAGGAGAGTCACCAAACCGGATTCGGTACCAAACACAACCAGAAAATTCGAGAAGAAGCACAAAGTACCGATATTTCAACAGGATTACTTCAACAACTATGAGCCACATACAGTCAATCACACAGAGGCGATCCTCATGGCAGCGGGGGTTGAATACGAAGGGAAGATAGCTGAGCAAGTTGAAACTGTGATAGCAATGTGAGGGGTTCTGAGGCACGAGGGAAGGAAGGCAGAAACAACGGTAGCAGAGCAGATGGATTTTCAGTTATTAATGATAGGTACAAATATTAGTTTCTTTGGGTGGTTGGTTGGGTTAGGAGTTAGCAAATTTAGAATAACCATGAGTTTTTCAATGTATTTTGGCAAAAAGGAGATCACAGATAAAGGGTTTGGGGAGAACAAAAGGAAGGAGGAAGTGTTTTGGGTTGCAAGAGTTTGTAATACAATGGAAATCTTTAGTTTAAAGAAGTCAGCTTTCGGACTAGAGGATGAAAATAAGGTGTCAGATGAATTATAAAACCAAAGTTAAGATAATTAGTTGGAATGTAATGGGACTAAATGATAGGGAAAAGAGACTTGCCGTTAGAGAGACAGTTTTTTTTCGAAAAACCCGATATCATATGTTTTCAAGAAACAAAAATGAGCATGATTGATGATCGGATAAAAAAGGAACTGTGTGGAAGAAGACTCGATAACTTCACTACACTACCGGCAATGGGTACCCGAGGAGGTATATTCATAGCATGGCACGAGAGGAGATTTCAAAAGATAGATGAATGGCAAACCACGTACTGCCTATCGGTAAAACTCAAAGATGTGCTGTCCAATCACAGTTTCACAGTTACTGGGGTGTATGGCCCAAACAGTTCGGCTATGAGAGCTACATTTTTTCAAGAATTGAGGGAAATCAAACCAACAGATGCTTCCCCCTGGGTGGTAATGGGAGATTTCAACACCACTTTGGAGATTCATGAACGGAATTCGGCGACACAAGATACTAGAGGGCCGACAGAATTTCAGAACCTCATATCCGAAATAGGCCTGCAAGACTTGCGAATGGAAGGGCGCCGTTACACATGGTCTAATGCAAGGGAACAACCGACAATGGCAAAACTAGATCAGTTCTTCATCTCGACCAAATGGAGCGGCATCTTCCCCAATTCTAAACATCAGACACTCCCAAATACCAATTCCGACCACTGTCCGATTCGGTTTGAGGCAATGACAGACTTCAAAAAATCAAAAATCTTCAAATTTGAAAAATTCTGGTTAAAGGTACCCGAATTCAAGGAAGTAGTTCAACAAGCATGGCAGCAGTGGCCGCTGGCCACAAATCCAACGATGCTGAACCAAAAATTTAAGGTCGTGCAAGCAAAAATACAACAATGGACCAAGGAAAGAGTTGGAAACATAAAAAGTCAGCTTCAGGTCTGTAGACAATTCGTGGGATGGGTTGAGGAGGCGCAAGAGAGGAGGCAGATTACGGCCTTAGAGAAATTAATAAAGGCAATCGTCAAGAGACGATACACCACCTTAGCAGTCCTAGAGGAGGACATGTGGCGGCAGCGAGCTAAGACTAAATGGGATTTGGAAGGTGACAAAAATACAAGATTCTATCACGCCTATGCGTAGGCCTCAAAGGTACATAACACCGTTAATGCGATAGAGCATAACGGTAGATTGTACACGGATCAGATCACAAAAGCAAAGGCCTTTAGAGATTTCTATATAGAATTAATGGGAACATCACACGGAGGATTACCAAACATCGAATGGAACCAATTGTACCCCGAGAAAACTGAGTTAGCACACCTGATTCGGCCAATACAAGACGAAGAAATCATGGAGGTCATTAGTTCATGGCCAAATAACAAAGCACCGGGTCCTGATGGATTTAGTGGTGAGTTTTACAAGGCGTTTGCAAGCCATGTCATTCCGGACATAAAAGCAGTCATCGCCTTCGTCATGGAAGAAGGTCAGTCCCTATGCCCGCTAGATGGTTCATACACGGTTTTGATACCGAAATCCCAGAACTCCAACAAGGTCAAAGATTTTAGACCTATCAGTTTGATAAATGGAATTCAGAGAATAATCTCCAAGATTCTCTCCAAAAGATTACAAGACAACATAGGGGAAATATTGCATCAGTCATAGACCGGTTTCCTCAAGGGAAGACAGATAACAGAGGGCTTTGTCTGCGCGCAAGAGCTTTTACAGGTAGCAAGGGGGGGGGGGGGGAATATTCCATTGGTAGTTTTTAAAGCGGATATACACAAGGCGTTCGATACACTGAGCTGGGAATTTTTATTTGAGGTTATGAGACAAATTGGCTTTCCGCCACAATGGATATCGTGGATTAAAAGATTGATATTACCGGGGTCATCGCAAATTATTATCAACGGGTTAGTGGGAAGAAAGATATTGTTAAAAAGAGAGTGCGTCAGGGCGACCTGTTGTCACCTTTCCTTTTCATCATTGCGATGGATTTCATACCCAGATGGTTAGCAAGACTAACGGCCATAGGGGCACTTAGAATGCCAATTCAGGGGATGTACCCGTCTTTGCTATATGCAGACGATGCGCTTTTTTTCATAAAACCGGAAAAACAACAAGTTGAAGTGTTAAAAATCATTCTCCTAACTTTTGGGTCGATTTCAGGGCTTCGAGTTAACCTTGATAAATCTGAACTATTAGCAACAGCAACACTACAGCATGATACGAAGGAATTGGCACGAGTAATAGGATGCAAGGATAATAAATTCCCGTTTAAATACTTGGGATTACCGTTATCCGATACCGTTCTACCAAGGGTTACTTACATGCCACTAGTGGAATCTATCAAAAAGAGAATGATGGGGTGGGCAGCAAAGCTGCTGTCAAGTGCAGGGAGAGTGGTACTCATAAACTCGGTATTGTCATCCATTCCAATATACTACATGTCGGTCTTCAATTTACCGGTTTGGACAATTAATGAGATAGATAGATCGAGAAGGACCTTTTTGTGGCAAGGTGCTAACCCGGGTGAAAGAAAAATGCATTTGGCCAATTGGAATTTAGTGTGTCGACCAAAAAAAATGGGAGGGATGGGAATCAGAAATTTGAGAAGCTTCAATCATGCTTTGCTATCTATATGGTATTGCCAGTGGTACAGCAAGGAGGAAAACTTTGGAAAAATCTGTTCCAAGAGATGTATGGCGCGCAACAGGGAGGTTTGAGTAATTCTCACTTCTATAAAAGAAATCTCAAGGCAATAAAACCTTTATGTGACTGTTTTATCTTGAGAATTGTGGGTACAGGAGCTACAATTAGCCTGTGGGAACAAGATTGGGGATTTGGAGTTGCGAAACACAAATTTGAAACATTATACACTTTTACAACACACGAGGAGGCCACACTACAGGATTTTCTACATGTGCAAAACGTTGAGTCTATGTTCAGACCGGTATTATCGGTACGGGCAAACCAGCAGCTTGCAAGGCTGCTCCAGGTCGAAAGGGAGCTGCTGCAGCAAAGGGTAATAAATCAAGTGGACAGTGATGATGCAAATGGAAAATGGATGTTAATGGCCATTTCACAGTAAATGGGGCAATAATGTCATGGAGAACACTCCACAAATTGAATCGGATATACACAAAGTGTGGGGGATTAGAGTACCACCGAGAATGAGGCTGTTCGGGTGGCTCTTACTTCATAACAAAATATCAACAGCGGATAACCTCAGAGAGAAGGGTTTTCATATTGTGGGGATGTGCTACATGTGTAGAAGAAACGATGAAACGGCTCGACATTTGTTTTGTGAATGCCCGGTGAGCGAACAGCTCTATCACAAAGTGTGGCGGAACACTGCGGTACAGGTACCGGGCCCTGACAGGGTTCGTTTTCTGATCAAAACAAAATCAAGGGACAACACACGGGAGCTCATGCTGATTGCACACTTCGTAATTTGGAGAGAGAGGTGCAACCGCATCTTCAAGGAACTAAGCAAGGACACGGACCAACTGGCACAGAAGGTGGAAACCCAGTTTGAGGTCGGGTTGTCTCAACATACAGGGGAAATACGAGTTCACTGACACGAAATGATCGGTATAGGAAGAAGGCAGGGCTAGATAAGGCTATTTAGTGTTACGTTTCATGTTTCGTTGTCTTTTCCTTTTCTTTTCTTTTTTTCATCTTCGTGGTATCTTCTTCATTTTCTTTCTCTTTTTTCCAATTCTGTATTTTCTGTAAACCAGGTTTCCAATTCGGAAACTCAAAAAACTTTTACCAATCATGGTTAATGAAATGTGGGCTAGACCCTCATTGATTACTCAAAAAAAAACTACACAATTTTACCTTGTACTGTTTTCATTATTTATGCGCATATACCCTTATTTATTTTAGAATCTAAATAGCCAGCTTTACACTTCATTTTTTTTTTATATATATTAATGCAATAATAAGTTCAGATAAATATTTACCCTAACCGTATTCAATAACTCCGGAAGTCATATTGATTTAAATTTGACCTCAGGTAACTTGTAATCCAACGACTTATTAAATTCGAAATTGATTTGAATCTAAAAGCATCTACATTCCATTCCAGCAACTTAAATAAGTTTCTAAATAACTATTAATTTTCTTTTAAAAATTAAGGTCTCTAAAGTTTCCAACTATCACATCTCTAAAATTAATTTTAGAGTTTCTATTAAGCCACGTCAATAACAAATTAAAAAATAAAAATAATTTGAGCCAATCATTTGGTCAGTATGGAGTTTATAAACAGTTTCTTAATAAGAAACTTTCCTGCATAGTTTCTAAATAAGAAACTTTCCTGTATAGTTTCTAATAAGAAACTTTTCTGCATAGTTTCTAAATAAGAAATTTTTCCACATATCTAAAACTGAATTAGAAACTTAGAAACTTTAATAGTATCAGAAATGTAAATGCTCTAATAATGAGAGTCTGATAAATTGCGTCAGCAAAAAACTGATTACTAGAAGCCCTTATTTTAAAAAATAAAAACCTGACACAACATTGTCCAATATGAGAAATCACTATGTTAACATGTCAGATATCTCCAAAAGAAGCAACATAGATGTTAGTAAACCATACCAACGATCTCTAATATATCTAATATGGCGAACTCGGATCCAACCTGACGCGCCAGCCCGATCTGATTGGGACCAAATCTAACTTTATTCGACAATGTTGAAAGTTAAATTCAACCCTCAGGTAACTTGTACTCCAACGACTTAAAAATTGAAAATGATTTGAACCTAACATGATGTGAGTCTGAGAAATTGCATAAGCTAAAAACTGATTACCACTTTACCAGGAGCCCTTTATTTAAAAAAGAAAACTTGATCTTCACCTGAATCAAAATGATTCGTTCAAATATGACACAACATTGCCCAATACAATTGACAATATTGATTGAAACTTGAAAGCAACCCGACCATAGACTAATCTTTACCAATAAAATCTGTAAAATATAACTTGAACTTTTGATTGATCTATAAACATAAATAATTCCATCCTAATTAATCTATGTAACTGGGTGGAACCGACCTGACAGAACTTTAACCAAAAAACCTCTACCCAATTGATCCAAATACCTGAATTAACTTGGATCCGACAACCCGTCACTCGAGTTGATCTAAAACTGATTTGATTCAAACCCACGGTGTTCTAATATGAGAGGATCTAGACTCGAAACCCGGCCTTAGTTAAAAATGACTCTAACCTGACAAGGTGCGATTTGAATCCTATCAGGTCTATCCGATTACCACTGTATTCTCGAATAAAGAAAAATTAACCGATAATTTTTTTTTTAATTCTTGCCAGAGGCTGCCAAGGAAAGCACTAGTGTTTATTACCGATACAATTTTTTTTTAACGATAAAATTGTTGACAACATAATGTGATATAGATTTCTTTAGCAATATTACTAGTGCTTTACCTAAAACTGAAACCAATATAGGAAAGCACCTATCGGTGTTATTGGGCCTGTCGTCTTAAATTAGTTGATTTCTTCTGGAAGCAGAAGAGAAGAGCCCATTACGGAAGGTTACGGCCTAAAGCCCAAAACTTCGGCCCAATTCGGGGGGTAAAGTGAGAATACTCTCACCGATTTCATTACTCAAAGAATCATCCATTACAAGGGCCCTGATATCAAACCACTGATAGCAGTCCCTAATATTCAAACAAAACTCGTACACACGTATGATATCCGCAGAAAAAAAGATAAATATCTTTAGAGTAGAACTAGGGTGATTTAAGTTCATCAAATTTATTTGTGAACTTAATTTTAAAATCTATCGGATTGGTTTCAACTACGAAGCGTTTATATGTAAAAAATTTAAATTTTAGAATTAATTTAATATAAAATCAAGCTGTCAAAATTAGAAGGTTTATAAATTAATTTTAATGCATTCAATTTTTGAATTTTTTTTTAATAATTATTTGAGTTTCCTCACTCCAGTACCCCCAAATTCACGCATCTCATTTAGATAAATTATGTACTATGACCCCACTGATTATATGGTCCCACTAATTATTATTCTAAAAAGATATTATATGGTCCCAACTAATTATTATTCTAAAATTCCTACAACATTTTTACTCTATGGTCCTCTTTTTTAGTCCCCGCACTCGTCCCCGGGTTAACCTTCATAGATATATATATATATAGAGAGACTGGCTAATGTGCTAACGTTAGAACTTCGGCCGAAGTTCTAACGGGTCGTTTTTGCAATTTCAAAATCCAAACAACCCATCCGAACCGTTCAACATGTTCTCTATATTGAAATGTGCTTGGAGACCAAATTTTACATTTTTTGGAATTTTTTTGCTATTTATTAAGCCACTTTGAAAGTTTCTGATCCAACGGTGAACAGTAAAAAACAGCCAAATTTTCTGGACCACCGGATCAATCAACCTTAATACTTTGATGCGTAACTTGTATGATAATCCCTTTTTCAGTCCCCCAATCGTTCCCACATTAACCTTCCTCTAATGATATAGTGGGGACCCCGTATCAACGCTTCAACATTCCCTAATCGTCCCCGCGTCAACCTTCATCTAACAAAAATAGTTGACTACATAGGTATAAATAGATATAAATACTTGCAGTACTTGATATTAATATTTTCAAATGTCATGCAATGTCATATGTAAAAGTACTTGTCAATATAAATACTTGCACGACGACGTATAAATACCTGTGTAACGATGAACTTGAAAGTACATCCTCATGGATCTCATTTGAGAGAGAAAATTGCATAGAAAACATTCGTGGTTTTAGATTCACAAAATTCCTCACAGATCGTCAGAAATATGGACGAGATTGAATGAAAAAAAACCCACCTCCAAAAACGTGTATGTGGTCCTCCACAGGTATTTATGGCGGAGGTTGTTTGAGAGATTTGAATGGAGAAACAATTATTTACGTAAAAATTGTTCACCTAATAGGTATAAATACTTTCGTATATAGGTATTAATACTTTAGAAAAAAATTCAGTGTTAGAGTTTTTGCGGTCCTCCAAATAGTTATGGTTGTTATGGTGCGGGTACTGTTATCAACTCTCTTTTTTTTTACCACTTGACTCTATAAAAAAATAATTCAAAATTTTATAATTTTTGCATGTACACGCATCACTCATAATATAGATCAGTCTCAACAGCTTGGATTCGTTGTTTGAAGATAATCCGATAGATTTTAGAGTTAAGTTCACAAAGAACGTTAGTAAACTCAAGAACACCCTAGTTCTACTCTATCCTATGATATTTCATTCAATTTTTTTTTTAATACCCAAACTAGCTACAACCGTACATCTAATTTATTTACAAGACATAAATGGTAAGGCATTCTTTTTAGAAGTGCTACATCGGAAGAGTTCAGTTTGATAGTTACCATGTTGTTGCAAGTATTGCTCATAATTAGAAACTTATCTCTCAAGTCAAAACAGCTTGATTTTTTTCTAAAAGGGTAAGAATTAAACTCTTGGGTTAACGTAACCTAGCAACGTTAACCCTCTTTAGAGTTCAGTTTGATAACTACTATGAGAAGAGCTCAATGCCAAATTTACTAATTTGTAAATCAAGATATAAATAATGTGTTTGTTCCTTTTCACTATTTTTTTAGAAAGTTCAAGTAAGCACCTCACTTTCAAATAAGCCCATTGTGAAGGTGAATTAATGAATTAGAGGTTTAAATGCTTTCTTAAAATTACCGGAGTCTAGTTGCGAAGGAGAGCGGAAGAGCTAAGGAGGAACGGAGGAGGGCTGAATTTGGACCAATGGGCTGCGGAAATAGAAGTTAAAATTAGTTGGGCTAGCAGGAGTAGGCAAATATTTCTCACAGGAGGTAGGTAAAAACCCCATAGTACTTTGGTCAAAATTATTTTCAAAATATCCAGCGTGGCCCTTATTTGAGTCCGCTCCTTATGTTGAAAAACGTTTTAAATTTTAATAGATAACAAATGTTAATATTAGATGGCAACGGAGACGAAACTGGAAAATTTAAATTTGAAAGCTGAAACATCAAATGCAGTGTAATTTTATTTTACAAAGGAATATAAAATATATTAATGCGTATAACATTTACAAAATTTAATTAACACTGTTACAAATTTTGAATTTATGAAAATTGTTTACTACTTTTTCTCTAACACTGCCTTCCGCTACTGCATTTCAATAAGTATGAACGGTCAAGAAATTGGACAGATATCCTCCCAGGTACCTGACTCAAGCAAATTGCAACGGCTGGCCTAGATTAATTCTATCTGGACCAAACTCAATCCGGTGCCTATTGAGACTGTAGGGGGTCTGTTTTGAAATTTACGTACCATGTTAAATGGGCCGGCCTAGATTAATTCTATCTGGGCCAAACTCAATCCAGTGCCTATTGAGACTGTAGAGGGTCTGTTTTGAAATTTACATACCATATTAAATGGGCCGTCCGATTGTAATTTGTTTGAGTCAGATAACCTGAAGTGATGTGAATTCCAAGAAATTTACGTACGCCATTGACTTATATAATAACCACCGACAAGATGTTACCGAAATGTCGAGAGATGTTCAAATTTTGAGTTTTTTCAAATGTTTAACATTAACGTCTATTGTATTTATCATAAACGTTAAGTTGGAGTTTAAAAGAATAACACAATAAAGTGAGTCTAAAAGTTTAATCATAAAGTGTAAATACTGCATTGCTAGCATCATGCAATCAAGAACAACTTAACTGACAAAAAAAAAAAAAACTAGTTCAAAAAATGAAAATAAAACAATTTGGAATGAAAATAAAAACAAATTCTACAAATCAAAAGGAGAGACGTTGGCACTGTCAATGTTCAGATTGAAATAGATTTTCTATATTCTTATATTGAAAATTGAATACAACTTTACAAAGAATGCAAAAAAAAAAAATACGGACATTACAATCAGGGACATTTACTTGGAAAAGTATAGGGTCAATATACTCTCATTTTTTTTTTTTGTATTTATATATGATTGTCTGTATAATTTAAAGTAAAATAACATGAAATTGTAAAATTAATCCTCATTCTTTAAAAAAAATATTATATGATTGATCTCTGTATATGTTTGACACCCTCATAGTTTGACAGTCTGGCTCCACCGCATGAGCAAAATGACCTTATTTCAGCATCTATGTTATAAAAAAAATGGGAAAAATCACTGATAAATAGATGGTCCATCCCGATTCCAAGAGTTGAGATGTATATGGATGCACTCCAAAAGGATTGATGACTCAACACACCTAAACCCTTTCACTCTCGATGGTACAAAACACCGACCAACCCATTTCAGTTTTCATGAATTGCAATTCAACCAATATGCAGTGTCAGTGCTCCATGCAATCTGTTATTTCATGAAGGGATTGATATTGACCTGCCACCGTTTATTCTGATTTCGATAGTGCCTATCATCAATTCATCATCCATCATTTTTCATTTCAAAAGAAAGATAATTGGATCATTTTCAAGAAAAAGCTTTGTCATCTATTTATTTCATTCAAGAAATGTTTTCATCTGGACTGATATAAGTAGCATCTTGCCTATACTAGTATCTGAAAAACTCTGGTTTGTTACAAATATATTTTAGGAAACACAAGACAATACTTTTCTTTTTGGAAAGCTCTTCTTTTTTTAGATAAAATATGTAATATTAGCTATGTTGCACGGATACGCCAGTTTAGACGCTGTATCAGTATCGGACACGTATCGGATACCGATTCGCTCTAGATACGGCACCGATACGCCAGCTGGCGTATCCGCCTACGTGGCATATCCTTACTAATACGTTTCAAACATCATCTAATGCCATAAGAATAAAAATTGATAGAATCTATTAGATACAAACATTTGATACATGAATTATTCACACTTGTATGATGAGGTATGAATACTTACAATACTTGATATTAATACTTTCAGACATAATCCGGTGCCATATGGAAAAAATGATAGAATTTGTTAGATATAAACACTTGATACATGAACTATTTACACTTGCATCACGAGATATGAATGCTTACAATACTTGATATTAATACTTTCATACATCATCCAGTGCCATATGAAAAAAAAATGATATAATTTGTTAGATACAAACACTTGATACATGAACTACTCACACTTGCATGACGATGTATAAATACTTGCACTACTTGATATTAATACTTTCAGACATCATCCAGTGCTATATGAAAAAAAATAAAAAAAATTATTAGATATAAACACTTGATACATGAAATATTCACACTTGCACGACAATGTATGAATACTTGCTTGACGAGGTATGAATATTTGCATGACGATGTATGAATACTTACTCGACGGATAACCTAAAAGTATGTCATCATGAATCTCATTTGAAAAAGAAAATTGCTTAGAACACGTTTGTAGTTTTAGATTGACAAATTCCTCATAGATTATCAGAAATATTGGTGAGATTGAACGGAGAAAAAAAATCACCTCTAAAAATGTGTAAAAGATGAATATTAATACTTTCACACATCATCCAATGTCATATGAAAAAAAATAAAAAAAATTGTTAGATATAAATACTTGATACATGAACTATTCACACTTGCACGACGAGATATGAATACTTGCTCGACGAGTTATGAATATTTACGCGCCAAGGTATGAATACTTGAACGACGAAGAACGCGAAAGTACTTCATCGTGGATCTCATTTGAAAGAGAAAATTATGTAGAAGACGTTCGTGATTTTAGATTCACAAAATTCCTCACAGATCGTCATAAATATTGATGAGATTAAACGGAGAAAAAAAAATTTACTTCTAAAAACGTGTAAAAGATGTGTGTGTGATTAGAGAAAAGAAAATTGATGTTTAGTTTTTATTTTTTCAAATACTTGATGTCTTAGGTATGAATACTTAATATATTATATAGTAATACTTGTGCACATAAGTATTCATACATGCCGCGCTAGTTGTAAATTTTTTCAAATATAAGTGGTCCCCAAGTAGTTAGTGGTCCCTCCAGGTAGTTAGTGGTCCCCGTTGTACTATATGCATTAGTTAGTCAGGGGACGTTTCGGGGACACAATGGAGGAGACTGTTAGTCACTCTCTAATGTCGGAAATGGTTTCATCGAGATAGGTCTCAGAGAAGCAATTGGAGAAGGAGTCGAGAGCGGCGGAGAGCACCTTGGCAATGTCGGGATGATGTGTTCACGATGTCGTTGCGATACAGATGCGTCAATCACTCCTGCTGGATCCAATTGTGCAGAGTCTTCGCTCTAGCAACAAATGATACCATACTCCATCTTCCCTAGGTTTCTCCAATGCACAATCTCCTCACGATATCACCAAGGATCACCTTGTGTGTCGCTATTCCCTGTTGCAAAGCTGTCAACACTACCACCTCTGTTCCCTCCTCTATTTTCACTAATTATTCTTTCTCGTATTCTCCTTTGATTCTCTCTAATTTCTCTTCCGATATTTTCATGGTTAGGGGAGGTTTATTGGACTCCACGAGAAAGGAAGAAAAGAAGGAATAGATGGATTCATTATGGACTTACAAGGGAGAGAAAAAAATAAAATTAGGTGAGTGTTAAAGCTTTAAATTTGATAACATAAAAGAGGTGGTTGCCATGTGTCTCAATATGCATTTCTAGAAAAAAAAAAAAATTCAATTATCTTATTCTCAATAAAATTTGGTAAATTGCACTTAATCCCCTTGGCTTTTCAGAAATAAAGTTGACTATTAACATGATGTTACAAAATGTTATTTAGTTTTCTTTCATATTTATTGGTTAGTTAATTTACACTAAGCCTTATATTATTACAAATATTAAATTTCATATGCGACATTACTAGAAATGTTAACAAAATAATTTAATTGAGAGTAGGTGGATTCATTATGGACTTTCACGAGAAAGGAAGAAAAGAAGGAATAGGTGGATTCATTATGGACTTACACGGGAGAGAAAAAAATGAAATTAGGTGAGTGTTAAAGATTTAAATTTGATAACATAAAAGAGGTGGTTGCCATGTGTCTCAATATGCATTTCTAGAAATTAAAAAAAAATTCAATTGTCTCTTATTCTCAATTAAATTATTGGTAAATTGCACTTAACCCCTTGGCTTTTTAGAAATAAAGTTGACTATTAAAATCCTAAGTTTTGTTAACATGATGTTACAAAATGTTATTTAGTTTTCTTTCATATTTATTGGTTAGCTAATTTACACTAAGCCTTATATTATTACAAATATTAAATTTGATTAATAAAATACTAAGTTTCTAAGTAACATGTCTTTAAATAAATTATAAAAATATATCATGGCTAATAGAAAATCTATCGAACCACTTGTATGACCATATAATCAAAAAGAAAAATTTACAATCATCTATTTCGAATTAAAAACTTTCCTATGTATATCTATTATATTTATTCAGATTATGGAAATTCAAAGTTTATAAATATACTTCTAAATCCCGAATATTAGCTTAAAACACATTTCATTTGAAGTCAAATAAAATATTCATATATTAAAAAAATTGGGATGTCACATGGATGTCGCGAGCTCGTCGATTCTGATGGGGTAAACCAATTTAAGCCAAAAGTAGAAAATTTTGAAAACGGTAATGATATGTGCTTGACTTGACAAGTTGACATGAATCCTTCTGATTTCTGCTGATCCAAAATCCATCAATCTGATATTACATGTTAATTAGTGGATGTAATTAATGAGATTAGACTTGTAAATTCCAACATAGTAGACAAAGTGCATGGCCAATCCAATTCGAGGTGACAAAAAATGCCAGTCATAACCAAGTTTATTGAATAATTATTAAGGGAGAATTTCATATAAACCACTTAAAAACTGTGAAATTACGTATTTATCATTCAAATTTCTATAATTACGTATTTACCATCTAAAAATATAATAACTCACATATTTACCCAATATAACTTTAGTATATATCAAATATACCCAAAACTAAGATTAATTATGCTTAATATTCTTAAAACTATAATTAATCAAGGATTAACTTAGCACCCTCTCTTTCTCTCCTTAAATATGTTCTCCAACTAATCAAGGATTAACTTAGCCCCAGCACAAGCAACTGCCTTTTATTTTCCAACAGGTACATGAGCAACATAACTAGGAATGTGAAACTATTTCGCTAATTTTAGGATTTTTTTTCTAATTTTCAATTCATGTTATTTAGGCTGATTATACAACTGGTTTATTTATTTTCATCCGCAAGTTAGGTGTGATGTAAGATGTGTAAACTTTTATTTATTTTCGTCCATTTGATGCCAGCATTTCTTTGATGAGGAGAAAGTTTTAGCAAAACAGGAGAGGAGGAGGCGAGAGAGCGATATATTTTAGCGTAGAAAGGAAATGCCGCGTCAAAAAGAGAAGAATTATGTGCGTAGAAGGGGAAGGGACTAATTCAAGTATTAATTATATTCTTTATAATATTAAACTTAATTAATCTCTAATTAATCTAAGATTTTGATTAATTGGATAAATATGTGAGTTATTAGATTTTTAGATGGTAAATACGTAATTATAAAAATTTGGATGGTAAATACGTAATTTCACAGTTTTTTGAGTGGTATATATGAAATT
This sequence comes from Carex parvula, assembly GCA_025461045.1. Lineage (NCBI taxonomy): Eukaryota > Viridiplantae > Streptophyta > Magnoliopsida > Poales > Cyperaceae > Carex > Carex parvula. Next base: position 216,763 of record JAJGRW010000903.1, on the reverse strand, counting down.
CTCCCTTGTGAAAAATCATCGTCACTTTCAAATAGAATTGACTTTTGTGACAGGGAAGACGTGCTTTTGTTATCATCATCATCATTTTATTTGTACAAAAAATGTAAATATTGATGTGACAATTACAATTTCAATTAATGCGAAGTAATTAGTAATTTAATATTTTTTTTCTAAATTAGCAATATTAGTTAAAACGACATCATTTACAATTAGTTCATAATTAACAATTGCAAAAATATAATATCTGAAATTATAAAATTACTAGGGAATTGATAATAAAATTAATTTGCTAAGAGAGAAACAATATGAAATTAAATAAACAGAACTGTTACCAACCCAAATCAAGCCCACTCTATTATTTTAGATATAAATATATTTAATTAATTAAGAAGATAGATACAACTGTTACCAACCCAAATCAAGCCCGCACTATTGTTTTGTCTGATACCCGCACCGAAATTAAGGTGGTTTGTACTCCCATCTTGCATGCAGCCGGGCTGTCTCCTTCTCGTATCAACGTACGCACCATCGTCAATTATCAACAATATATGCACTGTTCCTTTTTCCCGCTTTTGCGTGGGCACTGTTCGCAATAGTTATTTGCTAGATACTATTTTCTTCATTTGATTGAAATTTGTTAACTAACAATTAAATGATTAATTCAAGGACGATCGGATTGGTAACGCTTTTTTAGGTGATGACAAATGACATAGCCTGTACATGGACTGCATCAACTCTTCAAGTCCCAACTACAAAATTGCAATCGTTGGTTTAATTATTTATTAGATTGTCTATTCTTTTTGTATATTTTTAACAGAACGATACACAGGGAATTCGGATCCTCCCAGGCAGAGGCGGAGGCAGAATTTTGAATAATGAGAATAAAAAACATACAAAAAAAATCAATAAAATGAAAACCTTCTCATCTTTTGAAAAAAAATCAATAACGGTGGGATATTGAGAGTTGAAGAGTGTTGGATGGGAGAGTACAAGAAAGACATGTAAATATTCTCATCTTTTGGAAAAAAATAGTATAAAATGCTATAAGTTCTCAAGTTGTACACATTTTAATAGTCTATTTTTCTTGAAAAATGAATGGAGGTCAACTATATAAATTTTTTGGAAAATCTATGGAGGTCATTTTGTAAGTACTCTTAACATTTAATTATAAACTATACAAAAGTAAGATATATAATAATTAGTTTTTGAAATGAATAGAGTCAATTGACCTCCAATTTGATGTACGTGAATTCGCCCCTGCTCCCAGGAACTTGACTCGAAACAATTGTTAACGGACGACCCACATTAACCTGACACAAATCTCAAAACAAATTTCTAAATTTTTTATAGTCACCGGATTGAATTTAGTTTGGCTAAAATTATCTAGACCATCTGTTGACAATTATTTTGAGTCAGGTACTTGAGAGGATACGGATTCATAAAAGTGAGTACGCCCAAAAATATAAATGAGCAGTCCAAAAAAGTAAAATGAAAAGAACAAAAATACATAGTGTGTGAGCAGGAAATAAATCTGAACCTGTTATTCCGATTCCAATGTTAATCTTTTTTGAGCTTCACGCATGAAATTTACTTTTTATTGAAATTCGCTTTCATACTTTGAACGGTTGGGATCGGAATAACAGCAGATTTATTTCCGTGTGAGCATGCTCTAGTTAGCATCTAGGGGTCAGAAGTAGTCAACACGTCAAAGAATGAGCGAGAGTTGACAGGCTAGTGGATGCGAGTCTTTTTTTTTATTATTATTTTTGGTTTTACACGCCCAAAAGGTGATAGGTAGGCATTCATAAACGAGAGTTGTGAAGTAAACGAGTCGATATATAAAGATTTTGTGGGGTTAAGTAGTCTGAACTCTCCGTACAAATCGGCTTCATACGTAGCTTCATCTCTCATGTATATATATATAGAGCCTCTCTTTCACTTGCAAACCAATTACAACTGAAGACACTAATACCTCCAAAAGAAAAACTCCCACAAACTTGATAAGAAAAAACAATGAATTTTAAAGTGACAAAAATTTCAGAGGGTGTGGTCAAGCCAGCTGAGCCAACTCCGAACCCGACTCTCCGGCTCGCTTGGGTTGACCGATACCCGACTCACCGTGGCCTAGTCGAGTCTATGCACATGTATTGTGCTGCCACCAACCCAGCAAAAGTGATCCGTGATGCTCTTGCCAAGGCGCTGGTTTTCTTCTATCCACTCGCCGGTCATATTGTCGAACCGATACCAGGAGAGCCGGCAATCGAGTGTTCAGCGAAAGGCGTATATTTTGTTGAAGCAAAAGCAAATTGTAGCTTGGAGGATGTCAAATACTTGGAACGGCCATTGCTGATACCGAAAGAGGAGCTAGTTCCTTGCCCCGGATCTGAGGATTGGGAGGTTGAACCGCACAACACAGCTATAATGATGCAGGTAATGGAACTTTTTACTCAAAAAAAAAATTCCTTGATAAAATCAGTAATAAAGGAGCTTTTCTTTCGGTAAAAATATGTATTGTTGATTCATGGATGCAGATATGCTCTTCTTTAGATTAATAGCATCTTGCATATTCTAGATTTAATCAAATACAAAGCTTGGGATCATGTTCTACTATTTATTCGGGAACTCGAAATTATAATCACAGTGACATGAAATTTCCCCTAGTTTAATGATGTAAAAATGGTCATGTCATGGCCGAATACATCCCAGCACGACCCAACTTCAGCGGGGCGAGGCACGTGTTTTGGTCATGTCAAGGTAGCACTACACGTCATCAAAACAAATAAAATTATGCTATTATTTATCCCAAACACTTAACATATTCAAATTCCGGATAATAACATTATTTTGTTACACATAATTTTTTCAAATATTGTTTATTTATTTTATAAACTTTTCACATTTATGATTAAAAAAAATAGTTAAATGTGACTGCACGTGAACAAATATAATTTAACGTGACCAAATGTAATTTTTCATGTCATAATTTGATCATGATGTGCATGTTAAGTCATACTATGACAAAGCATCATGATAATTTTTTTGCAATTTTAATCATAGATCCTGAAATTTGACTTAATTATGACACATGTAACTGACTGATCACGTTACGACATGCCACAACATGAATTTACAGCCCTACCTAGCTTAAGCTGCCAAGCAGCTATAAACCGTATTTGGTGCCACACGAGAGCCATTGGAATTTAGTCTCTTCTCAATTTAATATTGAACATCTTTTTACTACTAAATCGATCTTACTTAATACTTAATGTTGTTGCATAAAAAACATGAAACAGTACTGTGTCGTCTCAGTAACAGTTAATGTGCAAAATGATTTTTTTTTCTAGAGGAGTTTTATACGAAAAATTTATATAAATTTATATGTTCTGTATTTTCATTATGATTCCACTTTTTTTTTAAAAGTATATTAACTGACAAAATAATAGCATTAAATATGATATATGTATATTAATTGCTTTCTCTATACATGTATATGTAAATGACATGCAACGTTGTTACAAAATATTCTACATATATAAATAAAATAAAAAATTGTGAATCTTCTATACATATCAATTAGAGAAAACCTGAAAGTTTATTTGTCAGGTTTATTTTTGTTAATTTCAGGTTTAGATCTTTCAGTAATATTTTAAACAATACGATAGAAGCAATAAAGCAGAACAAGTAATCCGCCAACCTTAAAAAAAATAAAAATTAAAGCAGAACAAATTTTAGGCATCAATTTCAGATTTTTCACTGCTATATGTAAAAAATAGAAAAAAAAAAATACACTCTTTTTTGCTCTAGTGCAAGGGAAATAGCAACACAAGATGCACAAGCATGAAGAGCGCCTCGGAGCTCTAGTTACAATATTTCACACGAAAGTGATAGCCTCGTACAGTGCTCAAGCTAATAAATATCATATAAAAAGAAAGCGGCTTACAATTAATGACGAATCGCTGTTTATTTATTTTTGGGTGTGTGGGGAACTTTAGCCTAATGGGGTCCTATTTAATCCTAATCAACCTAACTAAAGTTTGCATGTACATAGTACTTTAATACTCTTCTGAACTAGTGGATCCCCAAACTAAAGTAGAGAAATTAATGTGATCAGTTAAAAAATGCACCTCTCATCAAAACGTGCTCTTAATGAAGTATCAATGTATCATCATGAATTTTCCCTTCTCAGTATTTGGTAACCATACAAATTAATTCTTTGCATAGGAAATAAAGTTTTCAACTATTGTTTGAAATAGTTACAGGCTTGTGACTAATTAACACTGACAAAAAAAATATATTATGACGCACTTAAATTAAACTAATCCTCCAGAATATTTACTGTCATGTTTTCGATTAAATTGTATCATCACAAGCTAATCTTTTAAAAAATTTCAAACCAGGTCACAACGTTCGCATGCGGTGGATTTGTGATGGGTTTACGGACTAACCACGCAGTGGCGGACGGCATGGGTGCAGCCCAATTCATCCAAGCTGTTGGTGACATGGCCCGCGGCCTTACGGAACCTCTTGTTATGCCAGTATGGGACCGGGAAAAGTTTCCGGACCCAAAAATCAAACCCAGTCTGTTACCCGAACTGCCCATTTTAGCCCTAGACTATGCAATTATAGATTTTCCCATTGATTACATCAACAAACTCAAGTCTCAGTGCATGGAGCGTACTGGTAAATTTTGCTCCACTTTTGACATTTTAACTGCTAAGCTTTGGCAATGCCGGACCCGAGCATTGAACCTTCAGCCTGAATCTACAGTAAAGCTATGCTTCTTTGCTAGTGTTCGTCACCTGCTAAAGCTCGACAAGGGCTATTATGGTAATTCCATCTTCCCAGTTAAACTGACTGCAACTAGCCAGGAAGTTCTAAGCTCAACCTTACTAGAGGTGGTGAATTTTATCCAAGAAGCAAAGAAGAGAATGTCGCTGGAGTTCTTAGATTTCGCAAAAGAGGTGATAGAAACCGATCCGTTCCAAATGACTTTTAACTACGAATCAGTCTATGTGTCTGATTGGAGCAAGATAGGGTTCGTCGATGTGGATTATGGGTTTGGGAAGCCTATGCTTTGTTCACCATTGGTGAACAATGACTTCATTGCATCGGTTGTTATTTTGAAGGCGCCGCCACCTCTGAAAGGGACCCGTTTGTTGGCGAGTTGTGTCACAAAGGAGCACTCGATGGAGTTCGTACGTGGGATGAAAATTATGGACTAGTTTTTTTTTTTTTCTAATTAGTATTTATGGAGCTTTTTATTATATTTTGAAGAATTGTGAATTGCTCAAACTTTTAGAATTATTATGTTGTTCTTGTTGTAGTTGTTGTGTGCTTCTTACTGTTTGCTTTGGATGGTCCAGCATATGTATTCGATTGCTTGTTTTTGTTTTATCACTATATAAGGAAGTCTGGATTTATAATTTATTTTTGTTATATTTTTCGTTATAGTAATCAGCTATCTAATTTCATATCGATATTTTTTTTTTTTGACATCAGGGTCACAGTTCTTGCTTAGCTGCAAAAGATAAAATAGAGAAAAAAGAAAAAGAAAGAGAGAAAAAATTAGAATACTAACACATGAAGGACAATCGGCAATTTATTTATTTAATGTTATAATTTATGATACTTTTCTACTGTTTACCTACAGTAAAAGATTATCTGCTTCCGTCCGATTTGTATTTGACAGTTATTAATGATATAGTGCTTGATAATTCTGCGGTGGATTCTGATTGGACGGTCGGAGTTTTAACAGGAATATTTTGTTGCCTGGGGGATCTAAACTCCTCTCCGTCCGATATGTTGCCTACGGCCGATTTACCTTAAACCCGTCTCCTCCCTCCGTCGCCTTCTTCTGCTCCCCTTTTCCTTCCCCTCTTTCTGCTCTCCGCCAACCTTCTGCTTCTGCTGCTCATCTCTTTCCCCACTCGATTCGACAGTGACATCTCTCGGATTAGAGCACCGATTCTATCAGGTCTATTTCTCTTTTTATGTCTTCCTCTCTTTTTCTCTCTACTTTGAGGTTTTGTTCCTGGCGAGCTAGGGTTCGATCCAGAAAGATCTATTCATGCATCAGATTTAAACATCCTTATTTATGGTAGTGTTTAGATTGTAGTTGTCTGGCACTTCTAAGTGAGAATCGCCATTGTTCGAGGTTAGTTTTGTTCACTTCTCAAGCTATTTCTGCAGTCCGAAGCAGTCCACAGTTTTCTGTGCTCAATGTTACTAAATAATCCTGATTTAGTAACGGATTGTCCTAAATTTTGCCATTTCGGAGCGGAGCTAGACTTTCGAACTATGGGGTCAAACATATACAATTTTCCAATAGAGAATGAGGGTCAATTTTACAATACCATGACATTTTACTCTAGATCATTTAGAAAATTATACCTAAATACAAAATTTTTTAAAAAAAAAATGGGGGTCATTTGACCCCCATTTCCTTCACTTGGTCCGCCTCTGATTTCGTGTAACTGAGTAAAGATTATTTATAATGTACTTCTTTATTGTAGTCTATCCTTCTATTAGAATTTAAAATTTCAATCACAAAACTAATAAAAGCCATAACTTCTCTTCATTGGTTGCATATTTGCCCAAGTTATGTGGCTGATAAGAAATGGGAATATTCACTGAAGTAGTAGTATACAGTGGAAGAACCAAATTGTGTGCTTCAATTGCAGAAAGCGGTGTAGCATTGAATCTGTTACTTTGTCTGAAGCAGTGTTACTAATGGAACTCAATTTGGAGTCTTTCTTAACCTAAGCATTTTGTGTTGTATTTCAATTAGTTCCGTGACAAGAAAAGATTACAGGATCAAGTTTAGATTAGACTTTGATAATCTTAGTTTTACCATTATAACTCTGAATTTGTTAATTAATTCCTTCACTCTTTTTGTTTTCCAGATTGAGCAGAATTAAGAAGGCATGTCTTCAATTCGAACTAAGCCGTTTCAGGGGCAGAAAACATGAGTCAGCTGTCCTAGAGAAAAGGTTATCCTTAAAATTTGATCTTAGATTTATCTTTTGTTATTGATTTTGGTTGTTAGGCAGTTGCTTGAAATTTTTTGTTGATTTACAATATTCTATGGAGTAAGTTGCAGCATGCTTGCATGTTGTGCTTGGTTTTATTAGTACTTAATTAGGCCTCATTTATATTTATATTTTGCTTTAGTTGTTTTGGTTGGAATATTATTTCACTCAATTTAGCTTTTTTAAGTAAACATATAGTTTTGTTGCCCCCTTTGTATCAATCAAGTGATTCTGTTGATGATATTCTTTAGAAATTAAGTGATTTTTCATATGACCAACCTCAATCTATAAACAAAATATACATACTTCTAGGCATAATAATTTAGTGTACTTCTAATTTCTTAAGTGATTTCTGTTGTTATTTTTCAAAGATGAATATGATATGCGGTTTTGTGCATGCTTCAGTACCATTAATAGGTTGATTTTTTGATTGCTGATGCTGTCCATTTTTGCCCTTAGGGCTAACAGTCTTTAAAAGGAAAGTTGCAATATTTACCTATGACTTATAATACAACATTTACAGAAATTTGTATGGTCTAATGCTTGCATTTAGGTCGAATCTGACATTAGCAATTGGACAGAAAAATTAGATAAATTTTACTGTTACCTGTCAATGTGGTACGAAAGATTAGGTATTGTTTGTGATATGTCTATATTTGATCTATTGTTTCGACCTATTTTCAGACCAGATATCATGTTTTTAACCACTAAATTGCATTGTTTAAATTGAATATCAATAGAATATGGTACTGCTGCTATTTTGTGGTTGATTTGCAGGAAATAGGCGAAAACATGAAGAGTTCTGACCTTCCCCCACGCGAGTCGCGTCCCACCTGACGCGGGTCGCATCGCAGTCCAAACGCGACCTCAGACGCGACCCTCATTGCGCACATCAGTTCTACCTGACGCGGGTCGCATGCCATCTCATGCGAGTCGCGTCGACTTAACTGCGCCAGGCCCAATTGAGGCCCGTTAAGAAACTATATATACAGAGGGCCTGGCACAGGAAAGAGGATCCACGATTTTTCACAGAAAACAGATCTGATCGGTTTTGAACCGAGAGCTTGGCGCCAGGGAAGAGGAGAGGCGATCTGGAGCCGATCTGGAGCCACGACTTGGAGAAGAAGATTCCAGAAGCCTCGATCCTCTTCACTCCTCCATCTCTCACCATGATTTGCATTCTCTTTCTCTCTTTTACTTTGATTTTGCTCATGTCTGAGTAGTCTTTTAGTTTCAGGGGTTTGGATATAGTCTTAAACTTTGTTTGATTATGCACATTGATTGAATCTGATTGTTATTTCGTGTTTCTTTGATTCTTGTATTATTTGTGATTGCTTGATCTAAATTGCTTGATTGATTCTTAATTGTCTACTGTTGAATGCCTTTGGTATTTCTTCTTGTAATTTGACCTTGACATTCTTGCAAATTAGGTTAAGTACTTGAGGTAGGTCTGAGATCCGAAAGGTTAGGTCAATAGTAGCCGAGAGGTGAAATTTCCACTTGTTCCACTTGTGGATACCTTTAGTAAACAGAACTGAGAACTTAGGTTTGATTAAACAGCTTGATTAAACTAGGAAGGTGAAATTGCATTTCCAAACCAGGTCTGCTAAGCCAACACACGAGAGTTGAGGTTTAGTGACATTAGGTACGGTCAATCTAGCCTTACACGACTTAAACAGCCAGTTTCTGACATGTGCAGACTCAGCTCAAGGGGTCATGCGGGTCGCGTGAGATAGCACGCGGGTCGCATCACAAGGGTCGCAAGCGAGAGCTTGCGAGTCGCGTGACAGGTCCAGAGTGCTTGAGGGCCACGCGGGTCGCATGCGAAAGCATGCGGGTCGCGTCACAAGAGTCGCATACGAGAGTATGCGAGTCGCATGGCAGGTCCAGAGCAGCAAAGTTGAAGATGAAATCTGAAACCCTTGAAACGTCTTTTATACAATAGTTTTACTTTCTGACATTATATTTGTTCATACATTTGTTCATTTCATTTGTTCATACATTTGTTACAAAAGTTAGGAATAGACAAACACACAACTTTCAAACTTCTAGTACCTAACTAGGTAGAGTAAAGGTTCAGAATTTGAGTCGTCCCTGTGGATCGATACCTGAATAGACTACACGACGGGACTGTGCACTTGCAGTCCTAGTCAAGAGTCGAACAAGGGTTAAAAGCTACAGATTCGTCTGTAGTGAAGCTTTGTTCTCTCACATTTGGCAAAGAACAGTTTGAAAAAATGAGAACGAAAGGTGTACCAAACCTGCGGTGATCTGGTTGGCGCACGAGGCGCGAGATACAATTATACAGTGGACCTGTTTGCTATGGTACAACATAAAGAAAATTAACAAATTTTTCTGAATTAATGTTATTTGATTTGTTGGGAAAATGAGAGAAATGAAGGAAAGTAGTCTTAATAGTTTATCCTCTCCCTATTGTTATTGTTTACAACATTGAGCAAGGAAACGTTCATCTAAATATGTGCAAGCTGAGGTTTCTGTGTTGCACATTTTATTACTGTTTTACAATTGTTAGTGTTGTATTATTGACAGCATCAATTTGTTTCGCACAAAAAAAAAAGGTAAACATAGGGATCACAAAATTAAATTTTTTTTTTCTAGAAGCAGGGTTCTGGTCTGGCTCGATTAATATATTTGAAAGCTGATATGCTATAAACATATAATTTAAATCTAAAATTGGATTTCACATACATTGTATAGAATTTGTTATTTTGTTTTTTGCAATTCTGTTGGTGCATATACATTTCTTTTCATTACTTATTAATGATGGTCTTATTTTTAGTTTTTTCATTTTACTTTGATCAACTCATAGGTTCATTTGATGTCAGCTGCTGCTTGAGAGACTTATGAATTCAACATTGATTCAAGTAGGTTGACAACAGTACAGATTCCTAGATTTAGGACCAGCAGCAAGCTACACCCAATATTATCCTCCTTTTCTGAACTATGTAGTCACTCTCTCTGCATATCTAAGGTATCCATCTAATTCCTATTGAAGGCCTTGCACCAAGAAATGTACAATTGAGTATTTTATTTTTCTTATCCTTGGCATGGGGCAGACGATAGGTCTGAAAAATAGATATGAATTATAGTTCAATTACTTCTTTCGCAGGCCGGTACTGGTACAAAACCTGAAATCCAAAGTGCACAATGTACTCTTTTTAGCAATATGAAACCAATAAGTGACAGAAAAAGAACCTAGAATCTCAAATTAGGAATTTTGCGTTCAAAGGGTGTGATCCTATTTCTTTGTTACCAGTTTTGGATAGTATGTAAACAGATTTGTAGACTTTGTCATCACTATATTTTAAAAAGAATAGTCATGCCATGGCTCTGCTTTTAGATGTAACTCTCATTTTTTATACCTTAAATTTCAGGATAATAAGACAAAGGTGTGATCTGCTTGAAATCTGATTAGATAGAGCTGACTAACGGAGTATCATAAGATTCTCAAAATTTCTTTTCGACTTATATATTGGTATGTATATTAAAATAAGACCTGTGTTTAACTGTTTGAGTATTGTATGTTCAATTATTTATTTGTGGGTTGCTACTAAGAATTTAGGCTTCTGAATTGACATCTAACAAACATGAATCATTTTTATTTACATAGAACAACCTAGCTTTTAAACCTTTGCACGTGTTGCATATTTTGTGGGTTTAGGGTAAAATTTTAGGCTTCTGAACAACCTAGCTTTTAGACATTTTTATGTCTTACTACTAAAAATTTAGGCTTCTGAACCATGGTGCACACTATTTTCTTCTACCTTTACAGTTTATTAGTGTTTGTCCTATATAAACTTTCTATATGCTTTTCCCTCTGCTTCAACAGCCACTGCCAAAGCAAAGCCAGGCACACATCTTGTTGTTCTTAATTTAGGGTTGAATTCCTGATTTGTTTCCCCCCTTCCGAGAAGAAAATTTGCTAGATTTAGTTTGGTCTATTGTTTTTTTTTTAAGGTTGGCGACTTGGCGGCAATGCCGCACAACGAATATTGGTCTATTGTTTATAGTTGAAGTGGTAATTTTTTCTTTCCTACTTGTATGTTAGCTTGAAACAACTTATTGGTTTTTGGTTTTCTTACATTTGAATACAGAGATGATGCATGTAAGGTGTTTGGTTGAATTATTCATGACTTGTGAATGATGGAGGGTGGAGATTACGCCAGAGACAGAATTAGTGATTTGCCTGACCCGCTTCTTACCCACATCCTCTCTTTTTTACCTACCAAAGAGGCTGTGCGCACATGTATATTGGCCAAACAGTGGATAAAGGTTTGGGCTTCTTTGCCTGTTCTCATTTTTGATGACCCTATAAGCCCTTTTGATATTCTAACAAAAGAAGAGTACCAAAAACGTGATGCTAAGTTTCTAAGATTCATTGGCGTCATCATTTTCCATCGAGAAAAGATAACCCTGGATACATTTAAACTGACATGGTGGAATATAGAGAGGGACACTCTTCTTTATATGTTTGAATTTCTTTGCTATGCAGTCGAGTGTAGACCCCGCGTATTATCAATCCATACCGATGGTTGCACATTTTTTGACTTGCCAGATTCGATTTGCACATGTACGTCAGTAGAGGAGATGTCATTGTGGCTTTTTTGTGATGAATATCTTAAACCGAGATCAATAAACCTCCCTTCTCTAAAAAACCTGGAGCTTCGACACCTGGATTTTAATGATGATATAATGAGAATGCTTATATCGGGGTGTCCTATTCTTGAAGATTTAGTTTTGATAGACTGCTATATGGAAGTGAATTTGATTTCCTCTAATGTGCTGAAGAAGTTGGTACTAATAAATTGCCATCAGCATTGGTCGATGGAGATTTCTTGCCCAGGAGTTGTGTCTCTGAACATTAGATCTATGAGTAAGGGAGGGATTACATTGAAGAATATGTTATCTCTTGCCACGGCTGACATCCTTTTTGAAGAATATGATGGTTGTTCATTGGATACCCTCGATCATGACTTGAGGCTTCTCAGTGGCCTTCCAAATGTGACAAGCCTAAAGCTATATACAAGATATACTGCCATTATGGTATTATTCTCCATTCTGTTCTGTCAAGTAAAACCTTTTGACTTGATCACTGGAAACATCAACTAATTGCCATCAGCATTCTCCATTCTTATGAATGCTTTTTAGCAATTTTGTAGAATGGTAAAGGAAAGCAAAACTAACAATTGGTTGGGTTGGATTCTACAAACATGCTATCTCTAGTCTATAACTTCTTTTACTTTGATGCTAGCATTGACAAAAGGCTGGGTTAAAGCAACAGATTGATTTATCGAATAATTTATTCAATTTGAAAACATATTCCCCCTTTTAATAATATTTTCTTTTATACTATGTAGGATTTGCTGCGAGCGGATATTCCAAACTGTCCGATCTTAAAAAACTTAGAGAGCTTGGACCTTGGAGTATTGGATTTCAATCATGACTGGGATTTTGTGGCCTGTCTCCTCCAACATCCATCCAATCTGAAGGACCTCACGTTGCATCTTTATCAAGTAGTTTCTCTCTCTCTCTCTCTTTTTGAGAAGAAAATGATTACACTCTTATACCATAGAAAAATACAAAATGAACGGAGTGAAGCTCTGTGTTTCATGTAAACCCAAGCTAGACCTTGGGTTACTGTTATCTGCCATCTGGTTAGTTAACTTTTATTTTTTTTCTCTTTTTCACCACCAAAGCAGAGTTATGATTCTGATGAAGAAGAGTTTCAACAAGAAATTCCATTCCAGCATGAGTACCTTGAAGCAATGAAGATAATATGTCTAGGGAAGAATGTTAAGTTGGCTGAGGAACTGGTTCACAATGTTAAGTTGGCTGGGGACTTTTACGATATGGATGAGTTAGTAACAACCGCAAAAGATTATTATCTTGTAAGATTGTTTGACATGTTTGGTTAGTAACTATTAATTGTCTACGTAGTTCAGTATGCCTGATTCGATCTGACTCGATTTGTTTTTCTAGAAAATAAAACTGATTTGAAATTGGACACGACTCAATCCGAAACGTCCTTAAGACCCAATCATAATTTAAATTTAGAAATTTGGACGGTATGATAAAAAACCTGATTCGGTCTGACCCAATCCGATTGAATCCTAATCTAGCAATTCTTCGAAGTCACACTGATCCAATCTGGCCGAAATCTAACCCGACTCATCTGATGCCATTTTAGAAGTAATGAATCTAACTCAATTCAAAGAATCCGCCCAATTCGGCCCATCACTTTTTTTTAAACAAAAAAAGTCAAAATGATCTGACTCGAACTCGATCTGACCCGACCTGACCCATTCAAAATATGAACATGAATCAAAACGAGATGACTTGATATTCGATCCGTGACGTGATAGTTCTCTGAAGTCAAAATAATCTGACCTGATCCAACCCCTCTGAACCCGATCGGACATGTTCAATTGTCACCTCTTTATTGCTATGCCTATAATGGGGGAATTATATCTTTTTTTAATACAGAAGAACATTACATAACAAATTGAAGGGTATCTTTTAAGAAAATTAAAACGGAATTAGTTCTGCAACCAAGCATGCAATGATTAGTTCAGCACGGGAAACAGTCTGGAAATGTGTTGTGCTTGAATCTTGATTGGTCGAGTACTTCAAAAAGGTCCATGGTTTTTCTTTACAGGAAAAGAGAGACACTCTCAACCACTGCAGTAACAATTTCCATTTCACGTTTAAAAAGGCCCATCTTAAATAAATTTATTTTTCCCATCAGCTCCCCAACCAGACAATTTCCAACTTCAACCAAACAAAAGATTTCGGGTCAGAAAACCTTATCATTCATTTTTTGTATCCACAAATTGGGCCTAGACGCCTTTGGAGGACTTGGTTTTTATTATCCATTTTGCCGATATTTTTATTAATATCCAAAATTAAATACAAATTATTAATTATATCTTGCTTATGGTATTTTTAAAAATGTCCAAACTGGCCGAAAAATGGCCGACCAGGATTAAAATTAGGACTGGCCATTTTTTGACCGGTTGGAAATTTTCTTTTTCTTTTTTATTTCAGAATCTATAAATATCTTGTTTTCTCTCTCCTCCCTCTCACAATTCACTCAAACTCCCTGAACAGAAAGAGAGAAAGAGAGGAAGAGAAAGAGAAGGCGATTTCTGAGGCGAAAATGGTGATTTCAGAGGCGATTTTGAGGTATTTTTTTAATTTTTTAATTTTTTTAGAAAATGTTTAGGATTAATATAAATTGTCTAACAAACTGTAGATCTTACCATGACACCCAAACCCGAACTTCGAAAAGGTGGAAGTGAAACCACACGCAATGGTCGCATATCCGTTGCTAAAATTTTTTGGACGGGTGAAGCCCGCTTGAAAAGACATTTATCTCGTTTTCTTCCACCCAAAGATGTTGAAAAATACATGACCACGGATGATCCAACAATTAGAAATGTTCTTGACGAGAACTTCGGTGATATCGACCCTACACTTATCAAGGGAGATATTGCGGAGATGTTCTTTTATCATCTCTATGGTATAGCCGTTCACCCCAAATGTATCGACAAGAATGCAGATCTAGTAAACGACTATCGTTTTCAAATGTGGGAGTGTGTTGCGTGTTGATGCAGGCCTTCGGAGGCGACGGGAGACAATTTCACTACTCGTAAACTATAGTCTTTCTCATATAAGAATATGCTTCGTAGTATTTTATGTTAGACCGGATTGTAATATTTTATGTTTGGATCGTTAGATGTTATGTTATAGACTTGGCATTTTGTTATTGTTGTTTTGTTGTTTATTTATTCGAACAAAATCAATTTATTTTAGTATAATTTAGCATAATTAGCATAATTTATTTTATTTTAATATAATTTAGCATAATTTAGATTATTTTAGTATAATTTGGTGACAAAAAGATCTAAAAAAAGATATAAATACTACCATAAAAACATATGGTTTTAGGTACATTACCGCGCGAGCCCAACAATGACCGTTGGGGGTGGGTGTAACCCTCATGCCCGGCATCAATCCGATCGCGGAGGTAGGCACCATAGTCACCCTGCAAATAAACAGATACTATGCCAACTCGCAAGAACCAAGACTGATATCTCAATCTTGGATGTCCCTGGTTCTGTGTAATGATGAAGCCAAAACATATAGCGAAAATTACTATCTTTTCTTCTGAAAAATGGCAAAAAACGAATGTAAAGTAGCCATTTTCCCAATTTATTTACCGCAAACGTGTTTTTAGGCCTTTTTGGTAGGTTTTTGAGAAAGTTGCGTATTTAGGGCAAAAACAGAGTAAAAGTGTCGTATTTGGGCAATTTCTGAATAAGGCGTAAAAATGGGACATTACATTGAGTATACAACACCTCACACGAAGTGTACAACATGCTAAAAGGCGAAAATACAAGAAAATTCGCTAAGTCAGGAATCCCTCCAGCCTCCTCTATGTCGCATGCGGCATACCTTGAGGCCGCACGATCCGTGAACTGTCCTAAAAATAAGCGATTTCCTAATGGGCCTTCTAGAAGAACGCGAATTCCTATTGGGCCTTCTAGAAGGACGCATTTTCTTAAGAGTCAAGCTATTTTGGCTTCGTATATCCAATCATGGGTGGACCCCACGTCCCCCACTACTTCCACTACTCCAACTCTCATTTAGGAAGGCTATAAATACCCCTTTTGTAATAGAATTTAGTGTGCGTGTTTAATTGTGTCAAGTCCAGAATAGTAGACTAGCAATCATCATTGTTAGGTTAGGTTAGAGAGTTACTTAGATAGAGAAGGATAGCCATTAGAAGCCAAACAAGAGAAGAATCCGTGATATAAGGAGGTAGAGGTTCTTTCATCTTCATTTGAATTGTAATTTATGTTCTTCTTATTTTATTCCTTTTATTTTGCAATGGCCGTGAGAAGCTAAACTTCTCATCTCTAGGGTGAGGGTTGTACTTGAATTCGTAATTATATTTTAATATATATTTATGTTTTGTTTATGTTATGGTTTTAGTTTTCCTTTGCAGTTTAAATTTATTTTTATTGTATCATTGAATACATAGTTATGTCTACTATATGCCAATAATCTCCACATACCAATAGGTGTTAAGTCGTTGCATCCTTGTGTGAGAAGGATAATGCATGTAAGTACTCCAAACACTTCGGGACTTGGCAACGGTTCAAAGACTAGGATAGTGAGCTCCCTTAGCAGGATAACGTAAATTGTATTTTAAGTAACATTAGAAAACACTTAGATTAAGTAGGGTCTTTGGGATATTTCAACTACAGGGTAGTATAGGAAAAAAATATAATTGTGTACCTAAAATACTTTAGTCTTGGTAGCTCAAAAATTGATCGCAAAATCAGAAAGCCTTTCAAATTGCATAAACAAACACCCAGTATGCCCTGCGAATAGTGACAGTGCCGCATTCAGGGTAGCTATGGGGTAATCTAGGCCGCATGCGACAGTGACAGTGCCGCATGCGACGTAGAGAGATGTCGAAACTTGTACTCACATGATTAAGAATGACAGAAAACCTGAACCCTAGAGACTCTCTATCTACTGTTTAACCTTTACCTTAATTGTAATTATCACCACCGCTTCAAACTTTCAAAAAACCCGATAACCTAGACTAGTGAAAATTGTTTAAAATCTAATATACTATCCATGTAGATCGACATCACAATCATACTACAAGGTAGGATTATACGCTTGTGATATGAACGTAAGTAGAAATTATGGTTTATAAATCTTTAAAAGTAGTAGTACCATTTTGGTTCATCATGTAACCTCATCTGGCATCTGCCACATCTCCTCCAATCCCGGATGCTCTGCCCGCTGATAATGCTCTGCCTAGAACAGACTCCAATCTCTGCCCGATGCCGTGTGCTTAGTCCTGTAAGGAACATGTTAGTTGCAATACAAATGTAACAAGTAATATGGTGATATGAAATAATATAATATATGACTTACTGGAATAGCCTCTTTATCTCATATCTCGGCAAATTCGGATCTACGGGAATCAATGGCACCTCTCCGAACTGACGGAGGACCCGATCTGGATAGTGATGCTCCACAATCCAGAAGCATACTAACGGTCCCCTGTACCACCAGCTATCCCGCTGAACCAGTGTAACCTCTGGCAATCTCTGACTCTCGTACAACACATCGTATGGAGTCCAGACAACCTGCTATGGAACTAGACTCTGTTGCTGTGCTCGGACCAGTATAATACCCAAGAAACGTCCATGGCCCTGATCAATGTAGTTGTGGGTGTTTTTAATGCATGCAGGGCATCTATGAATATCTGGTTGTCCCTAATTCAGTTCGGGTTCATTACGTCTGGGACAGCCCAATGGTAGCCGTGACCATGACCAATGCTGCAGCAACAAAACTGGCCTATACATTTGCTTCGCCTTCTTCTGCATTTTCAAGAATGTTAGATGTCAAGGTCTTTAGCTTGATTGAGAAAAAAATTAAATAAAAAAAGAGCTAGAGACTTTACAAGCATGGCAAAGGCTATGGTACATGTGGGCTAGGATTACCCCACCCTAGTTGTACCTCGACAGCCTGTCAAAGTCCTCCAGCAACGGTAGATACATTATCGGGACGACATCACTGCTGGAATCAACAAACATGACAGATCCAAAGAGGTCCATCACGTATCCCCGTATATATCTGCAATGCAAAGTAGTTAATAAAAATCTAATAAATCGTTGTGCCACTGATAGGCAAACCCCATAAGGCACTGACATCCTGAAGTGTCATTGTCATCTCTCCAAATGGTAAGTGAAACATATGGGTCTTGGGAAGCCATCGCTCCATTAGTCCTGCAATGCAGGATGCGTTGATGTTGCCACTCCCACTCTGCATAGTAGCAATATTTTATAACCCCAAGTTGATGAGATACATGTCCATCATCTCGTAGTACTTCATATGAATGCGCCAAAGCTTGACATCCAAAATCGTCGTGTCCTGCGTTTTAAAAAAGAAATCCACAGTATATTATAGAGTTAACACATCCAAATTTAAACTTTAAAATTAAACCCTAAAGTAAAGTACCTCGCAAGAAGCTAGTGAGACTCGGTGATCACTATGTGGCATCCATATAAGAGGACTGAAATGCTCCGTGCTATCAGTGGTGATCGGCTCATCATCAGCAGCTGGTACCGGCTGAGATCGACTCCTGGGCCGTCCTCTAGCCATTCTAATTTCATAACAATTAACGGTAAATATAAGTCGATTCTTATGCTAAATTATGCGAATTATGCTAAAACGTGCTAATTATGCCAAGTTAAGCTAATTATACTAAAATATACCAAATTATGCTGAAATATGCAAAAATATTCCAAATTGGCTAAAATATGCTAAATTATGCAAAATTATGCTAATTATAGTAAAATGTGCTAATTATGCTAAGTTAAGCTAATTATACTAAAATGTACCAAATTATGCTAAATTATGCTAATCATGCTTAAATATGCTAAATTATGCTAATTATAGTAAAAGGTGCTAATTATGCTAAGTTAAGCTAATTATACTAAAATATACCAAATTATGCTAAAATATGCTAAAATATACCAAAATATGCTAAAATATACTAAATTATATCAAAATATGCTAAATTATGCTTAAATATACTAAATTATGCTAAAATATGCTAAATTATGCTAATTATGCTAAATTAAAGCAAATTATGGTAAATTATGTTAATTGTGCTAAATTAAGCTAATTAAACTAAAAAATGCAAAATTATGTTAAAATATGCTAATTATGCTAAGCTAAATTAAAGTATGCTAAATTATGCTAAATTATGCTAATTAAACTAATTAAAACTAAAATATACTAAATATGCTAAAATTATGCTAATTAAACTAATTAAAACTAAATGACAACTAATTAATACAAATTAAAACTAATTGAGAACTAAATTATACTCATTTTGGTACATTTCTAACAAATTATATCAATTTATAACTATTTTGGACTTAAAATAAATTAAAAAAAAAATAAAGAGACTTACTTGCAAATGTGAGAAGAGGAGGAGAAGTTTTGGAGAAAGAGAGATAGTGTGAATTTTGTAAGAATGAAGTTTTGGTGAAAATCTGGACCCCTGCCCTTCTTTTATAAATGCCCGGGCCGGCTATGTTTTGGCCAATTGAGAAAACAATTGGAATCAGCTATTTTTTTGCCGGTTGAGAAAACAATTGGAACCGGCCATTTTTTTGCCGGTTGAGAAAACAATTACATAACCGGGCCCGTCAATGTATTGGAAACGAGCGTAATTGAATTAGAAATTATTAAAGAGAACATGGGTTGTTTGAATATATTCTACATTCCACGCATCAATTAAACAACCCATAATTAATTAAACGAGCATGGGTTGTTTAAAACGAGCATGATTAATTACACAGAACATTTTTAATGTTTTGTGCAGATTGAATATGCGTGGAACCAACGTGAAATGCAAATTCAATCTGCGTGGAATGTAAATTTAGAATTTTGCAAAAAAGAAAAAAAGAAACGCTGGTAAGATTAAAATTTAAAGTATTAAGATGGTAACTAAAAAATTTCGGCTGTTAATGAAACCTGGTGTGTAACCTGCTAAAGGACCAGAAAAACCTAGGGGTGAAATTGGGCCCACAACAAAGAGAAGCCAGAACAATGCAAACAATTAGCATATTCGATATTTTATGGCAGTGGAGATTTGTGTCACTGTTTTTTGATGTCACAAATTGGTACAGTATTTGCCTCTTTGCACATGGAATAGAACCTTCCAATGAGAAACAATACGCATGCTAATGCTATAGTAATATTTGGAGATTTCGTGTGGTTCTTTTCATTCTTTTTAGATAATGAAAGGAAAAATGACACTCTGAAATCACTTTCTTAAGGATTTAGTGGACGCATCGACAATGACATTTTGTTTTTTATTAGTCGAGAACTTCCAAAAGAAAAAATGGCGTAATTTTTTTTTCCATCTCTCAAGCAAAATTGTCTTTGCCTCATTAAATACTGGTTTGAGTCTGTTATCTCTTTTGTTGATTTCAACTTTTCTAGACACCGGCAATGGTTTTGTGGCCTCAAAAATTATGTGTGGACAAAGTATTTAGACTCGTAAGTCCAGCTGTAAAGATTATTTTTTATTTGAGAAAACTTAGTTAGGAGCTACTAAGTGTTGAATTTATTGAAGATCATGATTACAACAGTTACATCAGCGTTTGTCAGTATCTGTCATCACAGTACCATTTTGTAATTGAAAACTACAAACACCCCTGCTATTAAATACACATGGTTAACCTATCTCCTTTTTTGTGGCTGCACCTCCACAAAATTTCATCCATAACGACCCTTCTTCTATCGCCTTTGTAGCTAGCAATCTTGGTGGTAAATCTTTATTGCGAAAGATTTTCTCATTTCTCTGTTTCCAGAGCCACCAAATGATGCTCATGAACCTCGATGCCCAAACCCGTTTGCTTTTCGATGCAACCCACGTTTGGCAAACCGAGTCATCTCGGTTAATCAGTTTGAAACCCAATTGTGCTTCCACTACTCTCCAGACTTTGGTCGCATAAGGGTAGGGGTGTTCATCGGTTCGGTTCGGTTGAAATCAAACCGAACTAGGCAAACCAAAGTAATAATTCGGTTTCTAAAATAGAACCGCACCAAACCAATTTAGTATTGCAACCGAACCGAACCCAGTTTGTTCGGTTTGTTCAGTTCAAATCAAAATATATTAATTTTTTTTATTTAAAGTAATTGATTTATAATAAACTGAAGTATATTAAGAATATAAACCGGGGTATTAAGAAATAAACTTGGATATTAAGAAATAAACCAAAGTATTTAAAGCAATTGATTAAGGAATAAACCAGGGTATTAAGAAATAAACCGGGAGGGTCCGGACAAAATTCATAATATAGAAAAATTCGGTCAGTTCGGTTATTTCGGTTTTAAAAAATTTCAAACCGAACTAAACCGAAAGTATAGTTCGGTTTTAAAAAGCAAACCGAACAAACCAAACCGTTTAGTCCAAATTAATTCGGTTCGGTTCAAAACAACTAAACCAGACCCAATGAATACCCCTACGCATAAGGGCATGAAAAGAAGAGGTGTCCTGATGTCTCTAGGTCACAAGAGTTGCACAGCACAGTTTGTAAAGATTATTACTGAGAAAAGTTTTGAGGAAAGTTTGAATGATAAAATTGTAATTTTAATTTCAATGATTGATGGATTAGTCATTTGAAAATTACCGGGAGGTCTATGTATAGCGTTTGTGGTAATCTAGTATGTACTTGAAAAATAATTATACAAGTTTGCAAAAATATCCAATGAAGTGAAATTTATTAGTTTTTTTTTTTTTGGTTGTAAGCCCTTAGGCGATTTCATTAAACATCAGAGCAAATTACAAACATGTTCTAGTGTAGCTATTCTTATTTCACAAAGATAGTATCCCATACACTGAACTACTTGTAAAATCTCTAACTGCTAAAATTAAAGAGAAGAGGAAAAGTAAAACCAGTAGTTGCGAAATGTTCAGTTCGTGCCAGATTAGCAAGTCAATGGGCCTGGTCATTCTCTTCTCTTAATATGCAAACGTAGCAGTAGAGCGAGTGTGACTACACCATGTCAACACCGCATAGAAGAATGTGCACCCGAGAGGCACTGAATCAGACCGGTCCAGAAACTGAAACAACCGGACCAGGACAGTCACCACTTCTGCCGAGGAGGCACTGAATCAAACCGAACGGGGAATTGAATCAACCGGACCAGGACAGTCACCACTCAGCCGAAAAGGCACTGAATCAAACCAGACCGGGAGCTGAGTCAACTAGACTAGGACAGTCATCTCACAGGGGCCACAAAGGTGGAAAGAGGCAGAAGGAGAGGAGGAGGGGAGAAAGGAGGAAGAAGAGGGAAAAGAGGAAGAAGGGAACACATCATCATTATCATCATCGGCCACAACCACAACAACACGTACCTTATTCATATATAGTTATATTAGATACTACGGCGGGCAAAGCGAATTTACAACACCCTTAGTCGAACCCGGAGAGTCGAAGTAGATCGAAAAGCGGTGATCAGATCCGTTAAACGGAAGCACCTGCTCAGTTGGAGTGAGGCGAGATAGACCGGCGAGCTGTGGCTAGATCCGTCAGACGGAGCATTGAGTGGCCACAGATCATCTACTCGAATGGAGTGAGTTGAAATGAACCGGGTGGACAGGGGAGGGGCAGAGGTGGCGGGGCGGGGTGGTGAAGCGGAGCTTGACGGACGACTCTCAAAACTTGATCTTCAAAATCTCTCTATTAATCGTTTGGTGCGGAGCTTACAAATTTATTAGTTTAGAACGACTACAATTTAAAGATCTATTCTTTCTCAATAATTTTCACAGAAGAAAATTGCTATAATTGTAATCGATGCCTTTTGCTTATTTTTTGTAGTTCTTTATTCTTTTGTCTAGAATGAAATAAGAGCCCAAAGCCTCAAACAAACATATATTTCACAATTGTCGTGAACATAAACTATCAATGTTAAGATTTAAAAAACAAAAGACAAAACAAACAAGTGTATATATTTTAAAATATAACTTATCATGAGATTTTGCTTACTGATTTTGGTAGAAATCTCTCCCTTGTTCTACAAGTTATGGAAATTTGACCGACGATTCCGTCAAAGTTGTGTTATAATCTGATGCAATTTATGAGATAAATAAATTCTTCCGTGCTCAATTTACAAGTTTCCATGGCAAAATTTTCTTTTCACGTGTTGAATTTACACAAAGATTTACTACAGAAACATTTCGAAACGGATCCAAGAACCAAAACAAAAACCTCTTCTTTTCATTTTTATATTGAAAGAGACGAACAAGTTATGTTCCCTAGAAAGACAATTCACGTGTTGTGCAGTACATACAGAGGCAACAAAGCACAGATGAGACTGTTTCCAAATGTTTGTCTTTCCTCTCTAGAAAAGGTTCACAACATCTTTAGTGCTCTAGCGGTTTGTGCAGCGAATTATTTCTTGTACGTTCTGCATCTTTTTGTTGAGATATTTCCGATCCGACTTGATTTAAATTCAGAAAAATAGAATATGATGTTTCTATTTGAGTCATCTAATTTAAAACGGGCATGTCAATTTACATTCAAAAATTCTTTCATATATAATATTAGCAGTTTGATCTGGTCCGTATTTT
This sequence comes from Carex parvula, assembly GCA_025461045.1. Classification (NCBI taxonomy): domain Eukaryota; kingdom Viridiplantae; phylum Streptophyta; class Magnoliopsida; order Poales; family Cyperaceae; genus Carex; species Carex parvula. The sequence continues at coordinate 193,537 of JAJGRW010000903.1, read as the reverse complement.
TAAATAGAATGGTTCGAATAAAAAGTAGGATCATTTTTTAAAATAGAATACGAACGCTTTATGTATTTTTTTACTAGTTCAATATGATGTATTTTGGTTTGTCAAATTCAAAACTAGATTGATTACTAGCATTTGTAACAGGCAATTACCAGAAAGGAATTTACCAATTAACATTTTGTAGATAATCTGCACATCAAAGCATATCAATTTCTATCATGTGTACATCGAAGAATTAAGGTATCAACGGTTCAACTATGAGAATTAAGCAAACACCACCGATATATTGATTAATAGATTCAATTAGAGTTACCATTATTCAAAATTAAAATACTCAATCTGTTAAGACAAATTTAGTTTGAATTCATTAGAGAACATGACAAGACTTGATTAATCAATATTTATTTTTAAAATTACTATTAACAATTAAGCATAATTAAAAGCCAGAATACTTGTGTTGAAAGTTCTAACCATTTATTCTTTAAGTGTTTTTATGCCCAACAGGTCTGGAGATGGATGGGAGCATGCACTAATCATTCTTCAAATTGGTTTTCTATTACAGATGTTCTCAATTTTTCTTTTACTTTGACTCCTACCCAAAAACTTGCCTTTTTTATTGTCGTTTGTGCAGTTATTTGGAGCATTTGGAAACATCGCAACGACTTGTGTTTTAATAATATACGAATCTATACTGTTAGAAACATTATCTTACAAATTTTGTCTCTTATTTCTTACTGGTCAGGTACTGTCAAGCATGACATCCAGGCTGCAGTCAAAGAGTGGCTGCCTGCAGAGCTTGATGCGATTCCTCTTCAAGTAGTGGAACCAGCTGATGCTTTGCTGTTGGATTGGGTCACTGGAGAAGAGGCTGAATAGTGATCTTATGCTCTACGTTTATCACACTCATTTTGGTATTAGTCTTCTGAATGATTCAGTTGGCTTTGTTCGAGTGTGTTTTATCCATACTTTTTATGTGCCTATGTGCATCTTTATGTGGTTGCACTTTTATACTGATATGTTGGATTATTTCGGTGCTTTTAGATATGTGTTAGGGGTATTATCTGATACTATGGATTGATATGTCTAGCTACTCTTTAGGAAGATCTTGTAAGTTACCGGTTTCAAATATATGAAACGGACGTGAGCCTTTTTAAAAAAAAAAAAAAAAACCCAGAATACAACATGCTAAGATTAATATAAGCCCATGAATCCAATATACCCAAGTAAAAAATAGTATGATATATAAAAACAATTTAGAAGATTATTAAACAGAATTTGCACTACAACACATCCTTTAACTAATCTTACTTCTTGAAAGTATCATGTAGTAGCAATTTCTCACCCAGTCTGTCCCATATTCAGCTGTAATGGTATGGCACTTAATTTTAAGCCTGAGCATGGATAAAGATATTGACAGTATTGTTTTTCCTTATAATGGGTACGAATAATAAAATTAAAACAAAAAAAATATAAGACTCACGCTCTGAATGAAGTCACGTCAGCACTGTCTAATACTTTTAACCCTAGCATTCTGAGTTAATGCAAAATTAGCACTAGAAAGCAAATATATATGTTGTCCTCAAAGACGTTTATTTCAGTGGTCAAATTCTAGCTCTTTTAAAGAAATAATTTTGCAAAAATTATTGATGCTAGTGTTATATTAACATCACCAGAGTCTGATAATGTGAAAGTTATTATCAATGTTAGTCAACTTAATTAATGATGTGAACAATAATTTCGAGAACAAGTCGCAACTCGCAACATTATGTGAATTTTCGTCCATTTGTTTTAACAAATATCAATAGTGGGATCAATCTGAAATAATTAATAACTTTACCGATCAATAAATACTTTTAAATTTGAAGTGCCAAAAACGAATTTCAATTATCATTTCATCTTTTTAATTAGTGTTTATTATTCAATTTATTTTTTGGGTTATTGTCATGGAGTACGCCATTTTGAAGCATTCTGAGCACCAATTATTGGGTTCAGAATTTCAGATAGAACCCGTCCCATTTTTTTGAGATTCAAGTTAAACTTGGCGAAACTTATTTCCCTTTTTAAGGTCATAAACTGGATAATCGCTACCATGGCGAGATTTGACCAGTATCCAAATATCATGCAAACAAGAAGCTTGATCGGCTTAAGATTGCTCGTTTCATGTATTAGCTTTATGTAGCCGCCAAGAAACAAGAAAACCAATCGTCTGGTACAAGCTATACTTCTGACTTTATTTGTCATTTTTATAATTCGTATAAAAAAACATGTTAAAGACCCTGACTTATCCGACTCAAGTTTTATTTTTCTAGATTATATTTCTTTATTTTTTTTTTCAATCCTTACTTATGCTAACATGACCTCGTTTTGGAGATAATTATCAAAACCAAATCTCATTATCTACATACACTTATAATTCAAAATTCTCCATCAGAAAAATCTACCAGATATATTTCCATTCACCATTAGAATATTTTTGTTAATTTATTTAGTTTTGTTCTGGAAATTTATCGCTTGTGCAAACAAATCAAGCTTAAATTAATTTAACGAGCCGAAACATGACTTATTATTTGTCAAGAGTAAACATAAAATTTCCCCTTTTCACAAAATAAAATTTAGAAACCTTACTGCAAGTCCATGTAAACAACTTTTTTTGACCTATAAATTGATGAATTTTCATATTGAAATATGGCATTTGATCAAACAAGTAAACTAGATTAGTAAAAAAAAAGACTAATAAAAACAAAGTTATTCGAAGTTGTGTGAATGAAGTTAAGGCTACTCCATGCCCTTTTGTACATAAATAATTGGATTCCTCCTATATGAGTGCGTCCATAATAGAGCATTATGCAACCTCCTTCAATAATGATAGCAAACTTATATATTTATTTTAAGAAAAAATATACATGTGTGGAGATTAAATTTAATTATTTGCTCGTGGCAAATCCCAGTTGCAAGGGTGTTCAACGATCCACAAATAAGGAGAAATTATGTCGTACCACTGTGATAAGTAATAGTGTAATACTAATTTTATACAACACGGATGAATTACTTTCTCATGTTACATGATAACCATGATTATTTATTCACAAATATATATTTTTTTAGAATAAATTAAGGGTCACCGCCATCTGTTCACAAATAAATTAATATAAATCCCGGCATCAAAGGAGACATCTTCCTGTGTTTTCCCTGTTATCAAACAACTTCACCATAAATGACCTCCCCACCGACAAATATTGGCTTGAATACAATAAGACAATTTCACTAAAAAGAGAGAACAAATATGAAATATGTTAGTACGTCAATCCTGTGCGAACATTTCAGATACTGTTCACAAACATTAAATTTATTTTTTTAGAAGAATGATTGAGAACCGAAATTACCCAAGGTATTCTGCAACTGGATTTCAAACATGCGAAAGACTGGTTCTTACTTCTTAACATTGAAATTTATTATTTGCCCCCACAAGAAAGTTAAGAAATTTGATAGTTTCAAAGTTGCTAAGATCAGAATATGGAGCTGATGCTAAATAGGACTAAATGGTATTCTTTTTTCTGTGAAAAGCCAGTTGATGTTGTGGTGTTTATCAAAAGGAGAAAAGAGTGTAAAGTTTGGAAGCTTCTTCAGGGAAAGATTTGAAAATTGCTTTTAATAGTTTTGCTATGCTGCACACACACACACACACAGACATAAGATAAACAGGTGCTTCATTTACTATTATATAATGTGAACCAATGTTTTTGTTTGAAAAAAGAAGTGGCATGCAAAGCACAATCAGTTTTAATTTTCACTGTTGCACAGATCATGCGACGTCAGTTTTGAGCTATCTTTTATGGTAATGTAAAACTTAAAGTTTGAAATTCAGAGCGACCAATCAAAATTCAGGTCAATTTGGAACAATTTGAAAATTTATGGGACTTTTTTATGATTCATGCCAATTTATAACAAACAATTCGGATTCAAAAGCTCAAATTTTGAGTTACCTTGAGGAATTTGAATTTCTAATATGATCGATACCAGTCAACTGATACAGATAAATGTTCCTGCCAGTAAAATACACAAAATGTTCCTGCCATCCATTGAACAAATATTTATGTATCAGACCCTCAACAAATGCAGCTTAACAACAACACGGTTGACTGTTTATCAAACTAATTCCCAATCTGTATCAGTGTCCCATTACTTCGGTGGGACCCATGGTCAGACACACAGCATTAGTCCTGTTAATTCCCTTCTTTTGGAGGATTTTTGTTGATTTTTGTTGTTATAGTACTACAGAGTTTATGCTCGCCTTTTCTTGTAAGCTTAGCTCTCATCTCTGTGGTAAATACTTTTCATATACAACTTCGTCATTCTTGATTAAAATTTTATGACAAAATATACATAAATTATGCATGCCACCTGGGAATTCAAGACTAAGCTACCAGTTGAAAATTCGTGATGATGCAAGGGTTTGAAATGGAGCTTGTCGTTTAATGTTGGGTTCAGGTTTCTTCATCTAAACCCCAACCATTTGCAATAGAATATAGCCAATGATACTGGTAATCTCATCAACTCATATTTAAACCCTGGATCTCATCACCACAATTATTATTTTTATTTTTAACAGTGCCATTGACTTCGACTCATTGGATAATACAAAATTGGCAAGATGCTGATGGTGGCTTGTAGTGTTTTGTCAAAGAAGATAATTAGAAAGCTAATAATAATTATAATAAAATTAATACGCAAACGTTGTTCATGATAGTGATCCTTGTTTTATTTTCTTTTTTTGGAACAAGCAAATTAGAGATGACATTATTTTTTCCAGAAATGATGTAGTCCTAGCTATAGATTTACTTATTGGGCTGAATACATTGAAACTTATCCTTCAAATAATTTTAAAACCATCAGTCATATTGAAAAGTTATTTTTGAAGGTGTGACTACCACAAATTGAAATATGTGGAGGACAAGAACTATTCTACAAACATAAGTTGTCACAATTCCAAATGTAGAATTCTAGTATGAATTATAATTGTTGATATTGTTCTAGATTATAGAGGAGGTGTTTTTGTTTAACACTAAAAATAAACTTTCATGTTTATTTTATTCACAATTACATCTAATCTAGTATTCGCATTAAATTAAGTTGCTTTTAAGAATATGAGACATCCTCAACTATATATATTCTGGTAATCTGCTGTTAAATATATTAATTCTCAATCCAGCCCATGGAACTACAAAGGAATCAATCTGATGTTATTCAAATATTAACATGCCAAAAGATACAAAAGAAAACAAAAGAGATTGTACTAATCACTCAATTCATAATATGAAGGAAAAGATGTATTAGAATATCCAGAGATCAAAGCAACTTAAATTAGTCTTTCTATTTTCCTTAATTACTTTTAGCTTACTTTATCTTACTTTTAGCTAAGTTCTATTTTTTTTCCTTTTTTGGTGACTCGGATCTTTTGAGTCTAAGTTTAAGCATGCATCTGTGAATCAGATTTTAGTTCAAGACCTAGAAACATATTTGCTTGAATCAATAATATAAAATAAGGACACGATTCTTATTTTTTTCGAAGAACAATTATTTGTGGGTCTTGATTTTTATCTCATGCTAAAAACATGTTTAGTAAAAATAAACGTATCCGCTTTCGATATACAAATTTCACACATACACAATAACCAATCTTTCAGACAATGATCATATGAATTGAGCTAATACTTTAGACCAATAAAAATTGAACGAGGAGAACCAGTCTTTTGATATAGTAGTTAAGACAATGCTTTCTATGTGAGAAGTCATAAGTTCGAAATCCGAATGAGAATCCCTTATAGATATTAAAAACAGTTGGGTGACTTGACCTTCAACTTTACTAAAAAAAAAAAAAAATTGAATGAGAGGATTGAGATTCAAACCACTCAACACTCTTGTCAAACCTTTGTTATTACAACAAACAAACAAAGAATTATCTACATCCGGATTTCAAACTCATGACCACATCAGAGAATATGCGTATTTGCACTTTACCAAATTAAGATTGGTTCGTCTAATAAAAATATTTTTTTAATCTGAAAAATTATTATATATCTATCTACATATGCCAAAAAAAATGTAGTTTCTATATTCGTTAATATTCATTATGTGTCAATATTCAAACTTGCATCAAAATATGTACTAATTATTTTGATCCGTTTATGTTTTCTAAATCCAATTGTTTTATTTTTGTATTTGATATATGAAGGTGCAAAGAAATATAAAAAATGTAAGTTGTGTGCATCTTCCACATATATTGTACCAAGTTAGAAAAAAAAAATATCTTGCGACACATTTGAGGTGTTCGTTGATTTTGATTGATTGATTGGTTTTATCTTCGTTTATAATAACAAGACGATAGACCCACAAACTTTAACCATTATCAAATTTCAACCAAAAGTTGTGATGCTTTATCCAAAAGCAATAAAGAGCCCTAATTTGTTGCTCCCACCGCGCATTATCTTTAGAAGCTTCTCTTGGCGGGCCAGCAAAGGAGACGATATTCATCAATTCTATCTGCCTCAATTTTTCTATCAAAAAATCTTCAAAACTGTCTCTTTTATTGTCTCTCATCGCACATCTGTCCCTTTCTTTTGCTAAATTCTGCTAATAGTTGCATTATTTCTGTAATAAAAAAAAAAAGATTTCGTGTAAAAACTCATAAATTTGAAATTTGAATATTTTTTTCTTTTATAACATTTAAAATTGAGGAACATGACCTCCGTCTTTATTTAAAAGTATAGAAATTTCAGAAAATTGGATTTCAAATCATCTCAGGTACATCAACGATGATGTTTCAATTAGAAATAAAGAGATAGATGATTCGAAAGGGTATAAGCATCTTGTTTTCTCGTTTTGTATAATTCAATATTAAAAAATTAGGCCAGTTATTTTATGTGAATGTAACGTACTTGATAATTAAATCAATTAATCAAATTCAAATGAAACAAACTTTTTTCAATAAATATGTCAAACAAGGATATACAATAAAATTTAACAAATATGTAAATAAATCAATCTTAATGAACAAAATGTTTTCCATTAAGTACAAAATAAATTTTAAGAAAAAACTTCTAATTATTACCAAGACAGCAAGACTTCACTACAAGTAGCATTGACTGTGGGAGCTGGAGTTCTTAGGTAGCACTAGTCAGGGGGCGGAACCAAGGCCTGGGCCAGCCTGGGCCTTGGCCCCTCCTAGGCTCAGAAAAAAAAATGGACCCCCCTTTAATAAAAAAAAAAAATAGGCACCCCCTTCTCTTCCTCTCCGCACAGTCTCTGGCACCCGACACGCCCGCACGCCCGCACCCCCGCTTCGCTTGTCTTCCTCTCCGCTTCGCTTGTCTTTCTCCCCGCTTCGCCTCTGGAACCCTGCACGGCCGCACGCTCGCATGCCCGCACGGCCGCACTCCCGCACGGCCGATTGTGCCATTCTTGCGGTTTACAGCTATTCGGGTAATTACAACCGTTCTTGCGGAGTTGCGGTTTCCCTTCCCTCTCTTTTTTTTGCTGGCCTTACTGGTACAGACGTACAATGGTACTGTGAGGCTTTGTATTCAAGATTTGTTTGCTAGCCTTACTGGTACAGTGGTACTGATAAGGAGTTTTGTATTCAGATTTAGAGATTTGTATTCAATATTGAGTTGTTATAAGTTCTGTTAAAATGGAAAAAAAATGTTCTTCCAATTAAAAAATGTTCTGTTAATCTGGCACCTCACCATGTCTGGCGTATCAACAAGGGCCTGAAATGAATAATCTCAAAATTAGAAACAATACACTGTATAAAATTTCAAAATGTAAAAGGCCAAAGAAATTGAAGTAGGGAATTGGTTGATTATAGCAAGAGTTACAATTACACTTTGAGGTTTATACATATCACTGTTTTTCTCCTTTATCATAATTTTTTTTTCTAAATTGGGCATAATTAGGCGAGAATGGGAATTGAGCACCACATTAAAGACACAAAAATAACTCAAATCCTGGTAACATGTCCACTCAATACTGGCTGGCAATATGCCTAGTGCAGTTAATATCACTACTTTGGTCAATTAGAGGAATAGTAGATTCAAATCATCCAACCCAACAGAAAGGATTTACTTAAACTAAGCAGTATTCAATCCAAAAAAGGTGAAAACCTATAGTCTAATAGAATTACTATATTCTAAATTTCTAATACATTTTTTTATCACTGTGCTATATCACTGCACTAGCTGGAGATAGAATAAAATCTAACAAATTTTGAGGTCAGTGTAACTTAAAAATTCAATTGAATTACTGAGAATTCTTCTCATTTTCAGTGCAGACACAATAATCTATTCACAAATTGGAGCATTGAAAATGAGGTTAGAACCAAATCCACAGACCAATCAACTAAAACCAGTGAAACCACTGGTACCGAATTTGAATTGACAGCCCCCTATCGAAAGTAGCAATACCATACTTAGTCCAATATTCAAAAAAGCCCTTGTAAAAGATTATGACAATTGATAATTGCTGAATTTTTTTATTTATCATTTAATCGTGTTACTCGTGTAACATGAAACTAAAACTGATATTCTGAGAGAAACTAGTTAGGCCCCCCCTACCAATCATTTCTGGTTCCGCCACTGGCACTAGTGACAGCTTCTCCTCTGTTTCATATCCATAACTTAACTTTACCGATTATATACAAGTGCTGCCTATAAATACGGCTCATTTTTATATCGAAAAAATATTTTTTAAAATTTTCCCATTTTCTTTCAACTTGAAAATTAACAAGCTAAAATTAAAAAAACTCATATCCAAAACATCTAGTTTCCACAAGAATTTTCATGGATGAACAGTTTGTTCTATGAGACTATTCAACTAAAGGATTCATTTTTTGGTTGACAAGGAAACTTAGTCTTTTATTATGGAGTGTGAAATGGTAACTTGGTAACTTGGAACAAGACATGTTACTTCGTTACTTAAAATAAAGCCAGCCTTCCAAAGTTCAGTATGATATTCAATTCTGAAATATGGACTTTTAAAGTACGGATTGTTTTTTAAATTTTGTAATTTTACTAGTCAAAGTCTAATACTTTGATTTTTATTCCGACATGAAAATTTGCGCAGAATAAGCCTTCTCAAAAATGTTATCAACTTATCATACATCAAATAATCTTTACTATTTGACGTATATCACAATGTACAAAATCATACCACCCGATCTTTCCGGTAATGAAAATTCCAGGAATCCAAAATCCGAACCATTCACAATAGTTGATACCCTTTGTTAGACCAAAATCCGACGGTTCAGATTAGACTATCCAGACTCTTATATATCTCATATTTTGCGTGACCGACGTGCCCGGTGCCTACTCGGGGATAGCACAAGGCAGTATTATTTGAGCTTTGAAATTCGTGCATAACGTATTTGAACGGTTTAGCTTTTCCAAACTATCACGCAAAATATGAGATATCTCTGAGGATGCGAATTCGACCCTTTTTGGGATGAAACTGAAAGCCGGTGAATACGCTTGCGAATCTCACAAATTTTTTTGAGGGGGAACGAATCTCACAAATATATATTCTTCGTATCATGTGCGGATCCGGGCTGACGTCAATGAGGTCAAAGGACGGCCGTAGTGGGACCACGGGAACAGTGAAATGATAAGCGCAAAGCTCAGCCACATCCACTTTACCTGTTAGTGGGGCCCACACTGAAGAAAAAAATATCAAGGTCTGCTCTCCCCCACAACCACGAATTCTTAGAACCCAAAAAAAAAAAAAAAAAAACCACGAATTCACAGGCTACACTGCTACAGTACGTCTGGAGTTTCTTTTATTCTGGCATGGACCCCCGTTGTTATTTTGGATTTAACATTTAAATATATAAACGGATTCCATCTCGACTTTTGCTGGAGAGTGGCGAATTGATTGGTTCGTTTCGAATAAATTTATAAATCGGACGGTAGGAATTTAAAGTAGAAATAGTTGTAGTGGAGAATGTAAATTTGATGAGAATTTGAATTTTTCTATTTTATTGATTTTTGTTTTGTTGTTATATTCTACAACTGTTATAAGGAGGTATTTATTGCCCTTGAGTTATTTTACCGGTAAGACTAACGGTAAATTTCTATTTGTTCTAAATTACAAATTTATTCTTTCTCTATTTTACAATATTACTCCTCTAATTACTTCTATTCTTCAACACTCCACCTCAAGTTAGAATTACAAATGTCAATTAATTCTAGTTTGCTTGTTATTTCTTCAAATGTTTTCGGAATGAGATCCTTCATGAAGATATCAGTTAATTGGTCTTGACTTTTCACATAAGAAGTTTTGATTTCTTTCGCTTGAACTGTTTCTCTTATGAAGTGACAATCAACTTCGATATACTTTGTTTTTTCATGAAACACCACATTCAAAGCAATTAGCCTTGCCGCATTGTTGTTGCAAAAAATGTTCATTGGTTTATCAATTTTGAAGTGCAATTCTTCGAATAATTGTTTGATCTACGTGAGCTCACTTGCGGTGGATGTCATGACACGATATTTCGCTTCCGTACTTGATCGCACCACGACATTATGATTCTTGCTTTTCCATGTGACTAAGTTTCCACCTACAAATGTGCAATAGCCGGTTGTTGATTTTCTATCGAAACTCCCAGCCCAATCTGCATCGGAATAGCCACACACTTCATTAGATTTATTATTTTTCATCCATATACCCTTTTCCAGGTGATTTCTTTAAATATCTCAAAATTCTATCAATGGCATTCAAATGTGGTTTTCTCAGTGAATGCATAAATTTGCTAATTTGGTTTACCGCAAATGATATATCCGGTCTAGTTACCGTTAGGTAGATCAACTATCCTACAAGCCGTTGAAATTGGTTGATATCTTCTATCGGTTCTCTATCTTTGGAATTCAATTTACAATTACTATCAATTGGTGTTGAGGCTGGTTTGGATTCTAATTTTTCCGTTTCTTTTAGAAGGTCAATAATATATTTTCTATGTGAAATAAATAATTCTTTGATAGAATGAGCTATTTCAATTTCTAAAAAATATTTAAGTCTACCAAGGTCCTTTATTTCAAATTTTTCTTTTAAGTGTCTTTTAACATTGTTAATTTTTGCATGATTGTTTCCGGTTATAATTATATCATCAACATAAACAAGAACAACAGTAATGTCCTTATTTTCATGTTTTGAGAATAAAGATTTATCGTATTGGCTTACTTTAAAATCGAGAAAAATTAAATATTGAGAGAGTTTTCCATACCATGCCCTTAGAGATTGTTTAAGTCTATAAATTGAATTTTTTAACCTACAAACAAGGTTAGTATTTTTTTTCTTTTACATGACTCGGTGGTAGAGTCATATAAATCTCTTCCTCAAGTGTTCCTTGAAGAAATGTATTTTTTACATCCATTTGATATAAATTCTAACCATTATTTACCGCTATCGAAAATAAAATTCTTATGGTATTCATCTTTGCTACCGGAGCAAAGGTCTCTTGGTAATCAATACCGTATGTTTGGTTACACCCTTTGGCAACTAGCCGGGCTTTGTACCTTTCTATGGTGCCATCACTTTGGTATTTTATTATATAAACTCATTTGCACCCTACGAGTTTTTTATTTTTTTGGTAACAGTACAATGATTCATGTGTTGTTTTTTCCAAGACTTGAAGTTTTTCTTTCATAGCCTTGCACCACACCGGTTGGCTTATAGCCTCCTTAAAATTTCTTGGTTCTTCTATTTTGGAAATTGAACTAAGAAATATATGATGTTTTTTTGAAATATTTTATATGAAATAAAATTTGCAATAGGGTATTGAACCTTATAGGTTACGAAATCTCGTAACCTTGTGGACGGTTGTGTAGGACGGGTTGACCTCCTCACCATAGCTTCTTCTTCAATATTTTCATCTTCTTCCTCCTCCCCGGCTCCACTTTGAGGAGTGCTGTTATTTTCATCATCATTTTCTTCTTTTTCATTTCCTACAACTCTTTGCTCAACAATTTAATTAGTAGACATAGGAATGACAAAATCATTTGTGCTAATTTGATTATTAATCTCATCTTTATTTGTTTTAAAATATGGCTCATTTTCAAAAAAAAAGTTACATCTCTAGAAATATATAATTTTTGATTTATAGGATCATAGCATTTATAACTTTTTTTTGGATGAGTATTCTAGAAATATAGTTTTTATAGAAGTGTGATCTAATTTATCTCGTTTATTTTGGTGTACGTAACACGTACATCCGAAAACTCTTAGATGATTAAAAATTATTTTTCCTTGATAAATGATATCTAATGGACTTTTATTTTTTAAGACAACACTTGGCAACCTATTAATCAAATAAGTTACAATGAGAACGGCATCCGACCAATAAATTTTTGAAATATTGGTTTGAAACATAAGTACTCTTGTCATTTCAAGTAATAACTATTTTTTCTTTCGGAAATTCCGTTTTGTTGTGGGGTATAAACACAAGTTGTTTGATGTATAGTTCCCTTTGTTTCAAAAAACTTGAAAATTTTTGATGTACAAATTCTGTTACATTATCGGTTCTAAGAACTTTAATCCTTGTATTATAATGATTTTCAACTAAATTTGAAAAATCTTGAAAGTGAGAAAAAACTTCACTTCTGTTTTTTAATAAATATAAGCATGTTAATCGTGAAAAATCATCTATAAATATAACAAAATATTTGAAACCATTATAAGAATCTAAGGAGGCGGGTGCCCAAACATCGGAATGAACAAGTTCAAATATTTAATTACTTTTCGAATTTGAAGTTACAAAAGGGAGTCTCTCTGAACTCTCGCCGCTCCAGCAAAGTTCCTCTCCCCGTTAGGGTTTTTTTCCCTTTTCGCCTTTTCCACTGTTGCCCCACCATTTCGGTCTTAGTTCGGAGTGGAGAAACCAACACTTATTCTTTTCATGGTCATCTTTTTTTGTAATGTTCGCATTTCTCGGTGGTTCCTCCTCTCTTCTCCGAACTAGGATTTGTTCGAAGTGTGGCCATGGCAAGGTTTTCGGGTTTTTCATGTGTGGCTGAGGTACCGGCCATGACAAGGCGCCTCGATTCCTCTCCTTGAAGAAGAGACATCACGTCATCGAGGCTTGGAAGCTCGGCCGACAAAAGAATTTGAGATCAAACTTGTTCGTAAGACTTGTCAAGCCCTGCTAGAAATTGGTACACTTTCTTGTTCTCGCTCTTTGATGATTTGCGGATCTAAGATTTTGACGAAATAGAGGTTCAATTCCTCCCATCTCATCTTTAATTGACTGATGTATTTGATGATTGGTTTGTGATTTTGGGTTAATTGGTGGATTTCTTTCTTAGATGGTATATGGCCATGATTTCTTTTTTTGCTGAAATGCTTGTTAATAGTATCCCACATTTCTTTTGCGGTATCATGGTAAAGGAAGAGATCATGCATGGAGGGTTCGATGGAATGAATGATTGAATTCATGGCTTTGAGATCTGTCTTCTTCCATTTCTTGTATTCGGGTTTGTCTTTACCGGGCATTTTTGCAGTCCCTGTGACATTTTCGTATAGATCCATTTCATTGAGAGAGAGGATCGCTGCTCTGGACCATGATTGAAAATTATGATCGTTGAGCAATGTGGCAGTTAAACGTGACAACAGTACCTCAATGATGGTATTGTTTGTCGCCTCTGCCATATTAGAGTCACAACATCAAATTGCAACTTTTTTGTTGATTCTGAAATTTTTTTGAGACCTCTAGGAGTAATGCTCTAATACCATGTAAATTTTATAAGAATTTGAATTTTTTTTATTTTATTGATTTTTGTTTTGTTGTTATATTCTACAACTGTTATAGGGAGGTATTTATAGCTCTTGAGTTATTTTACCGTTGAGACTAACAGTAAATTTCTATTGAGTGAGCCTATGGTGCTATGCATAGCACGGATGGAGTCCGTGCTACGGCCAAAAATTTGACTTTTTAAAATCCCAATGGTCGATCCAACCATTCAATGTGATAACCATATGAATATGTACTTGCAAACTAAATTTTATATTTTTTCGAATTTTTTTACTATTTTTTTAGATAGGTAGAAAAATCAGTGTTTTCTGAAAATTCTGGACCATCAAAATTCTACCTATCTAAAAAAATAGTAAAAAAATTCGAAAAAATATAAAATTTAGTTTGCAAGTACATATTCATATGGTTATCACATTGAACGGTTGGATCGACCATTAGGATTTTAAGAAGTCAAATTTTTGGCCGTAACACGGACCCCATCCGTGCTATGCATAGCACCATAGCCTCACTCATTTCTATTTGTTATAAAAAATTACAAATTTACTCTTTTTCTATTTTATAATATTACCCCTCTAATTATTTCTATTCTTCAACAGAGATGAAGTGATTTTTGTTCTGGCAAAATTTAAAACAGCATTAGCTTTCATGTCCCGATCCCACAACTCTTTTTTAGTGTTAACTACGATCGAATCTCTGCTGCTAATGCCCCCTAATTAGGCATATGAAATTATGAATAGTTAAGACAATTTTGTATTGTTTCTCAATATGGTAAAGCTGCCTTAGAAAAGGCACCGCAAAGGTGAGTTGCACGGGAAGGTTGTCGCACAAACAACAAAATCCATTTTAGCATGTTCAAATTGATTAAATTTTTTCCTGATTAGTCACCTCCAGGTAAACATCATTGATGAGTGATGACAAGATCACTGCACTACAGATTACTTTCAGTACCTTTTTTTGTCTCGGTTTACCTTCATTTTTAAAATAACAATTTTTTCAAATTTCAAATTTAAATGTCAAAATAAAACGGTTAAATATGAACTATATTAAAATTTAAAATAGTAGGGGATATGTAGGGAAACGGTTAACTGAGAAGATGCGGGCTTCCACGTCTTTGATATTTGATAGCAACAGTCTTGCTATATTTTACACGATAGGATCACAGTCGGATAGTACCAATCAATCAACAATATTATTTCCTATAAAACTGTTTCAAGTTTGTTTTGATTGTACGACTTAGATATCGACAGTTGACTTCAAAATTATAATTCAAATTCTCAAGATAAACATCAATATTGTTTTTTTTTTCCTCAAAAGCACATCTGTAGTTCTGAAATTAAACTAATTTTACTTCTAATCTAATTTAATGACTCGGTGGCAACTGCAAACATGTTCTTGCCATCTGCATTGACTAGAGCAAGTAGAACTAATAAAACATTACGCATAATAAATTAAGTAAACTTAAGTCAGAGCTATGTTTTTAAACTTTTTCATAGCAGGAGGGATTCCGGACCATAAACTATTTACATAGCACACCTCATTTTAAAACGCCACTACAAAGATCATAGCAAAATTTAAAGTCAAAATGAGGGAAAACAGGATTACATTACTTAAGCAAAGCTTAAATTTAAAGTTCCATGCTACATATCCCATGAATGTGGCCCCAGAATTCGGGCGGCATGTCCATCCTCTGCCACGTCATCATCTTGCCGACCTCCTCCCTAGCCACGTAAGCGACCGGGACCCCACCATGACAAGACGTCCCTACCACTGCAAGCCTCCGATCCCCTGCATCTGCGAGCCTTGTGGACACCCGTGCGTCATCTGGGACTTCTCCGGCAACCCTCCATGTGTCCCCTTCCCTGACTGCCACGTATCTCCCTTCTTTCATCTTGTAGACCCTCCCGTTGAGCGCCATGCAGGAGTGTGTTGCCTTCGCATCTTCGTCCAGCCAGTTCTCTTCAACTGGGCCCCATGTCCAACTCACCAAATCGAACATCTCCGCCGACCGCCTGAACCGACCTTGTTCGGCCGTCACATAACCACTAGCTACCAAGAACTTACCATCCATGAAAACTCCCTTGGGCTCGTCCCTCTCGACCGACATGTCGGGCAGCGGGATCCAGGTGTCAGATGACACATCATAGGCCATGGCACTCTTGAGTGCGTTTTTGTCGTCATCGTGCCCTCCGGCGACGAAGACCAAATTCTCAGACGCCGCACATGCAAAGAAGGATCTGCGGGGGCCCGGGATTGGTGTGCCACCTCGCCATGCACCAGTCATGAAATCGTACACAAAGACCCAGTCGGAGGCAGCCCAGGTATCTGGTTTCCATCCACCGAGCATGACAAGCTTGCGCCCTACTGTCGCCAACTGGCAGAAAAGAGGGATGCCAATAGGCAGGCCGGGGATCATGGGAAGCCGAACCCACTTCCCAGTGTCGGGGTGGAAAAGCGACAGGTGATAGGAGATGGTACCTGAGGCAGTGTAGGATTTGGGGTCGTTCTGCTCGGAGGCGGGAATCAGAGACGGCTCCGACTGGGCCCCGATGACTACAGTCTGGGCCATCCCAGACGCCTTTCTGAGAGAGTGGAAAGGGTTGGATTCGACTTCTTGCTTCCATTGGCGGCAGACATGGCGCACCGACGGGAAGGAGTCGTACGGGATGCGGATCAGGCACTCCTGCGCGATCTCATCAGGGATCCCTGGAATCAGATTTGGAGCGTCCATCCTTAATTTGATGCTAATTTTGTGAAATTTATGGATTTGAGTTTGAAATTTGAATTGGAAAGCAGTGAGGTTGCTTATGGAGAGAGAGGGTTTAATGGAAGAGATATTTGTGAAATAGGCGGTGGGAGGAGAAATGAGGTTTTTATAGACAAACTGAGAAAGCGAATATTATTTTTTGGAATTGCTCTTGAGTTTGGGATTGTAGTTGGAAGTTGGATGTTGAGAGGGGTTCAAGGGATGAGGAGATTAGGGAAGTTAGAAGGCTGGGAGGAGAATGAGGTTTATATAGAGTTATAGACAAAAGGAGAAATAGGATCAAAGGATAATGATGTTTAATCTCTGTCTATTTTCTTACGGTATAAATTTCATGTGGTGAGCTTATGTTTGTGAAATATAATGACTCGCTATACGATTTGACTGATGAAGGACAGGAATTGTGAAAGGGCAGAGCAAACAACGGATGGAGGGGATGATTCATGACTGGAGTCCACAGATAAGGAGACTTGGTGGGCCTTCTAGAGAAGAAAAAAAAAAAAGATCTTCGGTAATATTTCCTCTAGGACCCTCGAAAGATAAATAAAATGCACTACTACGCTCAAAATAGATTGTAATTTTATAATACGTTCCTACAGAAGATAAACCGACATTTTTATTAATATCCAAAGTTTAATACAAATTATTAATTATGCCCAGATTTTCAAACTTTCGCTAAAAATACCCAAGCCGGCCAGAAAATGGCCGGCTTAGGTAAACCGGCCATTTTCTGGCCGGCTTACTCCATTTTTTTTTTTTTTTTTAGAGAGAGACTATGAAGATCAAAATATTGAAATCTAACTCTGAAAATTTAAAATTTTTATTTAAATTATTTGTTAGATTACTTCTTTTGATGTATAATTAGCATATTTATACTAAAATACGCTAGATTACTTGAAATTATGTTGAATTACACTATATTACAATAAAATGTTCAATTATACTAAATCACGTTAAATTACAATAACTTCGCTAATTATGCTGAAATACGGTAAAAAAAACACTAAACTACACAAAATTACGCTATAGTAGACTGATTTTGCTCATCTTTCATGAATCATAAAAAGTAGTAAAAAAATTCCAAAAATAGTAAAAATTGGTAATCTGCAAGTTCATTATGTAACTAATTTACTGAGCTATTTGGATTGAATGATAGAAATGAAAATCTTAATCGGAAACTTCAACTCAAGTTTTGAGGGTCTTCCCTTTGTTTTTTGGCGATTCTGAATTTCAAAATCTGGCATAGCGAGCACGGACGCATGCGCATTTTCGCAAGCTTTCCGAAAAGTGGTCATTTGCTGAAATCGGACACTCGAGCGCCGTTTTATGACCGTTTGAAGTTTCATCGCCGTTTTTCGTCTTTTCAATGAAGATATCCTCCCTATTCATTTGTAGTTTAGCGTAATTTACCGTATTTTAGCGTAATATAATGTAATTTAGCGTAATTTAACATAATATAGTGTTATTCAACATAATTTCAATTAATTTAGCGTATTTTAGTGTAAATATGCTAATTATATATCAAAAGAAGTAATATAACAAAAAATTTAAACAAAAAATTTCAAATTTTCAGTGTTAAATTTCAATATTTTGATCTTCATAGTGTCTCTCTTAAAAAAAAAAAAAAATGGAGTAAGCTGGCCAGAAAATGGCCGGTTTACTGGGTACCTAAGCCGGCCATTTTCTGACCGGCTTGGGTATATTTCGATATTGGATCCGATTCTGGGCATAATTAATAATTTGTATTAAACTTTGGATATTAATAAAAATGTCGGGAAGATAAATTTTACAGCGGCTCGTTAATATTACTTTTGACAATACTAACGATCACGATTGATTTTTCTGCAAACATAAATCGTGTATTTGTTACTCGTGTGAAAATAAAGTTAAACAGCCAACTAACGACCATACTAACATTTTGATTTATTTTATTAAATATAAATAGTGTGCAAAATAAAATAATATAAATCGATGACAATGCCAGTAATTAGTGCTAAATAATGAAGTTGCAACACGTTGTTACCGATGGGTTTAGGACTAAAATTTAATTATGCTTTTTTTATATGCATTTTGTTTAAAATTCATAGTTTGTTTCTGAAATAATTATTTCTTAAATCACAAGATATACAAGTTTTAAAATTTTCTTTTACGTTATTCACGTTGAAGAAAACGGCAATTTTTAGTAAAAAAGAAGAAGAAGAAGAAGAAAGCAATGATTTGTCACATAGTAAGTGTAATTTAAATAAATTTGGGTCATATATATAGTCTATTTATGGGTTTCGGTTAAAGTATTTATTGATTAATATAGAACTAGAAGCATCTGTTTTTAATAATATCTCTGATGAAGATGGGTATTTCGTCAGAGTAACGCAATCTCAAACAGTTTATGGGATCGGCAGTCTTTAATGGTTTTGTCGTTTTTTTAAAGTAATATCTTATCTATTTTGTTCGTATGCATTTTCGTTAAAAGTGCTTATAATTAAACCTAGAAATAATTATTTTTTTTGTATCATTTATAATTACTTTTCATCGAAGATGATGGTAGTTTTTAGTGGTATAAAAAAAAACAGTCATTTGTCACGTAACAATATTAATTTTAAATATATTTGGATCATACAGACTATTTTGTAATATGTTGTACTTGCAGAAGAGAAAAAAGTTATCTTATTTATTACGCACATATGCATTCGATTAGAGTATTTGTCGATTAATCTAGAAGCTGTTGCTTTTAAAAATACCTTCAACGAAGAAGGGTATTCGTCATAGTAACGCAAATCTCTAATAATATATGAGATTTGCACGTTTGTAGCATGTTAGGTAATTTTGTCGGTACTTCAAAATGATATACTATCTATTTTGATAATTTGCATTTCTATTAAAGTGCTTAAAATTATTGTAGAAACAATTACTTTTAGTGTCATCTATAATTACTTTTCATCGAAGATGATAGTAATTTTTAGTAGAATAAAAAAGAAAACAGTAATTTGTTACTTAATAATGGCATTTAAAATATATCTGGATCATACAGACAATTTTGTAATATGTTGTACTTGTAGAAGAGAGAGTTATATTATTTACTGCGTACATATGCATTCGATTAAAAGTATTTATTGATTAATCTCGAAACAGTTGTTTTTAATAATACCTTCAACGAAGAAGGGTAATTCATCATAGTAACGCAATTTTCGAATTATATATGGGATTTGCATTTTGTAGTTTGTTAGGTAATATTATCGTTACTTTAAACTAATATCTTATTTATTTTCGTCATTTGTATTTCCATTAAAGTGTATATAATTATTCTATAAATAATTACTTTTTGTGTCATCTATAATTATTTTTCATTGAAGACGATGATAATTTTTAGTGGAATGAAAAATGAAACTATCATTTGTCACGTAATAATGGTAATTTTAAATAAATTTGAATCGGACCTACTAGATTGTAATATGTTGTACTTGTAGAAGAGAAAGAGTTATCTTATTTTTTTTGAAGAAAAATGTGAGTCGAAAGAGTTATCTTCTTTATTGCGCATATATGCGTTTGGTTAAAGTATTTATCGATTAATCTAGAAGTAGTTGTTTTTAGACGAATTGTTTGCATGCATTTTCCGTTAAAGTGCTTATATTTATTCTAGAAATAGTTACTTTTTGTGACATCTATATTCGAACGATTTGGTAACGTCACCTAATAACACAATATTTTGAATATTTTTTGAATTTTTTTCTGGTTTGTTTAGGCATTCTCTTTTTACAGGAAGTGTTATCTTATAAATTCGTGCATATTCATCTTCCTCAAATTTTATTGTATTCTTAAAAAATAACTACCTTTAATGATACCTACACTGAAAATTACTATAATGTCAATTAAGAAAACATTTATGCTCTAGAATTAGCCGTTAAGAAGTATTTATTTGTTGCAGGCATATTCAATAATCAAAATTGGTTAATAACACAAATTAGGAATAAACTGTAATTATATAATGTAGTTACTTTTAATGGGAGTTTTGTCATGCTGGAGTTATTTTCCACAATTCGTCCAAAAAAAAGTAACTATTAAAATATGAACTTTTACAATGAGAGAATATACATAAATAAATTGCATGTTCAATAATTTTTGTGCACAAGAATTTCTTAAAATCTAAAAACGTATGTGATAGTAAATAACATTATTAGGGGGCGTGATAATTCATGTACAGAACACAAAAGGGCTGTATTGCTTATAGACTTACAGTATCACATCAGCATATCAGACTCAGTAAATATTCCACACGAGGAGATAACACCTTATACATTACCTATCTAATTTCGATCGTTCATAAATATATTTTTTTCTAACAAAATCGGATGAATGAGAGCATAAATGATGGGAAATGACTGAAGTTTAGGGTTGAATCCTCATCGCATAATATAGAATACAGAATATCAAATTTATATCATCTATGTAAGAAAAACAGAACAATATGCATGAATTATTCAATTAAGACATTAGTTTGGTTGTTATCCTTTAATATTATAAACTTATAATTAATACGCATAAAATTCTTGCATTTCAAAACGCTTTTATCTAGTATTTTGTAGCTTTAAGTAGGTTTCCAGATTACTTTTTTTTACTTACTCTTGATGGAGAATACATTTCCACAAAAGATCCTAATTACATACTTTGGGAGAATACATTTCTTAGTTTTAATATCTTTTTTTATCGAGAGACATTTTATTTTTCCTTTCGATATCCTTCATGAATTTCCTAAATGAACGCACTAACGAACTAATTTGATTAGCATGCACATTTGTGTATGACATATTCCGAATCTTCTAAAAGCTAATTTATATACATATTACAAGTCAGTTGCAAGTCTTTTACTTGCACGAATTTTTTCACATTTCATCTCAACTAATGCAAAAGGGAATGGAGTCTGATTTTCAAACTCTGAGTGTCACACATGAATGAGAGTCAAGAATGTACAATTTTCATGCTGCAAATAGAGACCAATTTCATAATATTTATAACATTTTAGTCTAAATATATAGAAAATTTTATATAATTACCTTCTTTAAAAAAAAATGGGAGTCAATTGATTTCCATTCATGAATGATGGATTCGTCTTTGCATGCAAATGGTTAGTTGTGTATCCTGAATTTTGAAAAAATAAATTTAACCTAATATTTTATGGGTTACTGTCTGTTTGCGCTAAGAAAGTTTGTCTCTATATAGAGACTAATATCAAAACTTTTGTTTCTAGCCCTTCGGTGCTATCAAGTGGTTTTCCGATGTATAAAGTTTAAACAGTCGATTCAAACAGTTAGATGTTCAATCTATATTAAAATGTGCCTGGAGACCAAATTTTACATTTTTTTTGAATTTCTTTACTATTTATTAAGATTGTTTGAAACTTGTTGTTTTGAATGGTGCTGCAAAAAACTTCAAAATAATGATTTTCAAGCCATCTTTATAAATAGTAAAAAAATTCCAAAAAATGTAAAATTTGGTCTCCAAGCACATTTTAATATAGATTGAACATCTAACGGTTTGAATTGGCTGTTGAATTTTGAAAATCGGAAAACCACTTGATAGTACTGGGGGCTAGGAACAAACGTTTTAATATTAGCCCCTCTCTCTCTCTCTCTCTCTATATATATATATATAGACACACACATATATATATATTTTAGTAAAAGTTGGAGGCTAAGCCATCCAACTATATTTAATATCCACAAGGGATTACCCATTCGAATTTCGAACGTGCGACCTCCCGCACTAAGAGCATTGTCTTTGTCTTTGAGTAAAAGTTGGGTTAAAATGTCTTATTGATTTTGTGCCCCATCATGCCCCAACATCATTATCTCTATTTTCAAAGTCTAAATAATCGATCTGAATCATTCAACATGATCTTCATATTAAAATGTGTTTGCATAACAAATTTTAAAATTTTTAGAATTTTTTTACTAATTGTTTAGAGAGGTACAAAATCACTATTTTTGAATGGTCTAGAATCTTTTAAAAACTGTGATTTTGTACCTATCTTAAAAAATAACAAAAAAAATTTAAAAAATATAAACTTTTGTATCCAAGCATATTTTAATATGAAGATCATATTTGATGGTTCGGATCGACTGTTTAAACTTTGAAAATTGAGATAACGATGTTGGAACATGTTGAGGCACAAAACCAATGGAGCATTTTAACTCTACTCTTGTCAATATATCTTGGATGACAAGTAATTATTTTAAAATATATCATTGGTTTTGTGTTCAAATCATGATATATTTTAGAAATATTCTAGCCTATTTCATTTCATTTTAACCATTGATCTGTTTATTATTTTTTCTGCATAATTCAAGTTCTTTTTTTTTCGGTACAGTTCGATTTAACTTACTTTTTGCATACTCCTGATCAAAATTTTGAATTCGTCTCTATACAAATGACGTGATCTTTTTTTTTTTATGTCCAAAGATGTAGTAGTCCAATTATTTTGTGGCGATAATCAATGCCGTGGAAATTTATTCTAATGCGGTATGATCGAAAGGAAAAAATAAATGTGAACTCTTACTAAAGCCAATAGGGACCTCATAATATAATCATACAATAATTTCTGTAGTAAAAACGGCAACGGAAACTTTGAATTTTATATATTACGAATATCCGTCTTATTATCTGTCCTATTTTTCTCGCATCTTGGAACTTTCTACTTGGAACTCCGTAACATGGAACTTTCTACTTGGAACTCTTTAAAATGGAACTTTCTACTTGGAACTCCTTAATATCCGTCTTATTTTTCTCGCATCTTCGCTGTATTTATTTCTCCAGAGAATTCGGATATTTAAAATTGTGAAGTCGTGATAGGAAAACTAGAAAATAAATAACATGATGTGAATTGTGAAGCTAGTTTGTTAATAATTCGAAGCTAATTATTTGACTGCATAGACGTAATACACGGATACGGCACCTTTTTTAATTCGAAGCTAATATTTTCCTTCATGTTCATACTGTCCGATTTAAAGTGAAGAAACCAGGTCAAATAGATTGATACTATTCAAGCAAACCCGTTTATAATATCCGACTCGTTCTTTATGAATCATACTGTCATATAGAAATATAAGTGAAAGTCTCTAATAGCGAAAGAAAAATATGACGTGACATGATCAATACATGACTACTTTAATTTGAATGATATGACGTGATGTAGAGTGAAAAAAATGGCACGGCGGAACTGGTTCTGTCACGGAACAGCACGGTTACGGCACGGCGCGCGTGTCAGTTATTTGCCGTGACTCGCGTGTTCCGTGCCGTGACCATTCGCGTGCTGTGCTCATCTTTTGAAACTTTGGCACGGTACGGCACGACACTAGAAAGATTTAGTCACGGCACGGCACACTTCACGTACTCACGCGAGTCACGTGTAATTATGACCATTAAATATTAATTTAATGGTGAATCTTGAATAAACTAATATAAATTATGATTAAATAGTCACGCGAGTCACGTATGGTCACGGCACGTTAGGCACGGCGTGACTCATGTGGCGTGACCATTCGCGTGCCGTGACCACCTCTTGACATTTTAGTCACGGCACGGCACGGCACGTGAAAAATTAACTTGGTCACGGCACGAGACCAAAGTCACGACGTGTTAGTCACGGCACGGCACGTTTTTTCCACTCTAACATAACGTGATTAAAATAATAAAGAACAGTCACATTACAGAAATAATCACGTCACACAACACGTCAATCACATCATATAACTTGTTACACAACACACGAATCACGTTATATAACCTGACGTGTTCTGATTTATTTAAATAACGTAATGTCACATAACTAAAACAATATAAAATATTTACTTCACATAAAATAATTATGTCATACGCCACACGATTCATATCAAAGTCCGACACATGTAATAAACGCGACAGAACTGCCGACCTGAGTAACGTCCTTCGCCCCGAACGAATACTGTAGCTATTCAATTATTATCCATCCCATCAGGGATTTTTTTTAAAACTAATAATTAAAATATTAATTTTAAATAAATAACATGATTGCTACAAGATTTACAAAAACCATCAAAACCAAATTGCCAATTCGGTCTGACGGTATTTTTTTTCTTCGGACCGAAATGGCAATTCGGTCTGGTTATTTTTCACCGGGTTATAAAAAGAATGCCACATAAAATCAAAACAGGCCAGACCGAATTGGCAATTCGGTCCAGATTTTTTGTTTTTTTTATTAGAGAGACAAGAGCAAATAAAGAAATCTAACACTGAAAATCTGAATTTTTTTATTTAAATTATTTGATAGATTACTTCTTTTGACATATAATTAGCATATTTATACTAAAATACGCTAAATTACTTGAAATTATGTTGAATTACACTATATTAAGTTAAATTACACTAAATTACATTACATTACGCTAAAATACGGTAAATTATATATGAATAGGGACGATATCTTCACTAAAAAGGCGAAAAACGACGGTGAAACTTCAAACGGTCATAAAACGGCGCTCGAGTGTCCGATTTCAGCAAATGACCACTTTTCGGAAAGCTTGCAAAAATATGCATGCGTCCGTGCCAGCAATGCTGTATTTCAAAATTTAGAATCGCCAAAAAACAAAGGGAAGTGCCTCAAAACTTGAGTTGAAGTTTCCGATTAAGATTTTTATTTCTATTATTCAATCCAAGTAGCTCAGTAAATTAGTTACATAATGAACTTGTAGAATACTAATTTTTACTATTTGTTATGATTCATGAAAGATGTCACAGAATCGGTCTATTTTAGCGTAATTTACCGTATTTCAACATAATTAGCGAAGTTAATTTAGCGTAATTTAGTGTAATTCAACATAATTTATCGTAATATAGTGTACTTCAACATAATTTCAAGTAATTTAGTGTGTTTTAGTATAAATATGCTAATTATAAATCAAAAGAAGTAATCTAACAAATAATTTACACAAAAAAATTTAAATTTTCAGTGTTAGATTTCTTTATTTTTGCTCTTCTTAGTGTCTCTAAAAAAAAAAAAAAAACTGGACCGAATTGGCAATTCTGTCTAGGCTAAAAAAAGCCTCCACACGAAAGGCAACACAGTTTTATTGTGAAATTGAGCTGGATCGAATTGCCAATTCGGTCCAAAAAAAAAAATACCGTGCACGGAATTGACAATTCGGTACTGATAATTTTTGTAAATCTTATAGCAATTATGTTGTTTATTTAAAATTAATTATTTTAATTATTGTTTTTAAAAAAAATCCTCCCATCAGCGATCAATAATTTTTTTGAATCGTATATAATATCAAAAAGGATAAAGCTGAGCGTGCCGCGTGGGCTAGGCGCTAATAAAGATTGGGATGACAGTAAGTGGGACCCGGACTTGATGAGCGCCAACAGGTTTTTTACGCGTGTCAACGGTGGTGAGTAACGTCCTTCGCCCCGAACGAATACTGTAGCTATTCGATTATTATCCATCCCTTCAGCGATCAATAATTTTTTTGAATCGTATATAATATAAAAAAGAATAAAGCTGAGCGTGCCGCGTGGGCTAGGCGCTAATAAAGATTGGGATGACAGTAAGTGGGACCCAGACTTGATGAGCGCCAACAGATATTTTACGCGTGTCAACGGTGGTGATTCTGGGGATTGGCCGTGATTTGTCTCGACTCTCGACCCGCTGCGTCTGGAAAGATTCCGACTCTGAGAGTCGTTCTCGATTTTTGCGAAACTAAAGTCGGTTGCTACATGTCACACGGACCTTTATTTATGGAATTTTTTTTAAAAACAGTAACTAAAATAATAAAAAGTTAAAAAAACGGTATGATTACGGTGTTTGTTAAAAAAAAAGCAAAAACCGAATAGCCTATTCGGTTAAGGGAGTTTTTTTTGGTTCACCGAATAGGCTATTTGGTTTATCCTATTTTCACAAAGTCAACTCCTCGGACTATGTAACCATTCGTGTAACACCCCCTAAACCGAATAGTCAATTCAGTTTGGAGTTTTTTTTTTTATTTTTTAATGTAAACCGAATTGGCTATTCGGTTTTGGTTTTTTTTTTTTTTTTTTTCAGAGACTAAGAAGATCAAAATAAAGAAATCTAACACTAAAAATTTGAATTTTTTATTTAAATTATTTGTTAGATTACTTCTTTTGATTTATAATTAGTAACAACAAAAAATACACTAAATTACTTGAAATTATGTTGAATTACACTGTATTACAATAAATTATGTTGAATTACACTAAATTACGCTAAATTACAATACCTCCGCTAATTACGCTAAACTACACAAAATTACGCTAAAATAGACCGATCTGTGCCATCTTTCACGAATCATAAAAAATAGTAAAAAAATTCCGAAAATAGTAAAAATTGGTATTCTACAATTTCATTATGTAACTAATTTACTGAGCTACTTTGATTGAATAATAGAAATGAAAATCTTAATCGGAAACTTCAACTCAAGTTTTGAGGCTCTTCCCTTAGTTTTTTGGCGATTCTGAATTTTGGAATCCGGCATTGCTAGCACGGACGCATGCGTATTTTTGCAAGCTTTCCGAAAAGTGGTCATTTGCTGAAATCGGACACTCGAGCGCCGTTTTATGACCGTTTGAAGTTTCGCCGTCGTTTTTCGCCTTTTCAGTGAAGATATCGTCCCTATTCATACGTAATTTAGCGTAATTTATCATATTTTAGCGTAATGTAATGTAATTTAGTGTAATTTAACTTAATATAGTGTAATTCAACGTAATTTCAAGTAATTTAGCGTATTTTAGTATAAATATACTAATTATATATCAAAAGAAGTCAAATAATTTAAACAAAAAATTCAAATTTTCAGTATTATATTTCTTTATTGTGCTCTTCTTAGTCTTAAAAAAAAAAAAAAACCCTAAACCGAATAGCCCGAATAGCCTATTCGGTTAAGCCCAAAAAAACACCAAACCGAATAGGCTATTCGGTTAAGCCATTTCATGGATTTTCAGTGGCGAATTGCTCTGCAAATCGAAGAAATTGCCCTGTAAACCGAATAGGCTATTCGGTGAAGCAAAAAAAACCCTTCACCGAATAAACTATTCGATTTTTGCTCTTTTTCTAACAAACCCCGTAATCATGCCGTTTCTTTAACTTTTATTATTTTAATTACTGTTTTTAAAAAAAATCCTCATTTATGGGTAGCCTTGAGCCCTTGATGTCCACCTGTCTTAATTACACGGAGACAAAGATTATAAAATAAGCATAACTTACAGAGTATACAATATTAGAACGAATCAGTAAGATGTTTCTGTATGATTGCCTATGACATTTATTCCAGCACTATCACGTTATTACATACAATGATTAAAACACGGACATTAATTTTCAAGATAAATACGTTAATTAGTCAGTTAATTTTCTTGAGTGTTAATATTGTTTTCTTTTTTTAAGGCCAGTTACTGATTACCAACTAATAACGTGTATTACTGGGCCAATATCTCATTCAAAATAATAATATTACAGCAAAAACAAAAATATGATCCACCGCCCCTTGTCCAGCACAACAGAATATCCAAATCCGCTGCACAGGATTACTGTTTTGGAACAAGCATCAAGAAGACAAGAACTAATGAAATAATTTTTTTGAGAAAAAAACATGGGTCAAGCCCATATTTAATTTCATTGATTGTAAATATTACAGAAGTGTTGTAATAATTCATAGACCATGATGAAAACGAAGCTCAAACAACTGAGCCTTTAATTAGAAAAACATGATGAACTAAAAAGAAAACAGAGGGGGAATGGGGCAGGTGGTGAGAGTGCAAAGTTTGCAATTTTGCACAATATACCCCTGGTTCTTCGGTAATGGAGCTTCTCCCGTAGGCTTAGCTTTTCAATTGGGCGATTACTCCCGAATAGCTTGGCACTCCCGTTGCACGTAGAATTTCGCTGCCACCTAATTTCTGACAGTAGGTCGTCAACTGATTTGGCTGAGTCTGTGAAACATCGCGCACATCGTTCCCCTCCATATCGCAAATTGCATGATCAAGAGGAGTGTTTTCTGCTCTCGGCCAGCGGCGCCTAGATAGTCCCTCTTGTCTAGGTGAATGGTTGGAGTGATTGGCCACCAGATGTCGGGTCTGCCGCTTCTAACTTTGTCGTAGAGATAATGTGTAAATGGGCAATCCTGGAAGAGATGTTTCACCGTCTCCGTTGCCGACTTGCATAGCATACACCTACTGACAACCGACCATCCCCTTTTTTGCAAATTATCATGTGTCAAAATGCTGTTGCGAATTGCTAACCATACGAAGATCTTCATTCTCGGAGGTGCATTTATCTTCCAAATTTTCGAAGTTGTTGTGCCTATTCGCGGTCCGCCCTTCAGCATCCGATATGCAGAGCGTACCGTAAACTGTCCCGAGGGGGTGCCCTTCCATGTGATGTAATCTGGTTCGCCTTGGCGTAACTGAATTGTGGCCAGTAGGCCGCAGAAGTCTTGCATTTCCTCACATGCCGCTGCCGATGGATTTGGTTTGAAGATGGATTCGACTTCTGTGTGCAGCACCGCAATGGCCTCGCTGAGCACCATTCCTGAGTTTATTGTGTATGAAAATAGATGTGGAAATTTGCTTTTTAGTGCTCCTTGTCCCTAGTCATGGTTCCACAAGCTAACGGTCGATCCATCCCCCAATTTCCAACACGTTGAGTTGTTGAAGAATGCTACTGCATGGTCTGTTATAGCTTGAAAGGCCGGGGCCAGTGGGATACCCTCACTGATGCTTGCAGTTTGTCGAAAAAGAGGCTTCCACAATCTATGATTTGTTTGAAACCACCACCAGACCCATTTTAGTAGTAATGTTTGGTTGAAGGTTTGTAATTCCAGAATTCCCAGTCCGTCCCTGTTTCTTCGGCTGACATACTACTTCCCAATCAACCAAATTGTAGCCCTTATGCTGTCCATCTGCCCCATGCCATAGAAATTGCCGCCTAATTTTGTCGATCTCCTTGAAGACCCATTGGGGCAGCTTATTTACCGTCATTAGGTAAATTGGCATCGAAGATAGGACCGAATTTACCAATATGAGTCTTCCGGCCATCGATAGAAATCTTGCCGCCCATCCACTCATCCTGCGTTTTAACTTATGCAAGAGAGGTAGATACGCTGTTCTCGGTAGTCGTTTGTCGGACAAAGGCAGTCCAAGGTACGTGAAAGGGAAGGTCGCCTCCGAACATGCGAAAATATTTATAAGCTGCTGCTTCCCTTCCTGATCCGTATTGAGGGCAAGAACTTCTGATTTTTGTAAGTTGATTTGTAGTCCGGAAACTTGTTGAAAACGAGAAGGGCAATTTTAATCGTCTGTGCTTGGTGCCTATCTGGTTTGAAGAAAAGTAAGGCGTCGTCCGCATAAAGGAGACACGGGCGCATTAATGACACGGGCAACCGTATTGCTCCACTCTCCTTAAGTTTTTGCAGGTATCGCGCGAGGAAATCCATAGCAATGATAAATAGCGATGGTGACAATGGATCGCCTTGTCGGACCCCCCGGCGCAGCTGGATTTTTTTACCCAATAAGCCATTTATCATGACCTGCGAGGTTCCTTTGAAGACCGCATTTCTTATCCAACTGAGCCAAATTTCTGGGAATCCTAAATGTCTCATAACCCGGATGGTGAAGTCCCAGCTCACCGTATCGAACGCTTTCCTGATATCAACTTTTAGGAGCCCGAGTGGTATTCGTTCCTTGGTTGCGTAAGACAGAACTTGTTGTGCATAGATATACGATTCAGTGATCTGTCTATTCTTCTGAAAGCATGTCTGCGTGTCAGTGATCATGTCTTGTAGGTGCGGTTGTAGCCGATTCGCTAAGATCTTTGAGTAGATTTTCTGGACCCCATGTAGAAGGCTTATCGGACGATAGTCTGATGTTGTTTTGGGGGCTTCCTTTTTGGGAATGAGAATGATATAGGAAGAGTTTAATGTGTTGAGAGTTCCCCCTGTCGCCATAGTGTGTGTGAACATGTGCAAAAGGTCATGTAAGAGAATGTCCAAAAAGGTTTTGTAAAATTCACCGGGGAAACCGTCGGGCCCCGGGCTTTTATTATTCGGCCACTGCCCAACTGCTGCTTCGATTTCTTCTTTGGTAATCGGGTTCACTAGTTCTTGCAGGTCTAAAGTGTTTGGGTAGAGATTTCTCCAATGTAAGTTTGGTGTAGGAGGCGCCACTGTGCCCATCAGGTCTTTGAAGTGATTGAAAAAAGCATTTGCTTTTGTTGCTTGGTCAGAGTATTGCAAGGAGTTTACCTCTATTTGAGCTATGAAATTTGTTCTTTTTGATTTGGAGGCCACTGCATGAAAGAAGCGTGTTCCGCGATCTCCTTTAAGCTCCCAATTCGTGCGCGCGCGCTGTCGCCATAAGACCTCCTCGATGATCGCAAGGGCCGTGTGCCGCCCTTTGATGACTGCCGTGAGAATTTTTTCCAGAGCCGTTAGTTCACGCATTTCTTTGACCTTATCTCCCCATGCCAAAAAATCTCTACAAGCTATAATTTGCAATTTTATACTACCAACCTTGCTCTTCGTCCAAGCTGTAATTTTTTGGCGCAACCTATCCAGCTTGTGGCCGAATTGTTCTGGCATTTTTGATGTCGGGATCGCTGTCCATTCTGCCTTTACCATTTCTTTAAAGTCGGGGTAGCGTAGCCATGCATTTTCAAAGCGAAAGAAGCGCGATGTTCTGAAATTCGCTTGTGCTTTGAGTAGAATCGGACAATGGTCCGAACTGGTATTTGCCACTGTTTTTTGAATTGAGTTTGGGAAGATTAGATTCCACTTGTCGAGATAACGAATCTATCTAAACGGGCCATGTGCGGTTGTGGGCGCCCATTACTCCATGTGAAACTATGCCCCGTGAGTGCCAGATTTGTGAGTTCTAACTCGGATAGCAGGTTTGCAAAAGCTAGTGTCGATCGCCATGTCGTGTCATTTCGTGTGCGCTCTTCTGGTTCCGCAGTGACATTGAAATCTCCCCCAATCACCCACGGTATCCCTCCTTGCGGCTTGGATTGGCGGAGTTCTTCAAAGAATAGAGTTCGGTCTCGTTGATTTGTCGGTCCGTATACTGCAGTAAAAGCAAGAATTTTGTTGTCGCAATTACGTTGTAAGTGTACTGTGAGCGAGAAGCGCTTGGTGATGGTGGCGACATTCGTGTATCTCCTCTGATTCCAAGCCACCAAGATCCCTCCTCTTGTGTCTTGCGACGGCAAGATTGCGTGTGCATCGAGTCTTCTTCCAAAAATCTCCGAGAGCATGATATTATTTACTGAGCTGAGTTTGGTTTCTTGGAGGGTCGCTATATCAGGTTTTTCAATAAGAATTGCCTGCCGTATTGCCAATCGCTTCGGGCGCTCGTTTATGCCTCGGACATTCCAAGACATTAGTGAAGTGTTAAAATTGTGACTCATTTGTTAACCAGAGGACTTCCATTAAAATAAAGTGAGACTACCATGTATTCTAATATTACACCCGCCTTGCGAAACAACAATAAAATAAGCACCTCCCCACTGCTAACCCGTCTAAACCTTCCACTGTCCCAAATTTGATTGTAAATTCCTAAAAACTTAAATTGACAGAAAACTAAAAATTGCATTATCATTAATAAAACAAGGTAACCCCTAACGGTTGGTAGTCTCTAAACACCTACTTCCTAGGTTGCTGCATTGACCGGCAGGTCAAGGCCCGGGTCGCGTGTCGCCGCTATGACCTGTTGACGAAGATGGTCGTCCAACTCCGCTCCAGCCGCTGCTACAATGGCCTCAGCGTGTTCCAGTGAGAGCGGTTGATAGGTGGCCAAGTATTGCATGGAAGGTTTGGGAATCGGCTTCGGCTTGCTCTTGGGTCGCTGCATGAGCTTTGCCACTGTGATAAAGCCCTGGGTGGCTCGTGCCTGGTCAATGGCCGAAACATACTTTCCATGGTTCCTATTCTGTAGCCGTGTGCTACGGCGAACGGGTCTGGTGTATTTTGGTGGACCCTCAAAACCGGGCGGTCCCTCATACTGCAATGGAAGTTCTTCGATTGGCTGTGTCGATGAAATGGTAAGAAGGCGCAGCCCGTGTGTAATTGCGAAAGCATTGTCCGGCCTGGATGGCTGGTCGGTTGCCTGCAGGTCATGAAATTGTGGTAGTGAATTGTTAGAGCCCAAGTCCTGTCGGGCCATGAGTTGTGACTGGTTTATTATGTGAGGCTTTGGCATGGAGAGTGGCCCAAATGCTTCCTGGGCCGTGTAGTCGGCCCCTTTTCCTTTAGGGCCCATTAGTTGGTCGGCCTTTGGTATCTGCCTTTGTCCTAGCCCATGTAGATTTGGCCCATCCTCCTTTTGAGGTGCGGCTACACTCCCTAGGCAGATATATGCATCGCTGTCGTTAGTCTCGTGAGCTTCTTCTACTTCTGTGATAATTAAAGCTCTCTTTTGGGGTGAGGCAGGAGGCAGTTTCCAAAAGCGTGAAAAAATCACAGAGCACCACTTTCGATAGCAGTTGGTGGTGAGAGTTTGGTTGACTACTGTGGCGTGAGTGATCTCCTCTGACAGGTCTTGCTGCAAAGCCGGTTGGGCAAAAAGTGAGTCTGTTCCGTCTTGCGGATCTCGAGGATTGATGCTGGCACGTGGCACCCCATCCAACGGTTGCATTTGAAGATCCTGTGTTGTTCGAAATGGATCTGCCACGGCGATGATCGGGATGCCCTGCAGGGGCCGGCCATAGGGTCCGTCCGTACCGGCACGCTGATTTGGCAGCCGATTTGTCCCCCGGCGCACTAGACGGTTACCAGAACCCCCTGCTGGTGTATTGATGTGTGCGCGGTGCCGATGGGTTGCCCTGTGAGGGCCAAGATTTGAGCTACCTTGGTCACCGTCATCGGGGAACCGCGGGGGAGAAGGTGAAGGTGGCAGGTTATGTACCCATCCCTCTATGTGAACAAACGCTGTCTTTGAGAAGGGGTTCTTATGCACCGAAATGGAAGGTGGGATGGTGGAGGGATCATAGCAGGCCACCAGTACTCTCAGTGTTTCATAGTTACCATTGGTAATAACAGGGGCCATGCTGATAGCATATCCAAAGCCAGAGATAAGGTGGTTTATGTCAGGGAAATTCCAGTATTGCAATGGCACCCCATGGAGTGTGATTCGGGCTTGATGGGTGGTTGGATCTCTAACCATATTGAGGTTGGGGCTCCATGCACGTAACTGCACATCTATTCCTCGCGCAATCGTGAAAATTCCTACGTGGACGGCAATATTGCGCAGGATATTAGAGGGGAACTCCACTATTAAGTCACCGGCTGACGGGTCGAGCGTCTCAACCTTGAATTCCTCGGGGTGGCACCCGAAGATGGTTGCGATTGCAGTGGCAACGCGGCCGTGAAGCTGGTTTACGGCAGCCGCTCGGGGACCAATGAGGACAACGGCCGATCTATGTAGGAGGGTATTAGGTGAACGGATGTTGTCGTTGGGCGGAAAAAACACCCTTAGTTCCGGTACTCGCGGCCCGATTAGGTCGGGGCTAAGCATTGGAGCCGTTTCCCAAGTTTCAAGATCCATTTTAGTGGTTCTAGGGTCGGCTGCTGTGGTGGTATGATGTTGCTCTGTGGCAGTGGGGTGGTGATGCTCTGGAGCTCTGTTATTGTGGTGTTGCTCTGCTGGCTGACTTATAGTTCTCTTGGGGGCTTCCTTACATCCTCTGGATATGTGGCCAATGCCATGGCAGTTATGGCATTTGACTCCATTACGGCATTGGAACTGGGTGTGACCCCGATCCAGGCATTTAAAACACCTTCCTTCGGCCATGAGGACAGCAAGGTGCTTGTTGAGGATGGGTGCAGACCTTTTTTCTTTCTCCGGGGCGCGCGTTCTCCTTTTCCTTGTAACTGGAATCCATCCATCATCAAGAGGTGCTCCATCAATGCAGTCAGTGGTGCTTTTGAAAGCTGTGGCGTGTGTCTGTGGTTGGTGGAAAGTTGGGCGAATTAACTCCGGTTTGTAGATTGGGGTTTGGTGAGTCGTTCCCATGGCTACGATCTCTGCATAGGACGGTGTAGTAGCTGTGACCTGTCGTCTTGCAATTCGCTGGAGAGTCGCCTGGGTAGCCGCGAGGCGAGTTGGGAGAGACGCCATCGAACAATGCTGGGCCGACAACTTCTTGAGTTCTAAATATATTAAATCAATCTTTCAAAACCTTAGATTAGTTAAGAGAGAAATAAGGCAGAGAGAGATGAATACCAAGCAGTTGGGCTAACTGCCGTGGAAGAGAACCACACACGGCATCATATTTTACATCACAAAAATTTAACCAACAAGGGAGAGGAAACTTCCTCAGTTCTTTGCGACTGTAGAAAGAGAAAAGAGGAAAGAACGAGTGGAAACAACCCAACAGTGAGAGAGGAGGAGAAGTGCAAGTAACAGAGAGCAACCAGCTCTCTCAGCAGCTGCATGGCAACGCTGGACTCAGAGAGATTTTGCCACGTGCTGAGACAGAAGAGGAGAGAGATCATTAAAGAGAAGAAAAATAGAGAGTTTGTATGTCACGGCCCAACAGGCCCGAGTTCAGCTTGTTTTATTTCAAGATATCTTAATTCTGAGTCCGGGTAGTATGACATCAGAGTCATTTAGTTTATATAACATCAATTTCAAAATCTATCGAATCGACTTCAAACGGTAATTCAAACTGTTCAAACCGATCTATTTCATTAGTTGTGTGTTTACAAGCAAAATTTATAATTTTTAGAATTTATTTAGTTTCAAGTCAAATTGTCAAAAGTGTGAGTTTTTAAGTTAATTTTAATGCATTTATTTTTCAATATTTTTGACCGCTTGATTTGGTACTAATATAACTAGAAAATATGAAATTTTTGCATGTAAACGCATCACTCATAAAGTAAATCGGTTTGAACAGTTTGGATTAATTAATTAGTCATTTGAAATATATCCAATTAATTTTGTAGTTGGTATCATATGACACTGATGTCATACTAGCGGGACTCCTTAATTCTCTATTAGTTAACTTATTATCTCATATAAATTTCATATTTCTCAATACTTCAATCTTATATATGTTTGTAACGCATATTTTTCTTATTTTCAAGATTCAAAAAAATTCTACTTGATATGATGAGTATATTTTCTTAAAATTTCACTCAAAACTTTTTGTCATCATATTCAATTCTATACTTCATATTTTATATTTTGGGTCTGGCAGCCTTCTAAGTCCAACGTCTGAAAACGCAGTGGATGAAGAGAGGATGTTGATTGAAACTTATTAGATTACTGATAGTTGTTGTTGGCTGTTAGATTTATTTGTTTTTGTACTTGCTGCTTTTGTGCAGGTTTTATAATAATGTTGTTTTTGGTATTATTGATATTTTATACCAGACAGTTGGCTTAGCTTTAAGTATCTGTTTTAGATACTTGAACTTAGTCTTATGATTTTTAATAAAATTGGTGGATCTTGAAACTAGGGGTGATTAATGAGCGAGCATGAGCGAGTTGGGGTATGCTCATGCTCGGCTCATTAGCTTAATGAGCGAGTTGTTAATGAGCGAGTTAGAGCGAGTTGTAATTAGCGAGTTATTAATGAGCATGTTGTTAATGAGCGAGTTGCCGAGCGAGTTACCGAATTGTTTAAAATACATCATTCAAAAACTAATTTTTATTTATAGCATTTAACAATATTGTCCATAAGCAAGTGTTAACAAAAAATTGTCCATAAGCAAATTAAACAATACATAATTTTAACATAAAATTGTCCATAAGTAAATTAATCAAAATCAAACAAACTATCTTCTTGCGTTCTCACGGCTTGTCATGTACCTACAAATTTGCATTATCAAAACAATAATAAAATGTAGAATTAGAAATATACAAACAAGTAACAAAATGAATGGATATACTAACAGAATGGATATACTAACAAAATGAATGGATATACTAACATAATTTAGAAATATACTAACCCAGTACCATATGTATATGCCTAATATGAATGAATAAGAATAGCTCAGGAATAGCTCAGGAATATACTAACAGTAACAAATGAATAAGAATAGCTCAGGAATATATCAGAAGCCAACCCAGTACCATACTGTATATGCCTAATATAAATGAATACTAATTACTTAATACCATTATCAATTCCAATCTAACATCAAAACAAATCATGATAATAATAATATTCTAGGGATTAGATGTGGCAGGATTTGTGTAACTAATTTCTTAATGAGCTAATGAGCGAGTTATGAGCGAGTTGGGGTATGCTCATGCTCGGCTCATTAAGTTAATGAGCGAGTTTGTTAATGAGCGAGTTATAGCGAGTTGCTAATGAGCGAGTTGTTAATGAGCATGTAGCGAGCGAGTTATGAACGAGTTACGAGTTGTGAGCGATTTACTCACCCCTACTTGAAACCACTGCTCTTTACAAAAAAAGTCACTGCTATGTATAAAAAAGCTAATCCGCTGCTCAATTTTTTTATTGATTCACCCAATTTGCACAAAACTGCACTCAAAAATATTACGTACACCCAAAAACATTCTTTTATGTATATCAAAATAAAAAAAATACTGTGAAAAATAATCAGGCCGGAAAAGTAATAAAAAAAATTGAAACTTGCAAAATACATAAATTGAATTAATTATTTATTTTCTGCACATTTCTTCATATTTGTATACATTATTACCTATTTTTTAATCATTTCTTGGTAAGATTTTAGAAAAGAAATTTAAAATCCGGCATGGCATGTCTAGATACCGACACGACACTCCAATACCAAACCGTGTATATAAACGTGTTGTGTTCATTTTTACAATTGTGCGGTATGACGTGTTTTCAAAATTTATAAGTGTTAGCATAGTATGGCACGTGTTTCGGACAGTGGTGTAGCTAGAAATTTTGCCAAAGGTAGTCGAACATATACAAAAAACATATATGATTGTAAAAAAAAACGTTTGGACTAACTAGAGGTAGGCAGAATCAAATTTTGGAGCAGACAAGATCCTTTAAAGAACCTGGTCCAAATTATTTTTATTCAAAGATAGACGACTGCCTACCCTGTGCTACAATAACTCAAGCCTTTGATTTCAAACGC
The DNA here is from genome assembly GCA_025461045.1 of Carex parvula. Lineage (NCBI taxonomy): Eukaryota > Viridiplantae > Streptophyta > Magnoliopsida > Poales > Cyperaceae > Carex > Carex parvula. The sequence continues at coordinate 155,877 of JAJGRW010000903.1, read as the reverse complement.
ATCTAAATATGACACAACATGACGTCGAGTTCATTTGTCTCTCTTAGCGTACTACGTTTATCAACTATTGGACGGAATAAAGAACTTGTCTTTGATCTAGTGGCAAAGGTACATGGCTTCTATATGGGAGGTCATGGGTTTGAAACTCAAAAAGTGAAGAAATTCTCTATATTAATACATAGAAGTTTGAAATGTGTTGGGAGCTTCACCCCAACCCATATTTCTCAACAACAAAAAAAAAAAAAATTATTGGACGGAGTGTCCAAACAAAGAGAACGGAAGGTTCAACAAGCATGATGACCGTCCGATCTAATGTAAAATTTGTGCGCACGAAAATTGAAACAAACTCGCACGAATTTAAAGCGTTCTGCATGAATCTTAAAGCAAATCGACGGTGATTAAACCCATCTAACCAGAGAGCTACTCTCAAGTGCCAAACAAAACACATGTAGAAAAGAAAAGAAAAAAAAAATGCTAAACTTACAATCAAGTAATCACCTACTTTTCAAAACTAAACACAGAGATATGCTTTCCAGCACATCAACGGACCCGTCCATTTTTATCAATTTTGTCCAAATTAAGCATTCAACTTCCTGTATAAACAGGAATCTCGTTATTGGACCCGCAAAAAGGTATGCTTTCCAATTCCATCAGCATATCAATGAATTCTTAAGTCTCATCCTTGTATCTTATGTGCATCTAACCAAATGGTGATCCATGTGGTCACAGGATCTCTTCAAAATGCAAATCTCGTAACATCATGGAGCGCACACGTAGTTATCTTATATATATTGTCATACTAAAATCTCAAATTGATCTATGTGCTTATTTATTCAAATCTCCTGGCTTCCTGAATGGATAAACATAATGGGATCCATATCCTCGACGGTACCGTAAAAGATTCCCTTTTACAATTAGCTATTTACGGTTTGAGATTCAGACTAACAGAGGGGACAGTATTATTGGGCTTTGAGATTCATGCCAAGTTAAAAAGAACGATCCAAAACAAGTAATTGTAAAAGATTCCCTATTACAGTACTGCACTGGATATGAATTCAACATAATGATGTATAACATATTGACACACAGCCCACAGGATCTCTTCAAATGTACTGTCCGTTTTACATGGGCGGACGCACGTAATTATTTAAGTATGTTGCCACACATGATCAAAATACGGCTATTTTCTCAAATCCCCCACTTTATTTTTTAATTGGGATCACTCCGGAACCGGATCGTTCTTTAACTGTGGTACGAATTTTAAAAACAGATCTCCTATGTTTAAATAGGCATCGAATTTCAACTATATTTGCAGAAAGACTCGGAATTCCAATAGAGAATTAAATTAAATTGAGTAAAATCTTAATAGTATGCCATGCTGAGATTTAGAGTAAGTGAATCTCATTTAAAATTTTGTTTTTCGAGTGATATGGAATATTCATAATTTCTCATTATATTATCTGTTAAGATTTAGATTCAAATTTTTTTTAATTCTGACTTGAATTTTTTTTTTTTTTTTTTGCGGATATTTAAAGTTGGAAAATTTGACCTCTATCTTTATTTAAAAATATCTTCTAGAAATAATTATAGTAAAATGACACTTAAATTATCAGTTAAATTCATTTTGTTGTGTCAATCATTAAAATCTACGGAACCATTATGTTATTAATCAAATTAACAAAATTTTAATAATTCAATTTTAATATAAAGTTGGGTAACCAACTTGATTGAATTAATCAAATTAGATGGAACGGATCAATAATGATCATAATAATAACTGAACGTACAGAACCATTAAATTAATAAACTTGAAAATTGATGAATTTATAAATTGTTTGGTGCGTAGTCATGATCAAACCAAACAATACGAATAAACTCGATAACAAATGAATTTATATAGGTGTTTGGTTCGTAGTCATGATAAAAAAATATATCATAACGGAAATTCGATTAGGCTTTAAATATCCAAACTCACTATTTTAATCGAACTAATTAATAACGATGTTTAACCTTATGGATCTCCCTGCAAGATGTCCAAACTCACCATTTTACCATCTTAAGCTTAATTTAGTCTATATATATAGACAGAGAGAGGGGTTGGCTAATATCAAAACGTTTGTTCCGGAACTGTGGTGCAATCAATTGGTTTTTCAATTTTCAAAATTCAAACAGTCGATCTGAACTGTTAAATGTGATCTCAATATTAAAATGTGCTTGGAGATCAAATTTTACATTTTTGAAAATTTTCTACTATTTATTAAGTCAGTTTTAAAATCGCTGACTTTAATAAATAGTGAAAAATTTATGGATCATTGAAAATAATGATTTTAAAACTGGCTTAATAAATAGTAAAAAAATTTAAAAAATGTAAAATTTGGTCTCCAAGCACATTTAATATAGATCAAATGTTGAATGGTTTGGATCGACTGTTTGGACTTTGAAAATGTAAAAATCTAAGCGTTTGTTCCATGGCTTAGGAACAAACGTTTTGATAGTAGCCACTCACTATATATATATATATAGAGAGAGAGAGGAGAGAGAGAGGAGAGAGAGAGAGAGATGGGCTATTGTGCTTTGCAAAGTAAACTCCCCGTTTACTTCGGGTCATATTTTGTATTTTGCAAATGCAAACAACCGATCCGAACCGTTCAACATGTTCTAAATATTGAAATGTGCTTGCAGACTAATTTTACATTTTTTGGAATTTTTTACTATTTTTTAAGCCACTTTAAAAATCGCTGATCCGGTGGTCCAGAAAATTTTACTTTGCAAAGCACAATAGCTCATCTCTCTCTCTCTATATAGCAAAATATGGCCCGAAGTAAACGAGGGATTTACTTTGCAAAGCAATAGCTCATCTCTCTCTCTCTATATATATATTTAAAAATAGTATCGTGTCCGTGCGTTGCAACTGAAACATATTATAAGAGAACAGAAAAAATTCATACAAAATGACATGGCCTTGCAACTGGAACATTATATGAGAATAGAAAAAACTCATACAAAATGACATATTTTCATAAAAAAAATAGACTAAATGACATATTAAACAACATTTACATTTTTTTATCTTTTTGACATATTTTATAAAAAAATCTCAACAAAATGTCATATTAAATGACAAATAAACATTATTAAATAATATAAATAATAAAAAAAATAAAAACATGACCAATTAATTATCAATTAATTATCAATTAATTCAAAAATCACAGAGAGCTGATTTTCAATTCAAAATTTATTTTTTAATCAAATTGTGGCGATGATAATATCTACGTGCTTATAAGAAGGAAGATATATATGATACGCTATCATCGAAACGACAATCTAATAATAGTAAATTAGTAACATAGTATTTACAATATATATTAAAAAATATATGAAGATTATTGGATTGCAGCTTCTGTCAGGGAGGCCTATGAGTAGGCGCTGCCGACATTTTTATTAATATTCAAAGTTTAATAGAAATTAATTAATATTCATAATATATATACCGGCCATTTTTGGCCGGTATTCTACTTCTTTTAATACCGATCATTAAATGATCGGTACCTTGTTTATTTAAAATGGCCGGTACATTAATTTATTTTTTGCTGTTTTACATCTTATAAATCCCATATATCTCTCTCTCCCACACAACTCACTCCACTCACAAAAGAGAGAAAGAGAGATCATCATATTGTGGAGAAAGCGACAGAGAGAAAGAGAAGGCGATTTTTGAGGCAAAAATGGCGATATTTAAAGGGACAAAAGGATAAACAATAGCAACCGAAGTAGATCATCATATTGTGGCCTAGCGAGAGGGGGTCAATTAGTGATCGAGGTAAAAATGAGGGAAAAAAGAACAACTGTTGAGTATGCCCTGATAAAAAAGAATGTCAATCATTCATATAGGAGGAATTTCTTAGGTATGAAATTTCAGACGATGACTTTGTGGAAAACCCCTACGGCTATGGTTGAAAAGAAGAATGTTGTCCAGAGCCTCCAACATCGGACGATGAGTTTGTTCCATGTACTTATACTGATAAGGCTATACTTCGTTGCTGTGTGTTGATCCAGATCCGGCAAAATCAGATCGTTCTAAGACGTAGTATTAGTAGGGTTTAAAATTTGGATGCATTTGAGCTGGATTCTAAGTAGTATTTTGTCGTTTGATGAATTAGGTTGTAAAATTTTGAGTTTCTTTAGTGTCTATTTGTAGATTTTGTTTCATCAATTCAGAGTTTGTTTAGACTTAATGAAGGCGTGAGAAAGAATTCAGAGTCATAATTAAATTCGCAGCCAAGTCAGACTTGCATCACAAATTGCAAATAAAAAAAATTCTCGTAGCCAATTCAGAGCTGTACAAAACAGTAAAGTACACACAAATTGCAAATAAAAAGACCACACAATTTGCAAATAAAGTCCATAAAATTGCAAAAAAAAGTTCACGACTCCTCTACAAT